>OU343217.1:257023645-257136197 GCA_910596185.1 Chrysanthemum makinoi
GTGGAAGCGTAGAGTGAATACGTTACCGTTTAAAAACTTTAGATCTTTAGTATCAAATCGCTTATGAAGCTTGTATAATATAAAAGTACCAATTATTTTTTGTGACTAATATAAAACATAGTAAACCAAGTTGTCACACAATCATGAACATCAAACCACATCACAAACAATAGTATAGTGCAAGTATAAAAGTAAAGAGATAAAAGAAAGGAAAGTGCAAACCGAACACGAGGATTTATAGTGGTTCGGTCACGGATCTCCTTTCAATACTCACTCCCAGAGTACCCAACTCGAGAGTTACTTCACTAAATCAACAAGCTCCCTTCTCGGCGGAGAAAACCTTACAATAGTAAACACACTTTTTCGGTACAAAGCTAAATACCGGGTTCTAGTTCGAGGTAGAAGACCAAACTACGCGTACGCCTATACAATATTGTGATGCACTAAGCTAGATAATGAGTTCTTTTACAATGGTACAACCACTCTGGATACTACTTCTAAATGAACATCCATTGATAGGAAGCCTTCATGATGAAGATCACAAGTTCCCTAAACTTGTTGTGATAGATCTTCACTTGTGGTGAGTGGGGATAGCTAAATCTCCAAACTTTCCTTGGTTGATCAAAGAGTATGCTTACAACAAAGATGAATGTTAGAAGCATTATGATCATGATCATTAGGGTGTTTAATGTATGTTATTACATTGTTAATGATTGATCTAAATGTATGCAAGAAGGTGGAAAAGATGTGATTTGAAGTGGTGAAGAAATGGGAAAACAATGGGCTTATTTATAGGCAAAGAGGTGCTGGGAGCGTCCACGGACCAAGGAACCCTTTAAAGGGTTCCGCCCTTTATACAAATTGGTGCCGTGGGTGCCTGACATAAAATCTAAAAAATCTTTCTTCAAATCTTTCCAATATATTACCAAATCTTACTAAGATCACATTTGATTTATCGAAAGGTCAATATTATAATGGATTTGATATATTAATAAAATACTT
Organism: Chrysanthemum makinoi; assembly: GCA_910596185.1. Lineage (NCBI taxonomy): Eukaryota > Viridiplantae > Streptophyta > Magnoliopsida > Asterales > Asteraceae > Chrysanthemum > Chrysanthemum makinoi. The sequence goes on from OU343217.1 coordinate 257,024,648, forward strand.
TTGTGTGAATGCAAAATGTTAAATGAGGTTCGAAATAGAATGGTTAACCTATTAAAATACTTAGTGACTCTAAACGTATTTTAAACATTCTAAATGATTTGTTAATGGGTTTGATCATAATGCCACATAACAAACATGTCACGAACCGTGTTGTAACATACGAAGACTTGAGACATCGAGAGGTGTTGAATGTATGTTGAGACAAAGTGTGATTACAAGTAACTTGTACATTTTACGTTATGTATTACAAGTTACATGTTTGTCATCAATCAAAACAAACGATCAGTATAGATTAAATATCGTAATATTTGCACTAACAATCTCCCCTTTTTTGATGATGACAAAGATATGTAGACGTAATAGAAAGTAAAATGTAAAAGGTTACTTGTATCCTTACTACCTTTACATTACCTTCTCCGTTTACACTCTTCTCCCCTTTTGTCAAAACAAAAGGTGTGTCCTGGAGTTTAACTTATTTCTCCCAAAAGGCGAGCTTGCATCATCCTAGTGAAGTTAAATCGTCCACTTCAATCCGTCCCTTGTTTGGTAGCGGATCCATGGATCAAATAAAGAGGCTTAACCTACATCAAGGTTAGTTTTATGCAACAAAATTTATGAGAAATATATGAAAAAGAAAAATGCATAGCAATGTTAGCCTATTTTCTCCACTTTTTATCGAAGCACAAATGCTTGTTGAAAAGTGAGAATGATGCTAAATGCGTGCATGCTCCCCTTGACGGTTGCTCCCCTTGTTTGAGGCGTCGGGGTATGAAAAAAACCTACAAAAAATATTAGTGCAAAACTATATTCGTCATTGGACGAGTAAGTGATATACAACAAAGTGTGTATAAGATGCATTAGTAAATTCTTGACTAAGCTCCCTTGCTCTAGGGCGTCAAGATGAACCTTCAAAATAAATATTAGTATAATAGAAGCTTTGTCTTTAGACAAATATGTCATATACAACCAAGTGTATAGGCGATGCAATATGAGTGCTTAAAGGATATTCCTCCTTGTTCTAGGATGTCAAGAAGCACCTAAAATAAGAAAAATAATTGATGCAAACTTCATCCTTAGATGAGTAAATTATATACAATCGAGTGTATATGATGATGAACCTACAATGAAAAACATTAGTGCAATATATTTCATCTTTTTCACAAAGAAAAATAAGATGTATATATGTGATAAATGATATAATCAAAGATCTCATGAAGTGTAGTCTCCTAATTACAATCATAAGAAAAGTGAGAATATAATATGATAAAAGCCTACAAAATAGTTCCTAGAAAGAAGATATGAAGTCTTCCACCGGTGTGCCACTAGTGGTGCTAGTGTTGGTGTCGGTTTACTAGTAGGATTCATGTGGTGATGGTAGATGACTTGAGATTTACAAAAGTAAGTTTTCGCTAATCCATGGTGGTGATGATTAGTGAAAGTGGTGATGGAAGGTGGTGGTGATTAGGTAGGAAGCTATTAAGGAGTTAGAAACTCATATGTATAGCAAATATAAAAATATGGACTCATGCAATCCTTTCGTCATGTCAAGTGACCAAAGCTAAGAGGAAAAAAATATGAATGGACATTGCATTTCAATGATGCATAAGGGTTATGATTTGAATGATTTATTGATGCTAAGTTCTCATATGCTTCAACCCAAGAGTAATCAATAATGTGTTCTATCTAAGAATATTATAATGAAGATACCAAAAGATATAAAAGTGATGAAGATAAATTCGTTCATTGATTGACACGAATTATAAAAATGACCTATTCTAGGTGACAATGGGAAAGGTAGTATTAGCATGGTTTTGACCGACATGGATGATTATCACTTTGAAAAGAAGTGAAGACAATATGGAAAATACTAATAATAAAAATGAGTACCTATATGAGGATGAGAATGACATCATATAAGTGAGAGTTGGATGGACCAACGTGTTGGAAATGGTTGTTTTGATTAATATATCGTTTGCACTGACAATGACATGCATGATAAGCGAGAAAAGGATAAGATCCTATGATGGTGTTCTAGATAGTGAAGTTGTAAGGTGCTAGTTTAAGGAAAATCCTATATGTGTGGAGATGAAGAAGTTTGTAAAACACATGATGTGGTTTTCACTTGATGAGGTATTGGTGCGAAAAAGGTTGAACTAGTTGTGGTTTCATGAACGGTTTTAGCTAAGTGGTGTTTACCTATGTGTTGGTATTTTAGAGTCTAAGAGACATAAATTTGACAAAAGACAATTATGTGAATGGATTTCTCTCCCCCTTTATTGGTGGACATCCAACATAATGTGTAATGTATCAAATAAGGAATGACAACAAAGTGTTTAGGAGGTTATTCGGGTTAACGAAAGAGATGAGCTTAGTGATGTTTTTGGATGATGGTTAGCATACAATGAACTTCATCCTTAAAGTCAGCATACCTCTTCTCGATTACTACGAGATGATCGTATGATGAGGCATGTGGTTTCCTAATAGGAAGTGAAGAGGATTAGAGTATTGTTATAACTAAATAATGATGGAGATGATTTTTGAAAAGCGGAAGCAAAATGAGATTTGAAAAGAGGTCGGTTGAAAAAAATGCAAAGCCAACCCTCTAGAACTTAATTCTATATGCTTTTAAACTATATGCAAGTGTAGGGGTCCCATAAAGCATAGTACTAATCTAAGTAGCAATAAAGGGGATTATGCAAAATGAGCATATAAAAGTTAGAACCAAGTGAGATAACAAATAATTTGTTATCAACCTACAAAACAAATTTGTTAGTGACAAAAGATGTTAACATGATAGAAATCAAATGATAACATATTATATAAGCAAAAACAACACATTGCACTTAGTAGACAAGAAATCACCACACAAGATAGCATCAAAACAATCATATTATGCAAGAATACGACTTTATTCAAGACATTTCATTATGAGATTGTTTTGTCGTTAGACTTAGACACTTAAGCATACTTGGATATACAATAATCTATGTGATTAATTTGTAAGATAAAAGGCTTCTAAAAGTTTGTCATACCAAAAGCACTTTGACAGATTATATGTGCACACGTAGCAAACAAATAGTGTGACAAGAAGCAAAAGAAACAAGATGAGAGATTCATGCAAACCATGTTTAAGACATAACAATTTGGAGCATGTATCATTTGGATCACACTACACATAGATATAATGAATGCCAACTAATAGCTTTCAAACACAAATATATCATATCAAAATTATCATGTATCAAAATGACATATTATGAGTTCATAAGTAACATGTTAATCATGCTAAAATAATTCAAAAGTAAGTATCATGCAAATAAAGTTTAGGTTTAAGCGTTTAGTAGCATGAAACAAGAATACAAGCATTATAAAGATAAAACCGTACTAAGGTTTACACATTTGACTAGTTATCAAACACTAAGATAATGTCAAATCAACTTATCGTATCAAACAAGAACATGTAAGTGCAATGCAAGTGGTTTTAAAAGAAAAGTCATATATACTACTTGTTTGATTAGTATTCTTAAGGCGAGGCAAACTATCAATGTTTTAACACTTACTTTAGGCAAGTATAGGAATACAGATTTTTCAAGTTGGAGAATGAATATGAGACTATTACTAGCGGTGCTCAATTAAGGCTAAACACGACCATTTTAACGGGTGATTCCACATACCCAACTTCTCTCCATGAAGCAATTCAACCGTTAGGTCAAATTGAGTTTCTAGTGCAATAGGTTCTCCAGTAGTCATTCTCATGTTAGAAAGATGGGAACTCCTACTTTTGCATATTAAAGTGCATAAAAGATGATAGTTTACCAATACTTGGCTTAATGTGACTTAACTAATATGCAATATAACTAAAGTGATGAAGACGTCATGTTATACACATGAATTTTAACAATGGTGTGTTTGATAAACAATGTGTTTGAATCTTGTGTTTAGAATCTAAAGTTGTTCAAATTACATAGCTAATTGTATGATCTAATGGATGACATCTTTTATGTTGAGTTGAAGTGTGTACTTTAAATGTTAATTGATCATCTAAGACTAGAGAATGGAATATGTTAAACTAAGAACGTTCTCAAGAGTCTCTTTGGAATTTATTTAACAAGAATCTAAATAAGGTTACCAACTTCAATAGATCTTGTATGTTCTTAAAGATGTGTAGTTTCAACCTTGGATGTGCACAAGGTTTGAGCAAGGTTAGGTTATGATGTATGCTTGAAAGGAAATAGATACAAATAGTATCTTTCAACAAATGAGATTATCCCATGGGATAAAGTTATCATGCTTATGAAAATAAGTATGACAAGATGAATTGGATATGCTAGTTCATAGAACTTGTAGATGTTTGTTTCAAGATCATTTAGCCAATGAGGTGTAATGAAATCTCTTGTAACACAACCATTTATGTCGCAAGAGTGATGCATAGGATATACAATATCCTTTTAACAAAATGAAGCTTAGCATGAATCTTAGTCATACTGTTCTTCAAAACATCATGTTTTCCTAAATGAAGATATGAAGCCAAAGTGTTTGAATAGGATAGTCCCATCTAAATAAACTTGGTCTCAAGATTATATTCACTAGATGATGACAAGAGGAATTCACTCGAGTTTCTTATGTATACTCCTCAAGAGTCATTGTTGCTTGGGGTGTATGATGTTGGCTTTGAGATTGCATTTTAACATATGTTGTTAAAATGTTGATTTGAGGTTTAACGAAATTTATGCAGAAGTTTAACGACAAAGTATTACTAATACTTTGATAATTTGTGAAGGTAGTACTACTTATACCTAGTGGAAATTGACAACAATTACCAAGAGCACCATGCTTATTTGATAGTTGAGGTTCTAGCCATAATGAATTATCTAAGTCCTTATATGTGGGAAAGGATGTTTGAGTTTGTTCAAACGTGCATTTGATTCATTACAAGTGTTGGACACAAGGGCTTTTTGAGCAATACACTTAAAGAATTCAAATGATGGTAAGGATGGTGGATTGGTTGATCTAGGTGGTAGGTCTTCTAGTGTGTCTAAAAAAGGATGTGGTGATGTAGGGGTTTGTTGTGCTATGGGAATACTTAGGTTGATTGTCCATAGATGTTGAACACAAAAAGTACGGATACTAATTCTTATGGTTCATTGGTTGCTACAACTAGTGGGTGAAGTGCTTGAAGTTTTGGTTATGTCTATGAAGCTTAGGGGTTGAGGTATAGGTTCACCTTGAAAGGGCGTTTGATTTAAAGGTTGCTCTTGGAAGTTCATGAGCAATACGCTTAATGGTGCCAAAAGATGGAAGAGGGATAGTAGGTGTCAAAGAGGGATAAGTGGCACAATGGGTTGTTTGTTTTGGATAAGTGTTTCAACATGTGTTGTTAAAATACTTGGGTGTTGATTTTTAGGATATGACTTTTAATGACTACAATCGTAAGTCGCATATACTTGAATATTTCGGATGAAATACTTAAGTTGTCAATCCTAATTTGTTGAGATTATAAAGCTTAGATTGAACTCAAGGATAACAAGACTTGATAGTATGTCTTTAACATACATGTGAGTTATGACTCTATGTAAATACTTATCATCTTGAAGGATGACACATTATTTTCATGTTAACCAAGTGAGGCAATACATGTAGATACAAAACAATATCTATAGTCATATGATAGACTTGTGTATGATATCTTTGCAAATAATGAGTCCAGATTTGTTAGTCTTGGTAAGTCATCTAAGTCATCCGCAAACGGGTGAGGAGATGTTGGTGGTGTTTGCACAAAGTACAAGTTTTGGAGACTTTGGTAGTGAAGGTGTTTTTGGATGATGGTGGGTGATTTTGGTGGTGGAGTTGGAGTACTTAAGTTTAGAAAGTTCACATCTTGAATGGGTGATGAGATGTTGAGAGGTAATGAGTCGAAGGATGAAGAGTTCAAGTTAATGAAACAACAAGATCGAATGCTAATCCTAGTGGTTTTCTTAAGTGAATTATTTGAGGTTGAGGATTTAGTCATTTTGACTTTGCTTTGAGAAATGCTAAGCTTAAGGAAAAGTAATTGATGAAGGTGTGAAAATGACCATCTTGAATGTGTCGATTTATGGAACTAAGGATTCATGCACTTGATGTTAATTCATACAAAGATAGTAGTTTCTAATGAGATGGAAGTGTCTAAGATCATGTCAAACATCCTAAGTTAATTCATTGAGGATGTGTTGAGTGAGGTATGAAAGATATGCATTAACAACTATCCTAGAAACAAAATTTGGTAAATTAGATTGCGAGATTTAGTAAAATTAAACAACTTACATGTAGAATCCACGGCACCAATTTTTCGCACAGGAGACCCTTAATTTGGTGCCGCTGGTCCGCTCTAACGCATGCATCGGCGGTGCATAAATGCATAACGGACCAAATTTTGGTGCCGTCTGATCCATGGACACCAGAAAACTTCACAGACCCATTTTTTAGGTGTCGGGGAGTTTTCCGAAACCTGAAATTTTGCTTAAAACATGTGACATTAATCATTTCTAGTTAGGAAAAGTCAATAACACATATACAAACATAATGGAGCATAGACTTTTGACCAGGGCTAACGATTTTAACATATAAGTGAAAATGGGTAAAATTTGATAACACCCGTGTGTTATCCCCTGCATGAACCGGTTAGCATACATCAATGTTTTAAGTTAGTTTATCATCCTACGAAGCGAAAACACATAAATTACATCATACAACATTGTTTTTGTCCTTGTACCAAACACTCTCTTAAAACCTTCATTTTTCAAAGTACTTGACTAATTTACTTAGTACTTATTGCTAAGTGAGTTATGACATTTCATAAGTTATGCGAGATGTTAGTATAACCTATGCAAATGAAGTGATCTAATTCTACAAGCGATGGTAAAACAATTTTCCAACTTAGTGCACAAAATCTATCAAATAACCTATTGTGCATAAACAAGAAATCGTCAAACAAGCGAATAAATAACATGGCAAGATTGACACTTATATTATGCAAACAAACAAGTGTAAACAACAATTTGAAAAGTAAGCAAGCAACATATATGCAAACAACATAAACAAGTGGTCATTTAGCATAGCATAACAAGAAAGACACTTTTCGTCATTTTATGTTTAAATATGACGATGTATACCAAGCTTGATTAGTTTCCTTTAAACATATTACCAAATTATTTAGTTTCAAAGGAAGTTGTATCAAAGTTCTAAGAATACCAACTTAAATTGCTTGATTCAAAATTTTGAGTTTTTATGTTAAGGCGAAACTCAATATTTTAGACATACTGTAGTATTTGGTATATTTCACTTATTTAAAATTAGACTCAGGCCATAAGAGTATTTTTAAATGAAAGTAGACTCAATTCCCTTTAAAATGATAGGTGGCTCGACTCGTGCGGACTTACGGTTAATTAGTTATGATTTTTGAAGTTGCCCAAAAATGCGATATTGTACACACGGATTTCACGGAACCAAATAAAGGGATCCGCCCTTTATAAGATTTGGTGCCGTGGTCCTCTGGAGACGATTCACCAAAACTAGCATTTGACATAGAGAAAACATGTGTGACTTACTAGATTTCATAGTAAACATATAATACACATATTTAACAACATATCTACTTATGTAACTTATCTTAAACATTTACGGAGGTGATTTTTCAACTAAATTTATAGTTATCCCAAACACTCCTTTAAAATCATATTTCTTCGTAAATTTTCTATAAGCACACAATACAATACTTACTAGTTCTTTCAACAAACTTTTTATTTTATTTTTCAAGAAAACCTTCAAGCTTGTATACAAAGTTACATTTAACAACAAAATTTCTAAGTATAACAAGCAAAACATTTTTCATATTATTTTTCGCTTCAATGGTAATTTGATACATGGATCGTACTCTATTTTAAAACCATTTGTTTTGAAAATAAGAGCTACATGGCTCTGATACCAATTGTGGAAAGCGTAGGGGGTGAATACGTTACCGTTTAAAACTTTAGATCTTTAGTATCAAATCGCTTATGAAGCTTGTTATAATATGAAAGTACCAATTATTGTTTGTGACTAATATAAAGCATAGTAAACCAAGTTGTCACACAATCATGAACATCAAACCACATCACAAACAATAGTATAGTGCAAGTATAAAAGTAAAGAGATAAAGAAAGGAAAGTGCAAACCGAACACGAGGATTTATAGTGGTTCGGTCGCGGATCTCCTTTCCGCCCTACTCCACTCCCCGAGTACCCAACTCGAGAGTTACTTCACTAAATCAACAAGCTCCCTTCTCGGCGGAGAAAACCTTACAATCGCCGCTTACACTTTTTCTGGTACAAAGCTAAATACCGGGTTCTAGTTCGAGGTAGAACCAACCTAACGTCGCCTATACAATATTTCCGACACTAAGCTAGATGTCGAATTCTTTTACAAGGGTACAACCACTCCCAATATGTTTTATGGCCCAACATAATAAACCTTGTGTTTTATGGCACAAACACATAAACCATCTAATCTAGTTTGGTGAAAGTGTTGTTATGATGCAATGATGTTTACACTAATGATCCATGACACAAATGTCTAATGGATATGAATAACTACTTCTAAATGAACTTCCATTGATAGGAAGCCTTCATGATGAAGATCACAAGTTCCCTAAACTTGTTGTGATAGATCTTCACTTGTGGTGAGTGGGGATAGCTAAATCTCCAAACTTTCCTTGGTTGATCAAAGAGTATGCTTACAACAAAGATGAATGTTAGAAGCATTATGATCATGATCATTAGGGTGTTTAATGTATGTTATTACATTGTTAATGATTGATCTAAATGTATGCAAGAAGGTGGAGAAGATGTGATTTGAAGTGGTGAAGAAATGGGAAAACAATGGGCTTCTATTTATAGGCAAAAGTGTCAGGGAGCGTCCACGGACCAAGGATCCCTTTAAAGGGTTCCGTCCTTTATACAAATTGGTGCCGGGTGCCCATAAAATCTAAAAAATATTTCTTCAAATCTTTCCAAGATATTACCAAATCTTACTAAGATCACATTTGATTTATTGAGTGTCAATCTAACCAAAATATTCAAGTGATCTTCCAAGGATTTCAAAGATGATGCATGACATGATGTAACATGTATTTCCATTTTAGATTAAAAGGTTTATCAAGGTAAACTTGTAAAATGTATTATGTAACTAGTTAATAAAATGTCTAGTTACCTTTTGAAATACTTGTCAAAATAAAATATATTTTGTCATGTAAAAACTTTAGTATTTGTATGAAATACTTGTAAATGTAAAATGTAAAATGAGGTTCGAAATAGAATGGTTAACCTATTAAAATACTTAGTGACTCTAGACGTATTTTAAACATTCTAAATGATTTGTTAATGGGTTTGATCATAATGCCACATAACAAACATGTACGAACCTGTGTTGTAACATATGAGGACTTGAGTCATCGAGAGGTGTTGAATGTATGTTGAGACAAAGTGTGATTACAAGTAACTTGTACATTTTACGTTATGTATTACAAGTTACATGTTTGTCATCAATCAAAACAAACGAGACTGTATAGATTAAATATCGTAATATTTGCACTAACAGTTTCTTTTGTTATTTTTACATATTTTTGTGTTAGACATTGAAATAGTTATTGCTACACTCGGAAGGTTGATTGATATGTTGGAGACTCATCATACAAACTTGAGAAGGGTCACCTATCTTGTGTATAAGCCGAAAAATAAAAAAGCACATAAGCCCACATATAAGCTTAAGCAAACACCCCAAAGTTTAATGACCAATACGGTACCAAGTCCTCAGAAACATCATCAATATATAAAATATAGAGGAAGATATCTTTTAGTCTAACTTTATATTCTCAGGACACACACACACACATATACACGCCTGATTTTCCAATTTTTGATCAAGATTTCCTAGTCATAATGATGTATATGGTGTCCTTTCAACATACTTTTAGTTATATCCAGACATTTATATTTATCTCTACAATCTCACTTGGTGTATTAGTGAATCCTCACAAGAAACTTTTGGTGGCATTGTTATTGGATCAGCGTAAGATATGAATACCTCTTCCTAAATCATTTTAAAACTTTGAATCTTCGTATGTATTCCAAAAGCAGTAATGATTTCTCGGAATACGCTTAATTGAGTGTGCATCTTCTGTAATCCAAGCTCTTGTGGCATTTAAGTGATTGTACCCTGAGCATAGGAGAGAAGAAGTACATCATTGCATTGATAAAGCTGATGTATTTATATAAGAAATCCAAAAATCAGATGGTTCATGGTATGTTTTGCACATATTTCAAGGTATGGTTCGTGGAAATTTTACTTTTTCTGGTGGATGTGGAGAGAGCTATCTCTCTTGTGTAAGCAAGGTCAAAAAATGAAACTTACATAATAACATTTTTTTTAGCTGACACAAGTAATAGAATTATGGACTTCATTATGCCAATGTTTTGCATGCATGTGTATACCAATCTTGCCGGAAATCGCTCTCATAATGTAAATACATGATGGGCTATGCTAGCTCTTATTGATGCCTATCAGGTAATCATCCAAGGATTCGCTCAATAGCCATTACCATGAAATGTCATCAATTAAAGAAACAAATTTATGTCATTATTACTTGAATCGATGGGTTGAGAGTAAAATACCGAGCTAATGCCATATCCATTCTATAATATAAGCCTATTTAATATCTTTTGCAACAAAGTATAACAGAAGGGAATTGATTAATACCACTTCAGCTACAAATGTTGACCCTAGCGATCGCTCACGCTGTGGTCAGTTGCAAATACCATGTCACTATATCTTTGAAATCTGATTTGTGTATCTTATTCAAAGATCTTCATCTCTGGTGCAATGGTTGTGGTCAGTTGCAAATGCCATTTTCAGTAAGAATGGTGGGATTGCCACCCATAAAATCAAGAAGATTTTGAGCATACTCCTCCGTAGCAATATCGAGAACGTCGATTCGATTAATAGAAGCATCATCATAGTTGGAGAGTATCTCTAAGGATGGTTAATGTTAAATGAGACGGTTTCCTTATGAGATCGTAAAGTAATTTCTCCATCATAAACGCCAATCATAGCAGCCGCCCGTTCTTAAGAAAGGTCTTCCAAGAATAAGAGGCACTCTGAGGAATAAGCATCAAAGTCAACGACAACGAAGTCGTGGGGAAAATGAAGTGGTCCTACTTTCACATGGACATCCTCGTGATTCCTTTGAATAGGAGGTTGAGCGGTCCTTGAAATTGAGTCATCTTAGTAGGAGTGAGATCCCGGAGAGAAAGCTTGTTATAAATCGAAAGAGGCATTAAGTTAATACTCGCCCCAAGATCGGCCAAGGCGGAGCATTTCACAATTCCCGGAAACTCACAAGGTATAAGAAACTTGCCGGGGTCTCCTAACTTTTTGGGAAGTTTTCTTGAGGAGCAACCGCCGAAGCAATTCTCATTCAACCGTGTTTTTTGCTATTTCGCCACTTTTCCTTATTAAAATTCAAGGATTGAACGATTTCAACAAATTTCTCCATTTGGTTTTCGCTTTATCACGAAGCTTTTGATCATGAAGTCTGGAAGGATAAGGAAGTGAAGGTTTAAAAGTAGTCTTTAAACATCTGGGTTCCCGAATGAGTCCGAACTACACGGAGATGGACGCGGAGTGCTGGGTTTGCACACTTTCTTCACATAACCACGGCTCGCTCCTCCCCTCACCGGAGTGAGTTGGAAGCGATGGTCCATCATAAGCCTTACCACCGCGTGTGGTTATAGCTTTCAACTCACCCTTCGGGTTTGGAATGGTGTCACTTGGAAGAGATCCCGATCCCGAGGGTTGACTTATCTTACACAAACAAGATTCAACATGTTCTCAAGTTTATTCTGCGAAGCATCCAATTTGTTGTTCTGAAGTCGAATCTCATTCCTTAACTCATTGCTTTGTCTAGTCAACGAAGATTGAAACTCGTTTCTCAAACTTGTAACTGATTTTGCATAAGTGTGATGGTAGCATTATTGTCTTTGAACGTAATTGCGGAATTCATTAGAAGGCAAAGGTGGAGCTTGATAGCTTGAATTTTGAAATCCTTGATTATAATTGACTCCTTGATTTGGGTATTGGTTTGGTGGGGCTTTGAATTGGTTTTGAACATTTGGTCCACTGAACTTGATTCTCCATTAAAACGAGTTTGATTATTCGATTGAGAAAATCCTGGAGGTCCCATTTGATTACTAACACGAGGGTTTGGTTCAACTTGAGGACCGTATTGGTTACCTCCGGTTATGGCATTAGCCGAAAGGATTACCATCTAATGGCGTACAATTGTAGTAAAGTATCGCGGGCCACCACAAGTAGTAAAGTCGATTCCCACGGCGCTGACTTGAGCTAGAGAAGAATTAATTTCTAGCCGCCTTAATCTTAACCAAAGCCCGTATCATATCCGTAAGCTTATCAACAATCTTAGCATCTGCTAGACGATTTTCGAAGAAAGAGCGGGAGGATCGATGGTGAAAACACCCTTTCTGGGCAAAGAACCGATTTTGCTACTGCGGAGGTACTTAACTTTAGATTTGTTCTCAATAATCGATAAGGCATCTCGTTGATCGTCAACAAATTACCACCGCTACCGCGGCGGCATTGAGAGTCTTGATCGGGCCTCATTCAAACCGTTATAAAACGCGTGTCAAGTTGGTGTAACTTCGGAAAAACCATGATGGGACATTGCCTAAGCAAATCTTTGAATCGGGTCCCATGCCTCATCTAAATGATTCATCAAATCTTGTGTAATTTTGTGGTTATTTCATTTTTAAGCTTTTGTTTTAGACGGTGGGAAGAATTCGCCACGAATTTTGATATGTGGTTATCGATCGAGGGGTAGTTTTTCGAGCCAACAACCGGCCCCTCGAGTGAAAACGGAAGAGTAGAAGCTTGATAGCCTCTTCCGAACGCTACTTGCACGGTTCTTGATCGCGTGAGCGCTGAAATGTTAAAGAACCGTCGATATGAGCGAGGATCGCCTCTCAAACCGTAAAATTCTTCAGGCTCGACGATACCAAGTTGATCTTCCGCAGCCAGCTCAAAGTTATCGGCAAAACATCATTGCCGGGTTGACGATGGCTTCTCCATAACCCTGTGGGTGCTGGAGTTGCTCAACATGGATCGGTTATCTTCCTTGCCATTTCGGCAATGGCGTGAGCTGATTAGTTCAATCTCGGTTCGACCATTAACCGAGCACGCCTGCTGCCTTCTTGGAATTGTAGCGCTTCACGTATGCGGTATTGAGTTATTAGAACGAAAAGCGCATGCACTTTCAAAACCAAAGCAATTAAAAGAGAACGTATTCGAAACAACAGGAACTTAACCAATAATCCCAAGTGAATAAATCACTTCTATAAGACAAACGCACTTGCGAAATGAGAAGCTATTTAGGTCAAATCAGCTTATTAAAACCCTACTCTCTTTTCAAAATGCTAATTTAATGTCGCGTCCATACCCACCACACGCTTGTTTATCCGATAGAAATAAATCGACTCACGCTTAATCTAAAGGCAAAGTTTTGATCTTTGGTTCGAGAACTTACTAATGATAACACCTCAGTTGAGAATGTTATATAATTGATGTATTCTATTTAGCTCAAAAACAAAAGAGAAAATCTTTTTGTATTTTTAATATGATATATATATATATATACAAAAGAAAAAGGAAAATATTTTTTACTTTTTTGATTTTTATAAAAACAATAACTTCACAAAGAAGGATCTCGAGTCACTAATCGTCAAACCGTTAACGATATTGTCGCGACACAACCTCACGCAGCGGCGCCCAAAATTTGATTCTCGATGTAGGCTTAGGGGTATGTGTGTATGGATAAAACCACAATATCGATATCAAAAATAAACACAAGGAATGATTTAAAATCCCTTTATGAAAAAGGATAGTGAATTAAATCCCGTGAGTGATAGTGGATTCGGATTAGGAAATCCGAGAGTCGTTTCCCAACGAGGTGTGAATGGGGCAACGTCGTTATTGGTTTGTTATAAAATGCTCGATGATTGGATTTTTTATTTTTAATTACGTTCTAGAGTCAAATTAAATAACGGAAAGGAAATTAACGCACGTAAATAACACTTAAATCAAACTAAGCATTTAAACTAAGGAAAGCTATTTAAATATATCCTAAATGCAATTTTATTCTAAAACGTAACTACGGGAATTTAAAAACGCGATCTAAAACCAAATTTTGCAAATTTAACTTTAGGAATGCAAATTTATTTTTCTGCACTCTAAATGATAAAGATAATTTAGAAAAAAAGAATATATAAATTTTTTTTTTTTTTTTTAAACTAATTTAACTAATTAAAGTTTAAACTAAAATTTAAATAACAAACTACAACTAGTGACAATGAATACTAAGCTAAGAGAATGATACTAAAAAGACTTAACAAGCATCATACGAATAATTAAACGTAACGGTAAACTAAGAATATAAGCTAAAAAAAAGGTAAGAGAATAGAACCCGGTGATTTTTACGAGAGAAATACCACCCAATCTTATAAACTAAATAAATTATTAAAGTTTATTTCCTTATTAACTTTAATTATGCTAATTAGTTAAATAAAGTTTAAGCTTTATTAACTAAATAACTTAATAAAAGTTATTAAATTTGTAAACTTTAATGATTTTTAAGCTTATAAGACCCGTAAGCTCCACGCCTTATGAGGTAGGATCGGATTACACAAACAAAATCAAAACTTTAAGGGTTAGCACAAATATATAAATATAAGATTTTTAGAATAAAAAAAAACTAAAATAAAAGATAAACTAATCTTAATAAATCAAATCTTAACCACCAAACTCTCTCAAGGAGATATGTTTCCACAAAAACTAATTTGGGTATTAAGGTTAAAGATTTAAAATATAAGATTTTTTTTTTTTTTTTTTTTTTAATAGAAAGGAAGTAAATCAAGGAAAAATATCAAATGAACTCCGAAAATTACAAATATGTTTTAGCAACGTTAGAAAGGTTATAGAAGCTCACAGAAAAAGTTTTAGAATTTTCGGAATTAAATAAGTATTTTTTTCGATTTTTATGTTTAAAATAGCAAATAAATCAAAATAAATAGTAAACTAGTTCAAAAAAATATGAAAAATTCACACTATCTTAAGAAAACTATGAAAAGCTACCAGAAAATATAAAAATATTTTTTTTACGTTTTTTATTTTAAAAATAAAATACTAAACAGTTTTTTAAAAGAAAAATAACAGAAACAGTTTTTGATTTTTTAAAAATACTAAAACAACTCAGAAAAATACGAAAATTTTATGACGAAAATAAAATATATTTTTGGATTTTTTGTAAAAAAGACAAGATTTTTAGAGACTTTTTACTATTTTTAAGCTAAATAAAACAATAAAAACGTAAACTTTAATAAAATAAACAATAAAAGACAAAACTTTTATAAAAATATAAATATGATATGTTGAGCGTGTGCACGGAGCGTATAAAATACACTCACACAATCTTACTATAACTCAACTCTTCATGGCATATTTTTATAAAAAGTTTTATAAAAATAAAAGGAAATAAAAAAGATTAAGAGATGAGAAAATAAAAAAGATGTAAAGATAATAAATAAGATGAACTAACTTGCAAGAAATAAATAAAACTTTTATAAAATTAAATAAGCATAAAAATTACAAGAGTTTGGGTACAAAAATAAATAAAAGAGATGATTAAAATGAAGTGATGAGGTGGGTTTATATAGACCCACAAGTTACACTTTGGCCCCTACTAGGGTTTTACAAATTTTCATTAAAGACCCTAAACTATAAAATCTTGACACAAAAATCACCTCTTTAAACTTGGTCCCCAAGTATATATTACAAAGTGTAGCTGTAGATTGCAATTGCATTCGGGCTTGAGCTTCGTGGCTTTCTTGGGCAGTGGATGGACTTGGAAGGAGCATGGCTTGGTAACTTTGGGCCTCGTGGGCTACTTGAGATAGATAGCAGCTCTTGATAAATAATTTGTGATATGAAAAAAATATATCAACAAATTTGTAGATTGCAATTGCATTCGGGCTTGAGCTTCGTGGCTTTCTTGGGCTGTGGATGGACTTGGAAGGAGCATGGCTTGGTAACTTTGGGCCTCGTGGGCTACTTGAGATAGATAGGAGCTCTTGATAAATAATTTGTGATATGAAAAAAATATATCAACAAATTTGTCATTAGTGGGATTTGAACCCAAGACCTCTTGCTTGACAAACATGTCCACAACCACTAGACCAAGAGCCTTTTTTGTGTTAATGTTGCATTTAATTTTCATGTAAGCTCCTTTTTTCTGCAAATTCATTTTCCCTTCTTTTTAAGCATCTTAATTAATTGCAATCTTCGTTGGGCGTTAGTCTTTAATTTTTTTCTTTTCTTGTCTCGATGCTCCAAATAAAATTATCATTAGACCCGTAACTTCGTGCTCCTTCCATTCTCGTGCACGTTTTCTTCAGTTTTGTCTTTTCTTTGTCCATTTTGCAATATCCGTTACCTGCACATACATAAACACAAAAACACAAATATTTATGGCTTTAGGGGTTAGTTTTTGGTCTTTTTGGTCCGGTTTTGATAAAGAAAAAGGTATATGTTTTCACATATACCACTTATCATAGACGTCACAACAAAATATCTGAGTTCATAATTGCTTAGAATACAAAAGGAATCTTAGGTGGAGCACTAGAGCAGACAATAGTTATGTAGGGAGTGTGACTACCAAATTCATGGGCTCCGAATACCATATATGAGATCAAGTCCAATTTCAAGCGGCTTTTATAAATTCAACTTTTTTTGTCTCGAGATAGGTATAACTGGTATGCATTGCCAATAGTACTCCCAATATAGCATTATTTTGATATTCTAACAGGAGAATGTCATGTTAGTTTGGTTATTCATTGGCACTTTAGACACTCAGTATTATTTAAAATATATTTCTCAATTCACACGGCATGATAATTTTGCAGCTCATTTCGTAATAGTAGCTTATTCTGGACGAGAAGTCTATTGGTTCTCTAGAATTTAGAGGTACAACTGCTGTTAAGTAAAGTGACAATTTAGAGTCAAATGTGTAGACGTGGATTGTGTTTTATTGTCAAAGTGGTACACATTTTTTGTTTTTATTTTGGGGATAAATATTATGTGGTCATTGCAATTTCTCATTATAAGTTTCCAATATAACAGTTAGAGATGTGTCCTCTGCTACCCGCCATTTCAATTCTACTCACTTTTTGCAATTTATACTTATATTTCATTTAGCCTAACATGGGCTACACCTTGCAGCTTGCTTGCTTCCGCCTTGCTAATACGGATGGCTCATACGGCCTGCTGATACGTCTTCATGATATGGCCTCCTTATACAGCATTCTGATGTGGCCTTCTCATACGGCTAGCTAATACAGTAACAAAAAATTAATCTCATCGTGTCTGCTCCCCCACCCATAAGTGACGTTGTTGTTGATGCTGATGTTATTAGGATGCCTTCATGTAATTAGGATGATTAAAACGCAAGTGAAGTCTAATTGAGTAACCTTTTGGTGTGTGTGGTAGTTCATGATCATTTTGTGTACATTTCTGTAGTTGGTAACATGTGTAGCTGCTCATACTTTTGAGATCAAACCACCTACGATGCTCTACATGAGTTTAAATTATTTAAGGTATATAATCTGGTAGTGAAATTAGATATGTATTGTGACAATTAGTTTGTAATTAGTTCATTTTAGTTATAAAAAAAATAGACAGTGGGTTGGGTAATAGTTAAAAATGGATAATGTTGTAATGGGTCAACTAAGTTTTGTCATAAATAGATATCATGTTAAGTATGATTTTAATGGCTAGACTATTACAATTGTGACGTGATTTATTGAATAAAGTTGATTATGACGCTTTATGAAAACAATATTATAGTTTATCTTAAAGATGTAGAAATTACCATGGATACTAATTGAAACATTATTTCTAATTGCTGGTAAACTTTGTTGTGATCATATTATATGCGCAAAACTGATTTTCACAGCTACATGATATCCGGTGTTAGGGTCAACATAGTATCAAGTAAGTTATATCATGCCTTTCGGTTGGTGTCTGTAACTATGGTATTCATTATTTTGTCTTTGTTATTTGTATCATATGCTCATATGAGTTAGCGCTCTATTTCATCATGTATTCTATATATGGTGTATTGACTTACTGAAAAGGAGGAGAATTTTCGTAATAAAAAAGAGGATAAACATGGCCGGAATTTAAGGAGTTCTTCCACTTGCAGTTGGTGGTTTCATGAGAAACTAGAAGTTCCTTACTGCAGCCTCCAGAATTTGAAATTAAACGGCTTTATTCATAGTTAAGATTTTACTGGAATAAGTTTTTTTTTTTTTTTTTTTTTTGGGAATATGCACACATCCTTTGAGTGATATGAATCTCATTGACATGTCGAGGAGGAAGGAGCTCGAGTCTTACTTTTGAATCTTGGAGGCCCGGATACGCTTCGTGATATTCACCCGTTTTTATATAACCTATTTGCATATGGTGTATGTGTACGACTACCGATTTTTATTTTCTTATAAAAAAATGCAAGCCAGTTTGTTTTTAAATTTTTTCATCATGCTTACAAGTTATTGTTTGGTGCAGGCTATTACTCGTCTTCTGAAGTTGTTTCGTTTCTCACAACATCCTTTGGAACAACTTATATCTGACTACGGGCATGGAAAAGTAAAGAAGCATATGCCTCCATTGGAGGTGGTTCACCTTTGAGAAAGATGACAAATACACGGGTAATAAGCATTCCCAAACACCCCTTTAATAAGTTCAGTTATCAAAATCACAAACATCAACACCGCTTATCTGATACCGAAAATATGGTGATACAAAGTAAAAAATACGAATAAGTATTTTGTGTAATATCAGTGTTTCTGTTCATTTTACATACTAATAATCTTTTTTGTACTAAAAAACATTTTTGACAGGCGAAGCCAATTTTGAGCAGTGAAAAATTTTCTCAGTTATTAAACCAAAGCTTAGGCAACAATTATGATGCTCATCATACGGAAAGGATGGCTCTAACTTCTACTCTTTTTATAAGGCGTGCACCACCTGCTCGACCCCATATGAGCTCTGTAAGTGTTTTTGTTCTTCTTATACACCTATAAAAAAGAGCCATAAAACAAAATTTATAGTTTTTATTTTTTTTATTAAATAATGTACCAAGCCAGACATTTTGATACTTGATACCCAATATGGCTGCTTAACTATGAAAGTCCAACCGCACATTCCATTTTCGAACAAAGCTAGGACCTTAGTGTATTCGACAAACATTGTGACAAGATAACTACATATTACAATTTAATGTATCCAGAGGTGTTTGGATGTGCGTTTTAAAAGATATACGACATAGACTAACATAATCATCTTTGGTCATGGTTGTCAGTGAATCTATATTTGGTTTTATGAAAATGGTCGTGAAAATTGTAGTCCGGATCATGTAAATGGGAAATACATGTCACGTTATGGTCCTAAATAGAAAGGTACCTTGCATCAGAATAGAGGAACTATTTCTTGATCTATGTAGAATGATCAGGTCATTTAGTGTTTAGGAGCAGGATTTTCAGGCTGGGCGTCACAACTATAATTAAAAGTACCTTACATATTTATAACTTTATAAGTTAAAAAGCTTGACAAAGAAATTACTACTTTAAGCAAGAAAAAATTGCATTTTGTAGTGTTTTGTTTTGGTTTTTAACACTATCTTTGTATGCTAAGTCGTGTCGTACCATCATGATAAACATATTGATGAAACAACCTCATGGATTGTATTTAAATAAACCTCATAATTATCCAATTAATAAGGAGTTTCAATTTATTAATTAGGTCAAAAAAAGTTATTGATTTACAGAAAGGTAGGTGGTGATATGCACAAGATGACTTTACTACGTACTGTATCTCGTGCTGTTAATGGATTATCAGGTATATTCTAATTCTAATGCTTCAGCTTAGTTAACGTTTTATTGCATTTTTCATATTTATTGCATTAATAGTTTCTTTTGTTATTTTTACATATTTTTGTGTTAGACATTGAAATAGTTATTGCTACACTCGGAAGGTTGATTGATATGTTGGAGACTCATCATACAAACTTGAGAAGGGTCACCTATCTTGTGTATAAGCCGAAAAATAAAAAAGCACATAAGCCCACATATAAGCTTAAGCAAACACCCCCCAAAGTTTACTGACCAATACGGTACCAAGGCTGTAAACATCATCAATATAGAAAATATAGAGGGAAGATATATTTTAGTCTAACTTTGTTATTCTGTGACACACACACACACATATACACGCCTGAATTTCCAATTTTTGATCAAGATTTCCCAGTCATAATGATGTATATGGTGTCCTTTCAACATACTTTTAGTTATATCCAGACATTTATATTTATCTCTACAATCTCACTTGCAGTTGATGAATCCTGCTGAAACTTTTGGTGGCATTGTTATTGACTGCGCGTAAGATATGAATACCTCTTTCCTAAATCATTTTAAAACTTTGAATCTTCGTGTATGTATTCCAAACGAGTAATGATTTCTCAGATACGTTGAGTGTGCATCTTCTGTAATCCAAGCTCTTGTGGCATTTAAGTGATTGTACCCTGAGCATAGGAGAGAAGAAGTACATCATTACATTGATAAAGCTGATGTATTTATATAAGAAATCCAAAAATCAGATGGTTCATGGTATGTTTTGCACATATTTCAAGGTATGGTTCGTGGAAATTTTACTTTTTCTGGTGGATGTGGAGAGAGCTATCTCTCTTGTCCCAATGTTTTGCATGCAGGTGTATACCAATCTTGCCGGAAATCGCTCTCATAATGTAAATACATGATGGGCTATGCTAGCTCTTATTGATGCCTATCAGGTAATCATCCAAGTTCGTTTCAATAGCCATTCTGTTGGTGAAATGTCATCAATTAAAGAAACAAATTTATGTCATTATTACTGAACTGATGGGTTGAGAGTAAAATACTGAGCTAATTCCATACTGATTCTATAATATAAGCCTATTTAATATCTTTTGCAACAAAGTATAACAGTGAACAGTTGAATAATACCACTTCAGCTACAAATGTTGACCCTAGCGGTCGCTCACGCTGTGGTCAGTTGCAAATACCATGTCACTATATCTTTGAAATCTAATCTGTGTGTCTTATTCAAAGATCTTCATCTCTGGTGCAATGGCTTATCATAGACGTCACGACAAAAGATCTGAGTTCATAATTGCTTAGAATACAAAAGGAATCTTAGGTGGAGCACTAGAGCAGACAATAGTTATGTAGGGAGTGTGACTACCAAATTCATGGGCTCCGAATACCATATACGAGATCAGGTCCAATTTCAAGCTGCTTTTAGAAATTCAACTTTTTTTGTCTCGAGATAGGTATAACTGGTATGCATTGCCAATAGTACTCCCAATATAGCATTATTTTGATATTCTAACAGGAGAATGTCATGTTAGTTTGGTTATTCATTGGCACTTTAGACACTCAGTATTATTTAAAATATATTTCTCAATTCACACGGCATGATAATTTTGCAGCTCATTTCTTAATAGTAGCTTATTCTGGACGAGAAGTCTATTGGTTCTCTAGAATTTAGAGGTACAACTGCTGTTAAGTAAAGTGACAATTTAGAGTCAAATGTGTAGACGTGGATTGTGTTTTATTGTCAAAGTGGTACACATTTTTTGTTTTTATTTTGGGGATAAATATTATGTGGTCATTGCAATTTCTCATTATAAGTTTCCAATATAACAGTTAGAGATGTGTCCACTCTTACCCAACCCGTCCATTTCACTTCTACCCACTTTTTGCAATTTATACTTATATTTCATTTAGCCTAACATGGGCTACACCTTGCAGCTTGCTTGCTTCCGCCTTGCTAATACGGATGGCTCATACGGCCTGCTGATACGTCTTCATGATATGGCCTCCTTATACAGCATTCTGATGTGGCCTTCTCATACGGCTTGCTAATACAGTAACAAAAAATTAATCTCATCGTGTCTGCTCCCCCACCCATAAGTGACGTTGTTGTTGATGCTGATGTTATTAGGATGCCTTCATGTAATTAGGATGATTAAAACGCAAGTGAAGTCTAATTGAGTAACCTTTTGGTGTGTGTGGTAGTTCATGATCATTTTGTGTACATTTCTGTAGTTGGTAACATGTGTAGCTACTCATACTTTTGAGATCAAACCACCTACTGATGCTCTCACATGAGTTTAAATTATTTAAGGTATATAATCTGGTAGTGAAATTAGATATGTATTGTGACAATTAGTTTGTAATTAGTTCATTTTAGTTATAAAAAAAATAGACAGTGGGTTGGGTAATAGTTAAAAATGGGTAATGTTGTAATGGGTCAACTAAGTTTTGTCATAAATAGATATCATGTTAAGTATGATTTTAATAGCTAGACTATTACAATTGTGACGTGATTTATTGAATAAAGTTGATTATGACGCTTTATGAAAACAATATTATAGTTTATCTTAAAGATGTAGAAATTACCATGGATACTAATTGAAACATTATTTCTAATTGCTGGTAAACTTTGTTGTGATCATATTATATGCGCAAAACTGATTTTCACAGCTACATGATATCCGGTGTTAGGGTCAACATAGTATCAAGTAAGTTATATCATGCCTTTCGATTGGTGTCTGTAACTATGGTATTCATTATTTTGTCTTTGTTATTTGTATCATATGCTCATATGAGTTAGCGCTCTATTTCATCATGTATTCTATATATGGTGTATTGACTTACTGAAAAGGAGGAGAATTTTCGTAATAAAAAAGAGGATAAACATGGCCGGAATTTAAGGAGTTCTTCCACTTGCAGTTGGTGGTTTCATGAGAAACTAGAAGTTCCTTACTGCAGCCTCCATAATTTGAAATTAAACGGCTTTATTCATAGTTAAGATTTTACTGGAATAAGTTTTTTTTTTTTTTTTTTTTTTTGGGAATATGCACACATCCTTTGAGTGATATGAATCTCATTGACATACCGAGGAGGAAGGAGCTCGAGTCTTACTTTTGAATCTTGGAGGCCCGGATACGCTTCATGATATTCACCCGTTTTTATAAAACCTATTTGCATATGGTGTGTGTGTACGACTACCGATTTTTATTTTCTTATAAAAAAATGCAAGCCAGTTTGTTTTTAAATTTTTTCATCATGCTTACAAGTTATTGTTTGGTGCAGGCTATTACCCGTCTTCTGAAGTTGTTTCGTTTCTCACAACATCCTTTGGAACAACTTATATCTGACTACGGGCACGGAAAAGTAAAGAAGCATATGCCTCCATTGGAGGTGGTTCACCATTGAGAAAGATGACAAATACACGGGTAATAAGCATTCCCAAACACCCCTTTAATAAGTTCAGTTATCTGTAATATCAGTGTTGTTGTTCATTTTACATACTAATAAT
This sequence comes from Chrysanthemum makinoi, assembly GCA_910596185.1. NCBI lineage: Eukaryota > Viridiplantae > Streptophyta > Magnoliopsida > Asterales > Asteraceae > Chrysanthemum > Chrysanthemum makinoi. The sequence goes on from OU343217.1 coordinate 257,048,201, forward strand.
CTTTTTTGTACTAAAAAACATTTTTGACAGGCGAAGCCAATTTTGAGCAGTGAAAAATTTTCTCAGTTATTAAACCAAAGCTTAGGCAACAATTATGATGCTCATCATACGGAAAGGATGGCTCTAACTTCTACTCTTTGTATAAGGCGTGCACCACCTGCTCAACCCCATATGAGCTCTGTAAGTGTTTTTGTTCTTCTTATACACCTATAAAAAAGAGCCATAAAAAAAAATTATAGTTTTTATTTTATTTTTTATTAAATAATGTACCAAGCCAGACATTTTGATACTTGATACCCAATATGGCTGCTTAACTATGAAAGTCCAACCGCACATTCCATTTTCGAACAAAGCTAGTACCTTAGTGTATTCGACAAACATTATGACAAGATAACTACATATTACAATTTAATGTATCCAGGGGTGTGTTGGATGTGCGTTTTAAAAGATATATGACATAGACTAACACAATCATCTTTGGTAATGGTTGTCAGTGAATCTATATTTGGTTTTATGAAAATGGTCGTGAAAATTGTAGTCCGGGTCATGTAAATGGGAAATACATGTCACGTTATGGTCCTAAATAGAAAGGTACCTTGCATCAGAATAGAGGAACTATTTCTTAATCTATGTAGAATGATTAGGTCATTTAGTGTTTAGGAGCAGGATTTTCAGGCTGGGCGTCACAACTATAATTAAAAGTACCTTACATATTTATAACTTTATAAGTTAAAAAGCTTGACAAAGAATTACTACTTTAAGCAAGAAAAAATTGCATTTTGTAGTGTTATTTGATATAGAGATTAAGTACAGATTCCACCCTTTAAGCTCAGTTCTCACCCTTTTAGTTGAACAACTATTTGTGAGTTGTAAAGGGGTGATAAAGTCATCCAGTGTTGTTGTAAATACAATGTGAGGGTGTTTGGATACTGATGTAAATGTGTAAATATGTATATATTAATAAAATTTGCCTTTGTGACTCTTTGTGTAAGATGGTTCTGTTGGTTGAATCTTTTGGCGGGTTGTCTTTTTTACGAATTCAGGTACAGAGGCAAACGAGTTAGCAATGATGATTGCATGGTTGTACAACGGGTGTCAAAACATTATATCATTGAGGAATGCTTAGTATGAGAATGCAGCCTGGATGATGGGGGTACTGCAATGTGTAACTGGAAATTCAATGATGTGCACGTAACATATTTCCATTCTTATGGCTCGAAATTCATGTTTGTTTAAGAATATTATTATAACATATTCGTGTTTAGAAATTCATTGTTGTGCACCCGTGCATAGTTTTAAGAATATATTTACTTGACTATATAAAGTGATAAAATATATATCATATATTACTACATTAGTTTTAGAGGTTACAAATATCAGGAGTATCCATCTTACTATTCTGTACTTTTTTGGACATCTATAGTGGTGTACATTAGAGACAAAATTTGGGCGGTCGGATGGAGAAAAGTATGCTAAAGAGGTTGAAGACTTTATCCAGTTTCGAACATCAGGGCATGTTTCCGGTTCATTTTCAAAGTGATTCAGGTTTAACCATTTAATACAATTGAAAAGTTACCTTTCCTGTTTTTGTTCAACAATGTTGTTAATAGTGTTTTCTAATATGATAGGGGGTCGGAGGAATAGTTGAACTGGATCCGAATTACATGCCTAACATTTATATTACCATTAAGAAAGCAAGAAGGCTTGTGATAGCCGATGAGGTTCAATGTGGATTTGCACGAAATGGAAGGAACTTTTGGGAATTTCAAAACCATGACATTGTGCCTAATATCGTCACAATGGTATTTGTTAGATGGGTTGGGTAATAAGCCCAAACGAGTAAATGTTGGTATAAGTTAGGGGACAAGCTTACATGAGACATTTTTTAGCTTAATTTAAGTATTACAATGAGGATGGATATTGTGCGACTCCAACATGAACTTTTTTGCTATTTTCTCATAGGGTATTGGAATTGGGATCCCCCTTTGGTGCAGTAGTCACAACTCCAGAGATCGCAAAGGTTCTAATCCGTAGAAATTATTCAACACATTTGGAGGAAACCCGATTAGTACTGCAGCGAGACTCGCAGTTCTCAAAGTAATTGAGAGAGAAAAACTACTTTTACTTTTATAGTCCACTAACAAAATTGTACATACTATACTTTAGTTTATGTAAAATATTTATATATAGAAAATATCTTTTTCGATTATTAACCTTTTGGTTTTTGTAGTCAATGGAGATGTACGCGGAAGACACTTACTACTTGACGTAGATCTTGTCACTGATTGGGGATTAAAAACACCGGAAAATGCACAAGTATTTAGTGTCATGGACAATATGAAAAGGTCCTATTTTGTTTATGTGGTGCTTTTGGGACATGTGATTCTAAACCTATAAAGACATGAAGCAAGCTGCGATTTTAAAAGCTTTGGGGTCTTTCAGTTTTGATCAGTTCACACATCTATGATATGCATAAAAGAAATACATAAAAATTGAGTTCAAACAGGTATGTTTATGTGCTTTACCTCTTAAATACTCTAGACTGAAATCTAAAGACATGAAGCATCTGATATGGGTTAGTTGGGTTACGAGTTAAAATGGGTTGTTTTTTCGTTTGAATTGAAACTAACTGTTCCAGTTGCCCATAAACGTTATTTTTATATAGTATAACACATTTCAATGCTTGTTGAGATCAAAGGTAGCAAGGAAAGAACAAAGGATGCTAAAGTGGTGAGTACATATCCTTTTTCAAAAAAAAAAAAAACAAGTATAACTGATTTTATATATAGCAGTAAACCTAATACATACTGAAGTTTTTCTCTGATGATTAATTACAAAATTAATAGAATACAGACATAAACTTTTCTAAGTTCCAAACCTACTTGTCAGGCCAAGAGAGATCCAACGCCACTGCATTGTGTGGCAAGAGTATTAATTGATTCTCAGATGGAAAATAGAGATTTCCCACAACAAGTAAATTAATGTCATTGCACATTTGGGATATTTTTAACATTTCATGTGAAGTATTGTTCTTCCTTCATTTACGTGATCAAACAACCCATTCTTAATACTTTATTTTGTCTTGAAATATGCAGGAGATCATGGGGTTGCTACCAAGAAGTATATGATCACATATGCTACATATAGAAACATCTTCCCTGTTTGGGCATTGGGAGAATACATATGCCGAGTACTTCAGGCTGCAAGTTAAATTTACCTTATAATTACACTGCAATAGTAATCATTCATCCATTCAAATCCTAACGAAACAAATGTATCATATGCTTTCCTTTAGTGAAACCTGTGAACTTCAATATTATGAACATCTCTGTAGAAGTGTAGAATAAGGAAATCTGTGTGGAGTAAACCTCATTATTGAGAAACTATTTATAAAATGAACTGAACCCAAAGCATGTTAGTAATTGAGTTTGGGTCAACTACTCTAAACCTAATCTGAAAGTCTAAATATTATAGATAAATAATATGTTTAACAGAATGCCATGTACGAGTAATTACCAAACAACAAACCTCCACACAACCTACATCGGCTGGAAATAGTACACCATCGTACCTTTACATTTATATTATCGAGTTTATTTGCTTCCACAAAGTAAGCAACTTTTTTCACAAATTCTTCTTATATGAAATTTGTTCCTGCATTAACGTACAGATTAAGCACAATGAGGTCATGAAGACGGGCTCTACAATATATGTATCTGTATATGTTGTTGAATCTAGAAATTCTAGGAGATTTACCATACCAAGTGCATCTCTATGTATGCAGACGAGATACAATATTTGCAAACGCTTGTCATGTACAAGGTATGCCATTAGCTTTAATACATTTCGTGTTATGCGATGCATTTTTTTTCTTTTGCGTTACAACTATCTGATGTTTGCGATTGATAAATTTAGAATATAGACTGTTACAAACTATGATGAAAGCCAACAATACTTTTTTAATGATTCAATCTTGGTAGTTTAAATATGATTACATGCAAGAACAATGAATCTGGCAAAGCAGGAGCATCTGATAATGGATTATTTTCCTGTTAGATTTCTTTGTTTTGATCTTTTGAATTTGAATTGGAGAGTTTTTTTAATTTTTGTTCAAGATATTTAATTGGAAAAACTTGCAGCAAGATTTAACTCCATGTATTCAGTAACAAGAATTGTTGATTCAAGAGTTTTGTTCCTGACACTTAAAGATGGTTTTTCATTTAACTTTAATTACTTTTTAGTATATATTTGTTCTACTAAATCATAAAAATAAAAACCACAAGTCATACCCGTCCATCGGACGGGTTTTGTCACTATGTATATATATATATATATATATATATATATATATATATATATATATATATATATATATAGGGTTATTTTGAGCAACTGGAAAAAGAAGAAGCTGTAAACCAAATCTCCACCCTTAAATAATTTGATCAACGGTTAAAAATGCGAGTGGCATAAATGTAATTAAATAACAAATTAAATATTATTTGATAAATGGCTGAGGGGCACTATTGGTATTTTATATTCCAATCCTTTAAACCGTTCCACAATTATATTTCACTATAATCAATCTTCTATGCATAATCATTCATACCCATCTCTCTCTTTCAAACCTAGCCGCCTCTATCCTCAATCTTCAGATCTCCTCATGTCTAATTGCCTAAACATAAACAACTCGACATCTTTTTTTTTTCATAACAAAAATGTTGTATTCCAAGGCAAATAAATCACAGGTAATGAGTTATCCGTGTAAAAAATATTATCTGATGGATTTTTGATATATTAGTGTTTAAATTTTTTGGACTTTTAAATTCACTATCTGACTTCAATGAAGACCACATGTGGTTTTGATCTTTTTTTTGTTTTGTACATATTTAAGGTTTGGTTTTGTTTTGTTAATTATAAATTCACATCTAGTTTGAGGTGTTAGATTAAACTGAAATGAAATTTTACAGTAACACATATATTAGATTCTGGTAATGATTTTGATTCAACTATTGGCATCAGTATCGTTTTTAAGTTCATTAATAAAATGAATATTACAATTTCATTCATCGTTTTTGTTTTCGAAGCAGATTTGTGATAGATGAAGATGGTGTAATTGGTAAATACAATGACGACCAGTCTACATGTGCACATTTCATACGGTTTTAGCGTGTTGAAGATGATGAAGAAACTAGTTAGTTTATAGTGATAAGTTTAATTTTGTTTGAATGAATCTGTTTTAGTTTATTAGATTTTTCTTTTAACCAGATTAGTGAATATGACACAACGGATGAAAAATGATTGTATGTGATGAAAATTATGGAGTCGAACACATGTGTTCATCGATGACAATACATGTGCATACCACAAATTGGACGTCTTCGTTGACGAATATACATATGCACGCCTCAAAATGAATGTCGTTTGTGATAAATATACTTGTGACTTTGTGAATTTCTATTGTTACATCCAAGAAAATGAAAAGGATATGCACATGTACTAAAAGTTAATTAGTTTCTAACTAACTATATGTGTAAAAGAATTGTTGGTGGATTAAAACGGTACAAATTTGTTTGGCTTTTTTACCAAATATTGAACATATGTTTGTCTGAAATAGGTTTTGGACGCGATACTAGATTTGCAACAAGAAATCGAAGACGGTGTACATATGCATAACAAAAATTAAAGTTTGGTGTTCAATTAATTGCATTGTGCATATATGCATGATCAAAGTTTAAGTTGTTGTGGTTCAAGATATTACAGCGTGCGTGCACATGTGTTATGTGTACATGTCTCAAACTTATTGAGAACGCATGTAATGCACATGTGTATTTTTATCTTCTTTATCCATTAGGCTACTATAAGCCGCTGGTTAAATTTCATACTAAATGAACCCAAATTATGAAATACCGTGTTTAAAATAGAAATCAATATAAAAGGTATCAGCTAAAAATGTCCAAGGCATCGGCTATGTTTGGCGCGCAGCATTTTGGAGCTTTTTGGGGCGATGAGCGGTGAGCAATGAACTTTTTCATTTTTATTGTTCGTTTGGCAAAAGAATGGTGAGCTTTCTAGATTTTTAAGAAAATTCATTTTTAACGCTTTTTTAAGCTTGTGAGTTTCTGTGGCTAGCTTCACAAATTACACATTGCTACTTTTACCAAACACACCCTTCATGTATCCATATGGATTACGTCATATGAAAAGAAAGATGTACAGTTTATTTGAATGATAAAAGGCTTATAGTTTTGTTCCCACTTAAATTATGAAATTGAAAATATTATTTTATAATACACATGCACGTATTTATCACATGCACATGTATCTACCTATTTTTTTTTCTTATTTATACAAAAATTTATTTATTTCACATCCTAATGAGTGATTGACTAGTGAAAATGATGAAAGCAAAAAAATATTATATACGAATTGATGATGATATTACGGTATTTAACAGTTACGGTAGAATTAATATAACAAAAAAGTCAACCGTGTTTTTAGGAAGCCATAAATGATGTGAAATGTGTAAATACCATAATGCCCTTTTGATTATAAATAAATATTTTAATACTTCAAAAACAATGATTGGTTCACAGCGTTTCTCGCAATTCTCGACCTATTTTTGGTTCTGAAAATAACCCTTATATATATATATATATTAGGAATTTAGTTAAATATGTTTGTGTGATGGGTCTTATAATATTTTAACCGGTCATCAATGACTTTGTCTAACTATACATAATTACCGCCATAAATTCAGGAAGTGAGTTCCCACTTCATTTGTTATAAAATGTGTATATGGAATAATAGAAATATCCTTGTTTTAAATGTTTGAACTTAAAGGATGAGATTGTAAATTTGTAAGGGATATGCCATTTACCTTTCAATATTAGAATTTTATAACTAAACCAAAATTAGTTTATATTAGTTAGACGTGTAACACTCCCACCACGCTTGGTCACCACCATCGCACGCGACCATTGCTACGCTCACCTGCTTCACGCGTGGAAGGCACAAAATTGTGGTCAAAGGTGATGTAACCGATAGCAAAAAGATTGTGTGCGTATTTATTGAGATATTATGTGTTTACGGTTTATATTATTAGTGTTTAAGTTGGATATGCGTAAGTGGTAAGAAAAGTGGTAGTCACTAAGAAGGGGATGACGTATGTTGATTTGAGACTACTCCCATCGGGAGCCGTGAGCCACCGTGAGACAGCAACCTCACGTGTGAGGCCTAGTGGGAAGAAAAAGGGTGGCGCGTGAGGAGAGCAAAAAAGTGAGACGCTATGAATTTGTGCAAGGTGGGCCCCTTATGTGTTTTTATTATTAATTATTTGGTTTGTGAGTATATATATGATATTTAGTGAGAAATATTTGCATAAAAGTGAGTATTTTAATGAAAGATGAAGGATTGAGAAAAGAGAGAAAGCTGATATTAAGCTGAGGTGTAAGAAAATCATATTTTATTTCTTAAGTATATTTAGTGACCCATTATATATAAGGACTTTCTAAATTAAGAATATTAAATCAGAGTGTTACATATATCTTTGTAGTTTGATTCTGAAAAGATAGAGCTGCTTTCCAATAATGTTATCCCTTTTAATCCTTTTCTAGTTTCATTAACTCAAATTAAGGACACTTAGATTGTTTAATTATAACTTCTATAGTTATTTGGATTAACTTCGTTGGACAACCCTCTATGTTCTAACAAATAAACACAAGGTGAAGAAATGGTGTGACCATCGAGAGTAGTCTGAAGGCCATCAACAACACCACTATTACACTGACGAGTTAGGATAGGTTATATTATTCTCTGAGTAGAGTTATTATCTTCATCATTAATAATGTTACTCTCTCTATCTTCCTGTATCATCCATGAACATAGAGTAGTCCGAAAATGGTGTAGTATTTGCACATCAAACTCGATCAAATTGTAAATCAGAATAATAGTTAGTTCTTGACAAATTTGCCCTTATCGGTCTAGCTCTCTTTTGAGTTTTGACCCGGTCTTGCCGACCAAAGCCAACATTTTTAAGTGAGAACACAAGGTGAACAGACCCGGCAACAACTGAAAGCCATTGGAGGTTAGAGCGTGTTTTTCAATAGATATCTAGATCAGTTGACATTCAGAAAACAAAATCTTGTTATATTGATAATTTACTTAAAACAAAAATATGTGGAAAGTAGCATATATGCGCTCAAAGAGACTTTTGATCATCTTTTGAAATAACTGGACTAGGAAATCAAGATCCATATGAACACATTTGACATATATTAGGAATTCAGAATCCATGTGAAGACTAGTAAATGAATCAAAATCGTCAAACTTGACCAAGTATATACAATTAACCAAGATTTTTGAAACATTTTATGAAAATCATTGATACACTTCTCACGTGTACTTGTGCATTATCCATGATTTAGTTTATACTAAAAACGACTTGTGGACTATTAGTAGCTTAGGCCATTGTTTAATCTTTTACATTGCTTTCGAGAATAAAATTGACAATTCCGTATACGTAACTACACTTTCCCCAGAGACAAAATAATTATTGACATGGCTATAAAAACAAAACAGAACACAAACTTAACCACAACCAAAACAAAAACCATTTACAGTCCCCAAAACATACAAAATGGGCAGGGCACCCAGGAACACAGGGCTTTTTTTCAACCCTTTATATAGTTCCCTTCACTTTATGTATTCCATACAATTTTTTAACTTATCATTTTATCACTGAGATTGTTTCAACTCATTCAACATATACTTCCTTTATCCTCAAAAAATATCAGGTGCAAGTTATTCTTAAAATACCTTTTTTCTTTTGTAAGTATGCCCCATATCCAGCTCTACAGACGCAAGCAATCTACCATCTGATACAGAGAAAAGAAACAGCTCATATGATGGAGATTCGTGTCTGATGAAATATGAGGGCAGGGTATAAAAGAAAAGAGAATTAACCATTTTTTATACCTTGAGAATATCTGTAGAGCCACAGTGACATCAAAAGAGATAAGCGTTTATGATGGGGGATACCTAGCTACACCAAATATTCTGCACATAATGAAGTGAACATGTATCAAATATTTAGACCATGTATTATAATGGGGGATACCTAGCTACACCAAATATTCTACACACAATAGAATGAACATACTGTATATTCAGACCCCAAAGAATGAAAGTATGTTGCACAGAGTCTAAGAGGTGGTAAGTGTGCAGGTTATGCAGATTGGGTAAAGGATCAAATCGGGTATTTTTGGAAATATCAGGATGATCCTATCACACTTTTATCCAAAATATTTTATTCTATGTAAACATTTAGTGTGCCAATATGATTACAATGTCAATTAATTTCAACCTCAATCAAGTTTCTCAAAAATAATGTTTTAGAAGGTTTTATGCATTATAAATGAAGTTTGACAGCTTTCCACCAACTTGTAAGCTACTTTGATCAGCTCAACTCTTTGACATGTTTCCTTATTAGCTAATTAATCTGATTTGACGTTTGACCCATCAGAGATAAAACATAATGATCAAATCTTAAGTAAATGTGAAGAAATTGCCATCGCGGGTGTAATATTGATAAACTGATTCAAAAGCATAAAAGCCTAACAAAAGCTAACCTGGAAGTTAAACCGACTGTTCACCTAATTCGCATGCGGTTGAGAAAATCAGACAACCTGTGGACATTTTAGATATCGATAAGGTAAAACAGAAAGAAATATGTGATGTTGACAAAATGGAAAAGGTAAACTTTGTAGAACCTAATATCTTTAGCAATCACAGTCTGTCCATCTTCAGCCCCAAGATGACGCAAAACCGTTTCTTCTAGACGACCATCACGGTACGCATGCTGTTAATATAATGGAGAACAAAGACCCATATGTGATACTTGCATACATGAACAATCTCAATAGCAAAGACAATATAGCAAAAACAGAGATCCTTTTACTTTTCAACTCTCGTTGAATAATAAGTTGCTACTAAGTACTATTGAGAAGGGTGAGTGAAGAATGTAGCAGTTCAAAAAATACATGTCTAGTGTGTCAAATACAAAGCCTGAACAAGTCCCCTGCCTTCCATAAAAGATACAAATGGAAAAATAAACTTTAAAAAATCTTGATAGACATGTCGACTCCTTACTAATATTCATAAACGATGAGGGAATATCGCAACTGTATGGACACAGAAGCACAGATATGCTGAAATTGAAATATGGCAGGAAGGTTCTCAAATGAACTGACATTTATAATGAAAACAAACGAGGAGAATATCCTAACAGAATAAATGCATATAACCGCAAAGACCACACATTTACAGATCATGGAAATGAAGATTATTTCATCAGGTGGGAGTTCTGAATGTGAAAAGAAATTACCATACTATAAGAGGGGTTAGTTATTTTTACTAACACGAATCAAGTCATCTATCTCCTTATTAACTTATTTCATCATTACTAATGTTTCCATCACAGGATTCCATTTTTGGTTTTTAGTAATAAAAATCCACACAAGAAAACGGATACACTCAAAAAACTAAATTATTGTTGTCTATGTACAACTATAAACATGTTATGTATCAGTTTTGCTGCCAGATAAAGAGATGATGAAGTACTTATCCATAAAGCTGAGTGATATGTTAAATTATGCAACTATTTAAAGCTATAGTACCAACGATAATATGTTTCATAACAACCATATAGCACAAAGTAGAAGAAAAATACTGCAGATCAACATTTCACCTTGTAAAAACAACTGGTTCCAAATGGGCACGCCCCATTTCCAAAGTCAAAGTGCCTGCAGTCAATAGACCTGCAATAAAAGGCGATATTGAATGGTAATCGACTCATAAATCATATTTCTAAGTTAAATGACATAACATGTTAGTATGTTACAACAAAAAATAAATATCTCTTCCAAAACAACATACTTAGCATAGGTATACAAACAAAACAAATGTTCGTACTTAATACAGCATATAGAGCAATGATTGTAGACGCTCTCTTTATTGCAAAACAGACTCTGAGAATTATATTGTAAGCTAATGAAGTTGGTCAACTCAGCCTAAAATGCTCTGGGACGCCATTTGGTATAGGTCCACTAATTCACATAAAGGTCTTACAGAGCATTGTTTAATCCTTCTTGGCGTATATTAAACTATATATTACCATCTCACAAATGAATCATACAAGCCAGGGGCAAAAGTACGATAGTCCCCAGCTGAAACATAAGTTTGCAAACCTATTTTTGAGCAGGTTAGCTCTAGACCTTGCAGACCAACTTCTTCAGAAGTCTCATCTAAACCTATAAAGAAGCCATTCAGATCATCAAAGTTTCAACCACAAATACTTGCTTATACGAAAGCTTGATTGGCTAATATATAAACTGATATTTCAGTTAAAAGGGGAAATTTCAATGGACAAACTTGCAAGAGTAGAAGAACCTAGTTTCCGATATGAGAAGCCTAAAGCATGTTTGATGGTTCAATTGTAGAGAAACTGCAGCATGGTTCTAAATAATTTGATATGAGTCTTTCATCCCAATTTTGTTTCATAGGCTTAAAGAACACAAAAAGTACCGTTGACAACTCGATACATAAATAAATTAAAAAAAAATAATAATAATAATAATAAAAAGAAAAAAAAAAAGTAAAAAAATAAATAAAAAAATAAAGAGAACTTAGAAAATGAGTGACATCCTTCTACATGCTTGTATCCAAAGCCAACTTCTATAGTATACTCCATTCTTGCACATCGCTTTTCACCACCTACCATTAATTACTACTGGAAATCCTCTAAATACCCCAATGATTTCTGGATTCATATAAAGAACTTTTAGAGGCTAAAGTATTGGCATCAAGGTAGGGAGGCATCTCGCCTCACCGAGTGAACTAGGCTCGTAAAGGTTTCCAGATTTCGTATATGACACAATTTGACACACACGTCAACAAGGGCATAATAGGAAGAAGAAATAAAAAGATAAATACGGCAGACTAGACCATCTACTACTAAATTCAAGGGCTTCAACCATGCGACCTCATAACAGCTCACAGCCGACGTGCCTAGCTGGTAAGGACACGCCCAACTGATGCCACCCCTGACCATGTTACAAACAAAATGGCCATTAGGGCATGCCAAATTAGGCATCCCGGAAGCTCATTCACCCCAATCTTCTCCAATGGAGCTTTCCCAATCAAAATCCGGAATTCCAAACATTCTGTCCATATTTTTCCTACTAGTTAACTCGGTTAAAAATGCACCAAGTTTTCTTTTTCGCTTAATCTGAGGTTTTAACTTACTAAACATCCCATCCGTACTTTCATCTTTAGCGTAAATAAGTTTACCAAACAATCAATACGATATCAATGGTGAGCCTTGAGAGCATACACCGCGGTACGTGTCCTTTGTGTGAATTGAGAACTAAAGCAAATGGACAAAGCCTTGAAATTACCCTTTGACATAATTATATTCTCATAATCACATGCTCGCATGTTTGTTAGTTTATCATCATCAATATGTTTAATCACACTTAAGCAGATTCCGGGGATTTTCCTACCAAGAGTCTACTACATCATTTTCCTTATACTTGATTATCTAGATCAATATCATATCTACCTAAAACCAATCTTTCAATTGTTATCAACATACAAAAATAAAAATAAAAATATAAATAAAAATAAAAATATAAAAGAACACATAATTTGACACCTTAGTCTTAGCCCCACCATATACTAAGTGTCATTTTTTTGGTCATAGCCCTCCATAAGTAAAAGTTGTGTCTTAAACCAGACCCACTATTAGACATGTTGTTCCACCCTTGAATATTAAAAACGATAAATTCAACCACTTGAGTGAACAAAAATTATACAGATATAGCCTTTAATAAAACGATAGATCACTTTTGAGAGCATGCATATTTACCGCCGCAAACTTATGCCTAACAAGCATAGCTCATAATATCCCTACTCTTTAGTAGTTCTGATGTAGATATATCAGATTTAAAGTAAACAAGCAATGATAACTAATGATGGTCAAACTGCTATACCTGAGTCTTGCTTTGTAGCTATCTACAATTTCCTGCTTTTCATCTTTGGATGCATACCAAATCACACTGGGAATGACAAAGTATGACAGCTTCCTACATATGGGGCACGACCTCAAAGCAGAATTCACATCCATTCCAGATGTTGGGGAGCTACTTCGCCAATTCCTGATGCATGATATGCAAAATGGATGATCACATTCTGATAGTAACCCAAACTTCCGCTCTGCTGTTGGCTTTGCAAGCACACGTTCAAGGCAAACACTGCATTCAATTTCTTGACTGTGCTTTAACGCGTCAAGATGTTTATGCTTCTTCTCACAGATTTTTTTATGTTCCTCCCTCTCGTCCGGTCTGAAGGGATGCAAGCATTCTTTTCTGCACGTAGGACATAAATCTCCATGAACATGAGGGCAATTTTCTCCACGGGGACAATTACCAGCAGCAGCGAACGAACACATCACAATATCAGCCGGATTAGTACTCCTTGCTTGCACAACAACATCATTTAACAGCTCATTCTCCCCAGTGAGTTCACCCCATGCAGAAGCTACGTAGGGTCTGCTAGATGCAGAAAGCTCCCCAATAACACCAGGATCTGCAGTTTCAGATACAGGTTCTGAGACACCAAACTGGTAAGGATATGTCGACGAAGAGCCAGAAGCTTGCGGTTTTGGTTGAGCAACCTTAACATGGTCATATCTGCAATGACTCCCATATACACAAGTTCCTTTTTGATAAAAAGTACACACCTGGTAAGACGTGACAAACCACCAGCCAAAATGAGCTATCATATAATATTATAACTAAACATCCGGCTAAAAAGTAAGCAAGCAATGAATACTTACATTATTAGACGGATCCTTCCAGTCATGCGAGAACTCACAATGCTCCCCTTTCAAACACGCACCATGAGCAAAAAACTTGCATAGCACCCTGAAAAACAAAGCAAATGTCAAACTACAAACAAAATCCCGTAGCATTAAAAGTTATCAGCTGTATACTTATCATTAACACCATCCCCAAAACAACACATTTCCACTCATATACCTGCCATCATCACGCTTCATTCAGACACGTAAAAACCTAAATACAAACCCATTAACCACCTCATTGTCATTCTTACGGGATGTTTGAGTAACCTTAAGCTAAAGGACTCGTGCATACTTAAAAAAGCTCCAAATACACGTGCATACAAACCCTTGACCTTTTGTCTTAACAAATAAGCTAAGATAAGCTTCACCCAATCACCTATTTTGGAGCTTAATGTGTTTTTTTTTTTTTTTTTTACTTTTCTTGAATAACCATGGTTTTCAATTATTTGTCAGACTCAAACCGGGTAAATCCCTTGGGAAGGTTGGTGTGGCCACTTTAGAGTTGATAACACATGAAGTTATAAAAGGGTTTTGGCGGCGTTGCCTATTCTTTTCCCCTTATAAATAAGCACTTCAAAAATAGTTTTCGGATTTGCTTATTATGTAACAAAATACAGAAACTGCTTATTTCATAATAAGCAGTTTTGGATAGCACAAAACTGCTTTTGTTTTTTTTTTGTTTTTTTTACAAAATAAGCAATAAACACCCTCTTAATCCCCTACTTCAATAAATTAATATCAAAACAATAACAATAAAAACAAAATAAACTAAACCACATATCAACAACCAAAACGACGTCGTACGGAATAAAAAAGATGATAACAGAATAAGAATAAACCTGGTTCGATTTCCAGGCAAAGACATGATGATGATGATCGGAAAATAATAATAATAATCAGGTTTTAATAATAATTATTTGTGATTGTGTTTTTTTATTTTTTAGGGTTGTTAAAATTTTGGGGATATTTTTTATATATCTTGCAAACAAAGGTTTGTTTCTTTCTTTCTTTCACCTTCCCTCAAAGGCAAAGGCAAAGGCAAAGGCAAAGGTAACCTTTGGCGTGGTTAATGAAATAGCAATGATTTCATATGATGTTATTTACGTTATTAACCATTGACTATCTGTCAATGTCTTCTTTTCTTACCCTTTTTGACTTTTTTATTGTCTAGCTTGAAAATTTTGTGAAAAATCAGTTCATCTTGTCAAACTTTTTTGAACTACATCTTGTCAAACTAGCAATACCATAAAACAGGAATGTTTATATTTTAACTGTTTTTCAAATAACATATGTAAAGCTAACGTTTGTTTAACAAGTTTTACATATGGTATTTAAAAAAGTGTAAAATCTAAAATGTTGCACGCTATTTGTTGAGCACGTTTTAAATTCTAAATGTTGCTAGTTGCTTCAAAATGTTACACTTCAAACGTACTTTTACAAGCTAGCTCGCATGTGATTTTTATTTGTTTTTGTTTTTAGAGCTTGAGATTCCAAAAAAATCTCATACAAACTAAGTTTGTTGCTAGTAAGAGTGTATTTTATAAACCTAACTTCTATTAACAATGTATCAACATACTTCATCCAGCTCTTCGTAGAGTCAAATATTTAGAAAATCTTTGGACTAGTTTATTTGAAGAAGTTTGTGACCTTATGTGTTTTAAAGGCAAAAAAAACCTTAATAGATTATTCGATATTGTCAAATAGCTTAAGCTTATTAGTTTGTTTGAGTTTAAATAAGCCTAAATTCATAAGCCTTTTTATATTGGCTTTTCAGCTTATCTTTATTATATACCATTTTACTCTCATATTTAATTTTTATGTTAACCTTTTAGCTTGTTTTTTTGGGTGTTATTCTTTTGAGTCATTTTAGTAATTTACCAATAGAGTGTTTTAAAACTATATACGCTAAATCAAACACTATTTGAAGAGGTGTGATTTGATGACTTATAAGCATCAGGGGCGGAGAGGATGGGGTCGCTAGTGAATGCTAACCCTCCCCCCCAGCTCCCAGCTCAAGAAGTCCATTATTCTACAGCCCAAAAGCCTGTTGTTTTAGGAATACGGATGGTCAGACCTTCCTAATCATAGTGATATCGGCTCACTTGTTATTTATTTTTATTTTTATTTTTGTCATTTTTCACAGGAAAATGAAGAGCAAACCAACCGTCGTTCTGTCAATAGCAAAACCAACTGATCAAAAAAATTCACTCGTCTAATAAGGTATTTGATGCTCTTTATTATCTATTTTTCATTAATGATCAAAATTAGTTATTTGTGTTTGAAATCTTTCGGATGAATGAATTGAACTGAGTGTTTTCTTTTTGCACATTAATGATCAATTGAATACGTGATAAATGATAACTATAAATTGCTTCATCGCTCGTATCCTTATTACTTGTTATTTGTTAAGTTATAGTTATTATCTATTGTCTAAATTCTAATAAAGAAGTAATATGAATGTATTATCAATTGATTGGTATGCTTATTAATTGTTATTGTATTTGTTAAGCTTTAGTTTTTACCAATTGTCAAAATTCTAATAAAGAAATAGTACGTATGTATGATCAGTTGATCACAATTTGAGTGGTTTGATTGTGACAGTTTGTAACACCCACAAATCTCGGTACAGCGGAAGACTTAAACAAGTTTTCGGGGCGTTTCTGGATTGGTACATCGCACAAGTATAGCAAACAAGATAGTCATAATTATAGTTCAAAACCAATCCCATAATTAATTATCCAAATACAATCATCCCAAAATAGTCAAATATAAGGCCCAACATAGATTATAAAATAGGTCCGCATAATATTATCAGAGTTTAAATATGATCTTTCAACCATGCCTCATTGCGAAGCCTCCACAGAACGAGCATTACAAACATCAACTTAGTTACCTGAGAAAACATGCTAAAAGGTCAGCTAACGCTGGTAAGTTCATAGGTTTAAGTATAAATTCAATAGTGGACCTGTAAGAGTTTATTTGCTATGCGAGATTAATATAGATACTGATGCAGGTTTTACTGACCAGGTTTTAATATTTATAAATTCTCGTTATACCTATGGTCTACCCTAGTGCACTAACATGCAGTGTACCCGGTCGTGTGTAGTGTAGTAATCGGTAAAGCCGAGGTCGTCCCAAGAGCTATGTGTGTTGGATTATTACTAAGTCTATGTGTCACAGATTAATAATGGTTTCGATAGGGATTTAATTAATTAAACTACTAATGCAGAATAAAGCAAATAAAAGCAAATAACTGATAAAGGGATATCAATAGAGGAGAGTGGTGCTAACCTAGTTAATCCTCCTAGCTAGTTATGTCTACGCCTACTTACTTCCAATTACTTCAGGTGGGGTCAAATTCGAGAGGACAACATTTGGTCAATTCGCCTAACCTATCAAAAGATGCCACCACAGAGAAGTCGGTGTCCCCTTATAAGTCATGTTGTTCCTGGTCCCCTAAGCCAAGTCATTAAGTACCGCTACATGCTAGATTTATAATAGTGAATGCCCTACCGTTAGGAACTTAGACACTCACCTCCTAATTCTTAAGTTCATCCAAACGATAGGTGATCAGTTGGTCAAATCGCACAAGTAGAAAGGGTCGTCAGTTGGTCATATCTTACCCTTCCCGCCTCACCGCCACCTAGGGTCGGTTGGTCATATCTCCTAGGCAATTGGCCTCTACCGCCATTCAAAACTACCAACCCAAGGGTGGCTACCAATAAACTAAGCATGCATACACTTAGAAATAATTGTATGGAAGTAAAGTAAACGCAAACAAAACAATTAAGGAATCATAACTAGGCCAACACCAAGAGGTGCTTTGCCGCTCATATTAATCATGCAAACCAATTCAATATTCAAAGGTACGAAATACATGAATTGAAAGTAAAGAAATATAAAACGCTAATGCTTATCGTAGGGAGTGATTTCTCCTTTGGAGACAAACCGTATGCTCCTCTAGACATGCCTTGAGCTTTTTCCCACGTTCTCTAAGTGTTGTGTGTGGAATGGAATGAATAGAAATACTGGAATTTGTGGGGTATTTATAGGCCAGATCTGGGTTACGACGTAACCAATATAGGAGTTACGCCGTAACCTTCTATTTCTTCGTATTTTGCACTAGATCTGCTGGTTACGGCGTAACCTAATGAGTGGTTACGCCGTAGTCTTCAATAAACTCGGTTACGTCAGTAGTTGATGCAGAGTTACGACGTAAGTATCGTGGCGTGGAACCTCATTTGACCTAATATAGTTACGTCAGTAACCTTTGGGAAGAGTTACCCGTAACCTTCTCGATAAGTTGGTTTTCTAAGTTACGCAATAGTTATAGCGTAATGTGAGAGACGAGTTACGCCGTAACTTCTTCAAAGTAGCATACCGTGATAAATCTTTAGATATTTCTCCGCATCCGCGTCTCTTTAGCTCCAATGCTCGTAATTTACCCGAAAGTGGAAAACAATGGAAAACAAGCGTAAATCCATATAAATGATATAAATTACAAGCATTATCTGGGAAAATTGACACTTAATATTCAGGACTATTTGATGTTATCAAATATCCCCACTTGAACTCTACTTGCCCTCAAGTAGACCTTATTAGAAAGATTCCTAAAAAGATATCTCCCATAACCTGGAAAATATAAGTTTATAAATCCCTTATGCTAGAATAAAACAAAGCCGAACACCTCACGAAAGGGGAACAAAACACTCAAATCTCTCAACTATTCTAAGTGTCAATTTCGGGGTGATCACTCAATCGCATAGTCATAGCATGTATTCTATCATAAGATTGGCGGTTACAAAAATCTCCACCACTAGAGTTAAGGGCTAAACAATTCTCGAAGGCAATATGGGTAGACACGACAAAGGTTAAGGGGTGACTCGTCATTACTAACATGTCACGGCGAAGTGGACAAAATCAATGATACATGACCAAATCCATGTCCAAGACACCAAAGATTGCTCACTGCATCACCTAGACACGCTTCATGACTAAAGGGTAGGATAAGACATGGGATATATAATTGGTGTAAAATAAAACAAGCAGTGTAGTCTAAATCAGAACCAAGTCATCACCACTTACCGTCTGCCCAAAGTTCAAGCCTTGAAGTCAAGAAACCGGATCATGAAATATAAGGTAGATGTGTCATTAGAGGACGTCGTGATGGACACACTACCTTTTCTCCAACTGTTGGCATAACTACCAACTCCAATCTTCAAATGTGACCGAGGTGGCCTCCTCGATACTAATTCTATAAAGCTCATACTACAGTGCTTATAACATCGCACTTTACAATAACATAACAACTTTTTTTTTCAACATAACATAATATCCCCCACTTGAGATGAACAATGGGAATTCGGGGGGTCTTCAATGATCTTCAGAAATGTTGTCGATGAAAGCGTGATTTCCGAATCTTTCCACTCGAACCTTGAACTTAGGCAAATGATGACTTCCCAATCACAAATAAAGACTACAGTGTAGGCTAAGGTGTATAGGTGTATCGAAACAATATATCGGGTTAACAAAATTAAAGGAATGGCTCGGAAGGGTGTATCTAGGGGTATCTTGCACTAAAGGTGAGTGCAACAAAAGGGTTTCACATGGGGTCGAGAAGTCGAGGTGACTAATCGATAGACACACAATGGTAGGATGTTTGGGTGATAATCCTATAATATTGTCTTCTAAAACTGAAAAGTCCAAATACATCGAGCTAACTCAACATACCTCGCCTATGGTCTTGAAATGATGCAAAAGCCAAGTTCTAAAGTTTACAAGCTACCGACACACTCATAATTTGGTGGATTTGGGGTAAAATATTAGAAACGGATAAGGCTAATCTCACCATATAATATCAAGGGTTGCATGTGCTCGGCTAAGGTCTAATCTAGTTAGGTTAAGAAAAACATGTCAAAATTTTAAAAATGGCATAATTTTTCAAAATAAGCTAGAAATACGAGGGCAAAATAATGTTCAAGAGATAATTATACTCCCGTCCCCCCACTTGGATTGTACAAAGTCCCTTTTGTACTAAGCATTAAATAAAGGTGAAGAGAAAAGTAGAATTAGAGCGAGAACTTTACTAATATTTGCTCCATAAAGAAGGAAGGCCCACGAAAAAGAGACGTGTCTTCGTATAAGCATCATGAACAAACTTCAATCCCGGAAATCACACTACCGACAAGCATAATTCTAAAAAGAAAAAAATGAAAAATGAAAAATGAAAAACAAACCTAACTCACTTTCAGAGGAAACACGATTGCATTTAGCGAATGCAACAAGCCTTTTAAACCACTTGGTGTCCCAAGTGGACGAGTGAAGTCTCGTGAGGGTTTACAGGAACACACCCACAAAGTTCATTTAAAATACTAATACAAGGTTATTGTGTTTTAAAATGAAAGAATTAAAGGCAGGAAGGTTACGTCGTAACTTCTTTTGAGGGAGTTACACCGTAACTGGCAAAACCTGACATGAGCTGCAAAGAGAGTGGTTATGGCGTAACCACTGAGATGGTATTACGCATTAATTGGTAATGCATCAAGAATTCTACTGCTAAAAGGTTGGTTACGGCGTAATCATAAACATGAGTTACGCCGTAATTCTCATCAGATCAGCAACTGCAGCAGTAATTACTTCCTCGTTTCCTGCAAAAATGGTTAGAAAACACAAAACCCAACAGAAATGGAAATATAATAAAAGAAAGGGATAATTCGGGTTGTCTCCCGAAAGAGCACTTTTCTTTATTTATGAGTCTTAAAAGTTAGACTCAGAGTCGCGGGGCTTCTAAGGGGGCCTTTGGACTTCCCCGACCTCTTCAATATCTTTCGTCAAGTTATTCCGGATCCAGGTGACATTGGGAGCTGTGCGGTCGTATTCCTTGATTCCAACTTTCCAAACCTTGCAAAAATTTCATCCGGTCCCAACTGATACCTAGTGAATACAAATCTTTCGGTGACAATAGGTGGTGGTTTTCTATATTGGATCCCAAGTAGTTTGCATCTGTTTTGCTCATACTCCTCATCATCAAAGTCACCATACTCACCTTGTACCGTGGTTCTTTGTCGCTGGTTCCTTTAATGCAAGAGTCTTTAATTTCAATTGAGTTGTCCACAATCCCGTAATTGCAATCTTCTCGTGTTCTGCTCGTTATCAATCTGCTGAGTTACCAGATCATGAAGAGTCTAATGATTATCTTCATTCATGCAGTCCTTCCAAATTTTGTTTTTAGTAGATGTATCCACTTTTCCATACTTGATTTTCATCCAATCGTTAAATCTTAAACTGCCTGACCATTGTACCTCGGTACGTTTATGGTCAGTTGTTGAATTCCAAAGAAATTCACCGGTTCCTACTCTTTTGGTATTACTCCCTCCATTACAGATGTCATCGTAAGGATTACACGAAGCCCAAGAATCCCCATCAGCTGTTTTAATCATATCGTACCAATGCTTTCGACCAATGAGCCCCTGGCCAGCGGTTGTTGTCTCGTGATTATTCTCATTGTGTTTACTGAGACAAGGATCAGTCCATATTTTCCTTTTATCATCATTGCTGACTTCTCCATACTTAATTCGTATCCAAACTTCGAATGTTATATCTTTGTCATTGGTTGAGGACCATAAGTATTTGTTTTTTTTTGTTCTTTCCTTTTCTTGTCCCCCGTCACAGATGTCTGAGTAAGGGTTGCATGAAGCCCATAGATCAAATCCTTTATCGTGGTCAATAGGGATAGCGTTGCACCAATGATATTTTAATTTGGGGAAATGCTTACAATCTACTTTCTGAACTTCGTGCCATATTTCGTCAGACTCGTTCATCCTATATTTTGAGGTGTCATCGCGTTGTATTCCTTTGTTGTAGAATTCCTTCGATTTCCTACCCTGCATGTTACGATCATTAGAAGCGCAGTGCTTGTGTGTGATGGTGGGAGGAATATTTTTGCTTTTTCCTTTCTTGACAACACAAACAGTTTCTACTGGGTGACATTTTCCAATGTCATCCATATTTAATGTAAGCTTTCTATCGTTTATTTTTAAAGTGATGATTTTTTCGAAAACATTAATCTTAGCACGAGCAAAGGGCCGTAAGGGGTCTTCCTAGAATTAAAGGAATGTCGAGGTCTTCTTCCATGTCTAAAATGACAAAGTCTACAGGAAGAGTGAAATTATTAATTTTGATAAGCACATTCTCAACTATTCCTCTAGGTATGCTAACCGTTCTATCAGCCATTTCAATGGTCATGAAAGGGGTTTGATGGGGCTGAGATTCAATCTTTTACACATTGAGAATGGCATAATACTAATACTAGCCCCTAAATCCGCTAAAGCATTTATATTATGTAAATTATTAATAGAGCAAGGGAGAATGAAATTTCCTGGGTCCTTTTTCTTGAGGGATTTGATTGATGACCGCAGAGCATCCGGCATTTAATTTTACTGTTTCCTTTAGCCGCTTCGACATCCGCTTGTAATTCAACCTTGGCGACTTGTCTTGTTGCATATGGCTTCATCTTGTTTTTGCAATCCGGAGAGCTCCTCTTTATCGTAACTGCAAGGGGTATAGAGGGGTTTTCCATTGCTGGAGTATATGGCATTACAGGAACTATCATCGAATGAATTGTCTTGATCAACATCATTTTTCACAATCAATCCTTTGTCGTTCCTCATATTCTTATTCTGTTCTAGGAGAGCGGTTCTAGTATCATGGAATTTCTGGAACAATGCGTTCCTGTCGGCTTGCCGCTTGTCATCTTCCTCAAGATATTCTTTAATTGACTCCTTGAGCGAAAAATTTCTAGCCTTGAATGAGTCTTGATAAAAGGATTTCCCTTCTCCTTACATAACCTTCTCGACTTGGGGTTTTATAGGGAAATCTCCGGCTTGGTCCCAATCTTCACTTCTATTGCATTCAATCTGAATAGCATGAACGTTTTCTCGGAGCTTCTTCATATCTCTCCCAAGGTTTTCAAATTTACTTGAAATGGAAGCAATGCTTATTGAACCTATCTTAAAGCTATGGTTGCCCCCTCCCCCATCATGTCATTTTTGAGAGTGATCGACAAGTTTCTGAATGGCCTCAATTGCAAGAGTAGGAGTCATGTTCGGGATAGGTCCTTGATAGTCCAGCATTTGCCTTGTAGTTACGTTAATTCCTTTGTAGAAAATGTTGACCTTCTCACGGTTGTTCAGATCATGTGTAGGACACTTGTAGGAGATCGTTGTACCTATCCTGTGCTTGATACAACGCTTCGTCGCCTTCTTGTTTGAAATTATGGATCTCCAAAAGTGGTTAGAAATCTTCGACGCTGAAAATATCTTTGAATAAAGTGTTTCTTAAGTAGAGCCCAAGTATTAATTGTCCCGGCGGGCAATCTTTCGATCCATCTTCTGGCAACTCCGGTAAGAGTCATATGGAATAACCTTAGCATAGCAGCATCATGAGACACGCCCGGAATGTTGAGAAGGCTAGCAATGTATAGGACATTTTCAACGTGCTCATATGCCTCTTCGTCCCCTCGCTTTCCTCGAAAAGGGTTAGCACGAAGCTCCCTCATAAATTGGTCTTTGATTTCAAACGACATCCGCTCCAATTGCCGGTCTTACGAGATCCCGCCCTCGCTCGCTTCTTGTCAACGCCAAGTATTCCTCAAGAGTGAGGTCATCGATGTTAACAACTTCAATGGTACCTGAAAACTTGAAATATGATCATGAGAAAAGTTTAAAACGAAATGAAAGACTTAATATTAATCCTAATATAACTCCTCGGCAGCGGCGCCAAAAACTTGATGCAGGTTTTATCGACTGGGTTTTAATATTTATAAATTCTCGTTATTCATATGGTCTACCCTAGTGCACTAACGGGCAGTGTACCCGGTCGTGTGTAGTGTAGTAATCGGTAAATCCGAGGTCGTCCCAAGAGCTTTGTGTGTTGGATTATTACTAAGTCTAGGTGTAACAGATTAATAATGGTTTCGATAGGGATTTAATTAATTAAACTACTAATGCATAATAAAGCAAATAAAAGCAAATAACTGATAAAGGGAAATCAATAGAGGAGAGTGATGCTAACCTAGTTAATCCTCCTAGCTAGTTATGTCTACGTCTACCTACTTCCAATTACTTCAGGTGGGGTCAAAGTCGAGACGACAGCATTTGGTCAATTCGCCTTAACCTATCAGCAAAGATGCCACCACAGGAGAAGTCAGGTGTCCCCTCATAAGTCCCGTTGTTCCCGGTTCCCTAAGTCAAGTCATTAAGTACCGCTACATGCTAGATTTATAATAGTGAATGCCCGACCGTTAGGAACTTAGACACGCACCCCTAATTCTTAAGTTCATCCAAACGATAGGTGATCAGTTGGTCAAATCGCACAAGTAGAAAGGGTCGCCGCTTGGTCATGTCTTACCCTTCCCGTCTCAGTCCGCTCACCTAGGGTCAGTTGGTCATATCTCCTAGGCAATTGGCCTCTACCGCCATTCAAAACTACCGAACCAAGGGTGACTACCAATAAACTATGCATCAATACACTTAGAAATAATTGTACGGAAGTAAAGTAAACGCAAAAAAAACAATTAAGGAATCATAACTAGGCCAGCACCAAGAGGTGCTTAGCCGCTCATATTAATCATGCAAACCAATTTAAAATTCAAAGGTACGAAATACATGAATTGAAAGTAAAAGAAATATAAAACGCTAATGCTTATCGTAGGGGAGTGATTTCTCCCTTGGAGACAGCCCCGTATGCTCCTCTAGACCTGCCTTGATCTTTTTCCCACGCTCGAAAGTGTTGTGTGTGGAATGGAATGAATAGAAATGCCGGAATTGTAGGGTATTTATAGGCAGATCGGGTTACTACGAATCAATATAGGAGTTACACCGTAACCTTCTATTTCTTCGTATTTTGCACTAGATCTCGCTGGTTACGGCAGAACCTAATGAGTGGTTACGCCAGTAGTCTTCAATAAACTCGGTTACGTCAGTAGTTGATGCAGTAGTTACGGCGTAAGTATCGGGCGAGAACCTCATTTGACCTAATATAGTTACGTCAGAACCTTTGGGAAGAGTTACGCGTAACCTTCTCGATAAGTTGGTTTTCTGAGTCACGCAATAGTTACGACGTAATGTGAGAGACGAGTTACGTCGTAACTTCTTCAAAGTAGCATACTGTGATAAATCTTTAGATATTTCTCCAGATCCGCGTCTCTTTTGCTCCAATGCTCGTAATTTACCTGAAAGTGGAAAAAAAATGGAAAACAAGCGTAAATCCATATAAATGATATAAATTACAAGCATTATCGGGGGAAATTGACACTTAATATTCAGGACTATTTGATGTTATCGGATACATAATAAGCATACCAATCACACACCAACAGCACAAACAAGATCACAGCAGGGCCCCAAGCGACTCTAGCCAGCACAGTTGTAGCAAGGCCTAGAACAAATGCTACCCTGGACTAGGTCGGAGTAGATATCTATTCTTAGCTAAGCAACAGTGTCATAGAAAATGATTGATACCCTAGCCTAAGGCAACATCTACCACATATCTATCCAAACTAGTCAACACATAAGCAAATCAAAAGAGTTTAAAAAGGTCCAAAAGAGTAGCATGATTTCTCACCCCAATTTAGTTAAAAACATAGATAAAAGTGGGGCTATGAAACTCACCTCAAGCAAGCAAAGCACAAACAATCACAAGCAATGCGTGCATAACAACAGCTAACTCAGCTCGGCAACTACTGACTCGGCACAACCTATTAATATAAACCAATTCTTAATATATATTCCCAATTTCAACGTTATCTACCCCGAATATATTCCAATCCTTATCTCCAAAAATGTCTCGTTTCACTATTTAGTTACTAGCGTTAGTTATCATCGTGTATGTGTGGTCAACGTCCATTTTGTGTTATTTTATCGATGGTATAATAGACCATACACATTTATATCATACCTTAGTTAAATGTAACCCAACCCAATACCCTATTAGTACCAGCAACACACATTTGGCGTAATTAACAAGAACATACATTGAACCCTAAATACAAGCAACATACATTCAACCCAAATCAATAAACAAGAATGGCACAAAACAATAAAGGGAAGGTTTTGTTCAGTGCGTTGAGGAAAGAAGATTGCTCAAATGAAAATGGTTTGGGTGTTAAGAAGGAGAAGGAAGATGCTAACATCGGGTTATCAAAGGTTAATGATTTGGAAAAAAGGATTAAAAATATGTAAGCTTTGTTTAAATATCTTAAGGAAATGAAGGAAATGAAGGAAAATGATGATAGGGAAAGTTGTGGGTCTAGCTAAGTGTATTTTTAGATGATAGAAAAGTTTGTAATGATTGTTGTTAGTACAAAAAGTGTGACGGGTTGTGATGGGTGTTAGTATCGCCTGTTGGACTGGGCTAACAAGCTGTTGGTGGGCTGATCTTGTACTAATCCAAGTAGTTTGATTGAATTCCATGCACAAGAAAGAGTAAACCATTAGTCTTACTGTGGGGACGGACCCTACGATTAGACTCCGGCGTGAGATTAAGTACATATTCTTGTCAAAGAAATAAGAGTATGTGTGTGTTATTATGAGAGATAAAGTTGTACCTTGTATGGGGATTATAGCCCCTTTTATAGGCGAGGCTTACTTCTAGGGTTTCCTGATTACTCGCATATAAGAGTTTAGTTGCCGGAGTCGGACCCTTGTCGGACAAGGTTCCAAGGTAATCGCGGATGCGGACGCAGGATACATTCCGCGGCCGGAGGTTCGGTCCACTAAGTATCCTGCGCGCGTCTTTTAGTTTGGACTATTGCCAATTTCGTTATTGGGCTTACTGTTGGTCCAATTTTCGTAGTTGTTCCCGTTATTGGGCCTGTGCCCAGTATGTCTATAGCATGAATTGAGCCCAGTAGGCCTGTTATACATGTTATACGTCATCAAGTCCCCCCAATCTAGTGTATTCATTGCGTGCGGTGAATGTCACTAGACTTAAGTTGACTGAGCAATTTTCCTTTCGGCACTTTTGAAGTGTCTTTCTGAGCGCTTCCCTTTCTTGGGAAGTGCTGCGTCCTCAAGTCCCACTTACATTTTTATGTTTAACCCGTCATTAAGTCCCCCCATTCTAGTGTATTCATTGCGTGCGGATATTTGTCACGTGCAGTGGATGTTACTAGACTTAAGTTGATTGAGAAATTTCTTTTTCGTTACCTCTTAGCGTCTTTATGACGCTTTCCTTCTTGTTTTGCGTACTGTGTAGCGTGGGTAATTCTGGGCCTTGCATGTTCTGACTGATTGGACCCGGTGGGTCATCCGCCCTTCCACTAGCCTTATTTTTGTCCTTTTGATTATTGATCGTTGGATCGGGTTATTTTTTGACGCGTGTTCTTCCTTAGGGTTATTTTTTGACGCGTGTTCTTCGTAATAAAGAACTAGTATGAATGTATAATCAGTTGATCCGTATGCTTATTAATTATTTTTTTTAAGCTCTAGTCTTACCAATTGTCTAAATTCTAATATAGAAATAGTAAGTATGTATGATCAGTTGATCATAGAGTGTTTGACTGTGACAGTTAGTTATATACTTATATGTTACCATTTGCCAACACATTTATTCCTAAAAATAATGTAGAAAATTAGTCACGAAATTTCAAAATTTTGATTATTGACTTGTTGATTACTTTTGTTATAGAACTTCTTTGATTTTAGGTTGACTTGTGAGCAAGAAGAGAACAATCGACTCTTTTTACAAGCCAATAAAAGATGTTGTTCATGAGCTCGGAACACAAGCTCAAAATCAAAATCAAACTAATGGTGATAATATTATAGAAGAATCACCTAGAGCTAGATTTGAACCGGAAACAAATACTACCTTGAATTCGGATGAGGTCATATTAGAATCTTTGATTCGTGATCCAGGCGTGTGACCTCTAGTGTTATCCAAGTAACCAACAACATGAGATTAGAAGAACTTATATTAGGTTCGGACCTTATCAATTTGTTAAAGCACATTATCCTCTTAGTGATTGTGGTGTTCATAAGCATAGCTTCCAAGCAACATTGTTATTACACCCTGAAACCAGGCCTAAGTATTTTATTAAGTGTCATTTGAATAGTTGACTATTACTTTTATAAGTTTTAAGGACTTACGGGGATTGATTAGTCAAACCAAATAGTCAAACTAAAGGTATTAATGTTATGTACATGGTTATAGAAAATATGATGTCTCACATTTATATGGAAAATAGACTTAACGGACTAAAGTTGTTAAGCTGTAAATGTGTTACTAAGTGTTTGTGGCCAAAATGGAAGTAAATGAACTTAAGGGACCGAATTTGCCAATTAGGCAAACTATATTACTAATAGTTATCTATTTCTGCATTCTACAAATTCTAGAATATTGTGGGGGTGTGTGTGGTAGGGATTAAAGAGAAGATGAAGGAAGAACAAGATTCTCCAATGGTCAAACTGATGAAGGGTTAATGCTCCAAACCAAGAAATAAGTTAGTGCTAATCATCCTTACAAGTGAGTAATCCTTTACCCTAAGCTAATTGATGAATTATAAATTATGGTTCATATACCTAATTTGGAAAAATTAGGTAAATGACGTTTCTAAGCTAATTAAAGATGTTATGATGATTATGGGTTAAGCTTTATTAAGTTAGTAATTTATGGATTGATCATCATATAATCAAGATATGATTATATGATGATTAGAGGTGTGTAAGAAATGGGATATGGTTATATAAACCATTGTCATAATTATTTAATTATGATTATTAAGTGTTATGATAATTGACCTAGGATGTGAAGAAGAGGCTGGTGATGGTATTAATGATGATGGTTCTAATTGATATCACTATCTTGGAATTAAGGTAAGTAAACCGATTATGATGTAATGTTGTAATGATTTTATACATTACGTGTTATGTGACTTGTTATTGTTAATACAAATAAGCCGTAAAAATGTTTATTTATATTTTACGATCTTCTAATGTTTTGTCGATAACAAACGTAAAATCATTTTAACGAAACAAATAAAATACGTAAATGGTTTGAGTCAATAGTTTACTAACACACTTACATTTTCATATATAACACTAAACAAGTAATATTGTTTACATCTTATAGAATTGCATATGTATAACAACTAGTGTTTACATAATATGGAAATGTGCATATTTATATTGTAATGGGTAAAAATCTAAGTCCTTAACCCATTAACTATATACATTGAATATTGTTGGGTAAACCCAAAGTCCATGACCCATACCCATGGAGCTTGATCCATAACCCATGACCCATTGCATGACATCATGCATGAAGTCATGTTGGGTATTGATACGCTTACGCAGCGCGTTCGGGGTCAAAGGAACTTCCTTTTCGTTGAGCAAGTTTTTAAACACCCTAGGCAAAGGAACCTAATCGCTGTAGTGTAGTATTAGGGTAAGCCACGGGAATTGATATCGTTCTCTAGGGAATAGGAATGCTAGTGAGAAGTTACTACGCTAAGGTCAGGGGTTGAGGAAGATTATTTTTCTTATCTTTTTATGTTTTTAGAAATGGAAAGGTACGAATCTCGGGGTTTGGATTTGGGGGTTTTGGTATTTCTACCGATTACTTCTACTATCTAATTATCTAATTAACTAAGGTGAGGGTAGTCTATGTCTAATTATTGTGTGCTCAGTATGATGGTTTAAATATGTGTTTACTTAGGTTTTATTACTCCTTAATTATCTCCTATTGATGGTTGAATTGTCACGCCCTTATTCTTAATCGCTTTGTGTGTCTAAGGTCGTAGGGTATGCGTTTATCCCTAACTCTTTGAAACTACCAAAGGTTATCAGCCACAAAGTCTCTAGGATTTATAAACTTTAACTCTAAGGTACTTTTCGGATGGTTTAGCCTACAACAACTCTAGGTGTTATAAACTAAGGTTCACAAAGATTAATCAAGCATTAACTACACAACGGATGACCTATCGCATTACTAGATCATTAACAATTAAGATAAGAGACAACCAATCAATATTCAATAATTAAGTTTCATATTCCCTAAGCAAACACACAAGTAAATTAGCCGGGCATGGGGAACATGCAAGCATACACATAAGTAATTGAATACATAATTAAATTAATGAAGTAAAACACTTATCTTGATGTAAGATAGGGTTTGGAACCCTAAAATACTGCAAAAGACAGCCTTGGTTCGGTTTAGGTTTTTACTCCAAAAGACTACACACTGAAAACTAAAAATTCGGATTCTATATATAAGATTACATATGCGACGGCGTCACCCTTTGATTTGTGACGCCGGGTCGCCGCCATTAGGGTTTCGCCTTGGCTACGTTAGTCTTGCGACGGCGCACCTTATGCTTGTGACGCCGTCCCCTTCTCGACGCCGTCCGATCAAATCTAGGCCTTCGAAGTTGCGACGACCTATTCTTTTAAAACCTGACACCGTCACTTGTAAATAAGCAATTTGGCTACTGAGCCGTCACAAAAGTGATGCGACGGCGTCCGCTTAACACCGACCGTCCCCTTCCGCTTTAGCGAAAGTGTCTCGATTCTGGACTTTGGCCATTTTCTTCGTATATTCGCGCCTTTTCGTCCGAATAAGTGTCATTCCTGCATTTTGCCTTCAAGATACCTAAAAAGTGAAAAGGAACGATATTAAGTAATAACGGATACAAAAGTGATCAAATAAGGGCTTAAACGACCCCTTAAAAAGGTACATTTTAAAACCTTATCAAATATCCCTACACTTGGTATTTGCTTGTCCTCAAGCAAATGTGCTTTTAGCCAATTAATTTATAAGTTAGGGGTCATGAAGCATTGGTTTAGAACAATCCACAACACATAAAACCCCGCAAAAGTCATAACAAGCACAGAAATTACATACTAGCACCTCACATAGGGTGTTTGGATACTCACATCTCTCAGGTGTATATGAAATATAACAAGTTGGAAATGGAAGATAAACACTCATTAACCGGTCCTAGTACATAGATTACCATAGGCTTGAGACTAGATCAAACCTCCATCGCTTTGGCGTAAGCACCTAAGAAAGACTATTAAAGAGGTATTTTAAAGGGTTGTAATGTTAGGCTTACGGTAGGGAAACAAAGGGTTTGGTGGGATAGGCTATTTAGTGGTGGCAAGTCAAAAATCTTTATGTTACAAGCATGCGAAGAATGGCGTTGCTAAGCCAAGACTCGACACTCTAGACTCTAGATAACTGAAACAAACAAACATAAATTAAAGATAGATGTAGGATGGTAGCCCGTATATTTTTATTTTTTAATTTTTTAATTTTTTTTTCAACACTCTATTTTTTTTTCTTTTTCTCTTTTTTTTCGATTTTTTAGTACACTTTTACTCTACCATCCTCTACGATAACATCAAAATGATAGGGATTTATAGGCACATCCCTACACTTGAGTTTTTATTATTCTAACACTAATTTGACCCGAATTGAAAAGATCAAAACACTTGGAGTACATTATTACGCAAATAAAGGGAATTTGAATTTAACGTTCCCTTCCCGTCATTTTATAAACTTTAACTTTTCCCATGAGTCCCAATCGCCCCAAAATCAGTATACAAAGGATATGAATCGACTTAGCAACTTATGCAAGCAACTAGATAATTGAACTAAGGGTTTTAGTGTGATAACAATAATGCACTAAAAGTGAGTGCATACAAGGTAGGCTAAGGCGATTTGGGTGTACATTTGGGGGTGGGTGTAAACAATGCTCTTCATTGATATTCTCAAAAACCAAACATCACGAGAACGCGAAAAGGATAGGCTCGAGGGGTTAACTAGGGTATCGTGGTACTAAAGATGAGTACAACGCAAAGGTGTAGGGGAATTACTCCACCGATGTGGAAGAAGTAATTATATTACGGGTATCAAACAAGGGTTATCCTAATGCCTCTTATCATTTAGTTATTCCTAACTACACAAGTGTAGTCTTACTAGCGATCTCGGATGCATCACAAAACAAGTTCTAGAATGTAATATACTACCGGTTCACACACTAAGCATTAAAGATGAATGCTTTAATTCCTACTAATCTAAGGGCTATCCTCACATTTTGGGTGGAATTTAAGTGGTAAAGGGTTTTGTGCTAGTCATATAACTTCCTATCCGTGAGACGCTTTATTAAGACTAATGGCCCACTCCTATATGTCATGAAAAATTTTAAATTTGGTGCCAAAATTACCCTAACCGACATTTTCTCATGGTTTATTACACAAATGCAATTGGACAAAGCAAATAATCAAGGATAAGCATAGTTTCAAAGTTTCCATTTTATTTTCTCTCCCTACACTTAAACTGAACATTGTCCCCAATGTTCCCCGAAAGTATCAAAGTTATGATAATGGAAGGTAATAAAAACGAAAGAAACCAGTACTCCCCTGATTAGCTCGGTAGGATCCGTGTAAAGTGGTGGTTATATCTTTCTTCAAGAAGAACGTTTGCGTGAAAAGCTCCTTCTCATCTTATGTATCTCCTTCTTGATAAATTAAACCTGCACACTTGAAGAAAACAAACGAAACCTTCGCGTAAAATCGACGGTAATAATATATATAAGACTCTACTAAACTAGGATATAATGCTTGTGGAATGGATGTTTACAGAATTTCTGGAAAATTAAGACCTGAAAAATTCCAAAAAATTATGAGTAGCTCAGAAAACGAGAAAAAGTAATCAATTGTTTTTGCTCCTTCCTAACGCCGTCAGGTTGCGATCCTGACGCCGTCAGGTTATTGTTGGAATCACTCCTAAACTAGAATTCAAGTGTTAGTAATTAATATGTAATAGTTAGCTTAATATGGCTTTTATGTTAGTTATCATGCCAAGGCTTATGTAGAAAGCCAATGAGCCTTGGCCCAAGTCCAATAAGGGAAGGAAGGGACTAGGAGTGTTGCCCTAGCTCCCTCTCCTATAAATACCTTTGTAATTTATCACTTCACCTTACGCATAACCTTTCTATTATTCTTATACGTGTGTTTGTGATTGTGTTCATCCGATCTCTTCTTATCTCTTTCTTATATTGATGCTTGTGTTACTAATATGGGAACCTAACAAAGGGTATCAATCGCCAAATAGTTAGGTGAATCGGTATTGTTTTTGAAGTAAGTTTTGGTCTTACGCGTAACATACGGTTCCAAACTTGGTCACGCTTAAAAACTCATTTTTACACTTTTCAATCCAAGATTCTTGTACTTTCAACGTTTTAAGGTGTTAAAATATCTGCTTTTGGCAAAAAGTTTCTAACTTTACGTGTAGATCATCGTTTTTAAACTTGGTTTTATACGTGGGTGTATATCTATGCATAAGGTGTTTAGAAGTTTTGGATCATCAAGTTTCACACTTTTGTGTTATTTTGGTGATATTGAAGCTATTTCATCACAAAAATCTGGTTTGGAAACATCAGTTGACAGAAATCATTTTTGGTTGATTTTTACGCATAGCAAAACCCTAAAATTACGCATAACTCATCCTTGGTTTGAACTTCAGTTTTGTGGTTTACTCAGTGTTTTTCTTGCTTGGATAAGCCTGAAAACACTTCGAATTTGGATATCCTTTACACTGTGATAGTGTAAAAGATCTTTTGGGCAAAACCCTAAATTTACGTATAAGCTTAAGCTTACGCCGTAGAACTCGCTTACACATAAGATTATTCTTACGCCTAAGCTCTGCCTTACGCATAAGTTAATCCTACGCCTAAGTTTTCTACGCTTAACTTTCTGTTTACGAATAACTTTAGTGTTTTCTCATTTCTTACGCCAGAAAGCTAATCCTACGCGTAACTATTGCCGCACGCCGTATCTTTGGTGTTTTTTACGCATAAGTGTTACTTTGCCTTTACGTGATTTCTACGCCTAAGGATACTTCATCAACAACGTTTCATTCAACTACAAAGATCCATTTAACAACACAAGTTTTCAACATGTCACAACCACCATACTCTAGCTATTTTCCTTACACTTAAAATGAACAACAACAACAACACCTAAGTCCACAACATCAATAATTTAATCATCAACAACAAATTTATCAACAACAATTTAATCAACAACATACTCCACAACTTGGAGCAATTTCACAACCACAAATGGTTCAACCACCACCTAGTCTTCAAGTACAACCTTACATAAACTTCTACAATCAACATCCATCCAGGAGTACTATGAAGGAACCGACATGGTTTGGCAAGATGTGTGAAGCCTTAAGTAGCCAACAATCAATTCATGAAGCCGGCTCACTTGATAGACCTCCAATGCTCACTCCTGGAAATTATGATCAATGAGTGATAAGGTTCTTTAGGTTTTGTTATCTAAAGAAGCCACATGGAAAGTTCTTAAAGAAGGTCATTATGGAAGGTCCATTTCAGATGCCTACTGTTGTCACACCCGCAGATCCTAATTCCAATCCACCAAAAGATGCTGTCACCAACATTGCAACTGCTCGCACCTCACGTGATGAACATCTACACTTTGAAGCCGATGAACTAGCAATGCAATACATCCTTTTGGGATTACCCAATCCGATCCTTCAAAGTGTTGATGCTCAAAAGATAGCTAAAGCAATGTGGGAACATATTCATCTTCTTATGGAAGGCACATCACTCAATCAGAAAGACATGGAATCCAAAATCTACTTGGCTTATGAACACTTCATGATTGAACCAGAGAGACATTAGAGTCATATCATCATCGCTTTTCAGACATCATCAATGATTTGGACAAACACAACATCATCATGCCACGAATTGTTGTCAACACTAAGTTCCTAAGTAGTCTTGGTCCGAAATAGGAGAAGTATGTCATTTTTCTCCGTCAAGCTAAAAATCTTCATCATGCTACATACGGATTGTTGTACGACTATTTGAAGCCTCACCAAAAAGAAGTTGACAAAGAAAGGGTTATCCGTGGACTCCGGCTCCCACAAATACTTCCGGACAATCAACAACTTGCTTTGTGGGCTCAAACTAGTGTTCCTCCTCAACCCACTCCTCAACCAACTGCAACAATTACACCATATAATCCATCACAAAGAACAATCTCAAGAAATTCAATTGGTTCCATACAACAACAACACTGATCAAGCACTTTATAGTGAATCCAATGAGGATACTGAAGCTTTTGATGCCCTGCAACAAGGATTTGTCATGATTGCTAGAGCCTTTGGCCGATATTCCAACAGATCCAACAATCGCATTCGTACCTCATCCAACACAAGGAATCAGGCCGTGGTTAACAATGGAAGAGTTGAAGTTCGAATTGTGGTAATGTTCGCCGATGGGAGGTGGTCCAGGGTTGAATGCTATAGGAAGGAATAACATGGGTGCTCCGCAACAACAAAGGGCTCAAGTGGTTGAACAAGGGAATGCTCGGAATGGGGTTAATGGTCTTCGTTGTTATAACTGTAATGAGAAGGGTCATCTAGCTAATGCATGCCCTAAGCCGAGGACAAGATATCAAGGATGAAGCTGGTGGAACTCTTACCAACAAGGAACAGAGCTTTATGGCAGATGCAGACTCAGATGATGATATGGAGGACTTGCAGGCCAATGCAGCTTATGTTAATGGCTAATATGCATGAGCTACATATGAGTGACACAGGCCCAGCAGTATGACACGATGGCTTGTCTCGTGTAACCAAACAAACCATATTCATCTCTCGATCTAATATCTCCGCCAACATCCAATCCGCAAGGCTCAATGTTGAAAATGAGTCGCCCACATCTCATTATGACGATTCTCAACTAGATCCCGTAGTTACATTTGACGATCAAGATGATCTTATGGTTACCTTTGATAATCAAATTGACTCCATGGTTATACTTGAGGATCTGAATAGTGATCATGTTGTGACTCACGTTGAACACGTTGAACTTTTGCCTAGTCCAGATATTGATCTCTTACTTAAAGACCAACAATCCCGAATGGATGAATGTTATGCATTAAATCGAAATTACACAAGAAAATGCACTGTTAACCATGGATATTGAATGCTTAAAACGGCAACTCAATTTTTTCAAAACTCAAGAAAATCGTGAAAAAGGTTTTGAAGCCGCTTTTGCTAAATCTCATCAAAACGAACAATCTTTAGAATGACAGATGCGTGATCTAGCCGCTCAAGAATGCTTTGTTGTCTCAAATAGAACAACTAAAACACGAACATAAACAACAAATTAACGCTCTTACTTTGAAACTAAAAAGCCAAGGTGAAGTTGTTAACTTGTCAAAAATAGTTCTCTCGAAAGTACAAAAAGCATTCCACGATACGAATAGATAACTATCTTGAAGAAATTGTCGACTTACAACACAAAATCAAAGAGTTTCAAATGTTGTTTATAAACATGGTGAGTCAATCACAACTATTCAAAAGTTTACTTTTAAACCAAATCCAAATGGATATGGACCGATTCTGCTTGACATAAACCTAAGTTTTCAAACGAGCATTCAAACCAAATCCTAAAGTTTACAAAGTAACATAGAATTGATAATTCAATTATGACTGTTGTTGAATATAATCGCATGGAGGAATTAGATGCCGATGACGAGAGTCGGTCAAAAATGGAAAATGTCGCTTATAACAAACCATTTAACTATTCAAAAGCCGTAACTTTTGTCACACAACAAGATACTTCTAACAAACCTTTGGTTATTACACCAGTTTATGAAGTTAGTCCCCAACACAATGGTGCACAAATTAATGGTCCTTTACCTTCACTTAGTGAAGTAAAACTAAAGCCGAAAGTTGTCGCGTTATCAAATATTTTGACACTTTCTTATCGGACCTCAAAATTTTGGAACGTGAGATTGAATTTCATTCTGAAATAAAAGTTCAACATTTTCAATCGCCAATGGCGCGAGAACAAAGAGATATTCTTCAGAAAAGAATTTTACCCCATGTCAAAAATTTGAAAACTTGTGCACTATATTGGGAAAGGGATTTTCACAAGGAATTTGGTCTCATGAAAACTGCTGAGAAAACGAAACATCGATTTCAAACACTAAACGTAAAAAGAAACTGTTGAGAAAAGATGTTGATCGACTTTTGGAAGATGTTATCTCGTGCCGATATCAATAATATTGTGTTATTACAATCTGCTGCATATGCATCCGATTATATCTCTGCGATATCGTTGATTCTGTTGAATTTGTTGAGAATACTGATAATGTGCTTCAAATCGAGTCTTTAAAAGTTGAAAATGAACGATTATTAAACGAACTTTCAAATGCAAAACGTCGCCTTAATTGGTGTCAAAAAGATATTCACGATCAACAACTTGCTTTTCAAAACAAAATCGCCTAGTTGCATGCAAAAAATCTTAATCCAAAACTTGAGCAACTGGATGATCAAAACGTGTCTTTTAAGTGTCAAATCTCAAAATATGAACATGAACTTGCAAAAGTTAAACAGTAATATGGTGTCATATTTGATTTACTCAAACAGACTCGTGATGAAGCATCAAACAAACTTGATCATTATCTTGCACACACTAAAGAAGTCATGAATTTTGCCGAAATCTTCGCTTCGAAAATCAAGATTTGTTGCACACTATCATTAAGTTAAGGGAAATGTTAGGAAAGTATGAACAAGTTCAACCTAGCATCATTAAGAAAATTGCACCTGTAACACTTAGCAAACGTGAACCCGGAATGCCTACTGATAAACCACAAGATACTAATGTGCTTCCCTCTACTAAAACAGGAATAGTTGCCTCTTTTCCAAACGCCTCGCATTTCACGTACCTAGGAGGAATACAAGGAAGAATAGGAAGTTGCGACCTAAGAAAAGAACAATAAAGAATGCTGAAGTAGAAGAACACCCTAGGACTTTGAATAAGACTCAGCTTGCACCCACTTTAGATATTACGTTTGACAAATGTAATGGAAAAAGTGTTGTAACGAATGCTAAACCTTTAAGTACTTTTGATATCCATTCGATGCTTCTTGTGTTATTTGTCGTAAAAGTATGCTTTCCGATTGTCATGACAAATGTGTTGCTAGAGCTATCTTGTCTCGTTTACGGAATCCTAAGACCGGAATACCTCTAGGCCCACTAATGCTTCTAAGTCTCAGCTTGGTAAACCACCCTCCTTAGATTCTAAGAAACGCATTGATGTCCTTGTAGCTCCAGTATCACATCCAAGGACTGTAGTACCACCTAGTGCATTCACTAAGAATAAAGCTAAGACTAGTTGGAGTTGGCGAAAATGGATACATAATTCACTAGGATTTAAATGGATGCCTAAAATCATTGATGTGTGTATTTCTACTATAGCTGCTGAGGAACCCTCTAACTCATCGGGTTCCACATCTACTTCTATTCCATCCGTGTCGCCTGTGTAATGCAGGTGATACTGATCATCCTTTTGATTGTTGATAGCGGATGTTCCCACATGACAGTGCAATCTTAAATCAGTATCAAACTTTATTGCAAAGTTCATTGGCAATCGCCGATTCGAATGATCACTTCGCAACTATCATGGGCTACGGAGATTATATCAATGGCAATATCGAAATTAGCAGGGTTTATTATGTGGAAGGCCTCGGTCACAATCTTTTTCACGGTCAATTCTGTGATAGAGACTTGGAAGTTGCTTTTAGGGAGAAAACTTGTTTCATTCGTGATCTACAAGGAAACGATCTTATGTCCGGCTCTCGCAATTCTAGTCTCAGACACAATCTCAATGCAAGACATGGTTGCTTCATCTCCTATCTGTTTACTTTCAAAGGCAACATCAACAAAATCCTGGCTATGGCACCGTTGTCTCTCACATCTAAACTTTCAAACCATCACCAACCTTGCTCGACACAAACTTGTTGAAGGTCTCCCGAGATTCCGGTATTCTAAAGATCACCTTTGCTCAGCTTGTGAACAAGGGAAAAGCACTCGTGCTCATTTTCCTTCAAAGGTGGAACACAGCTCTCAGCATGTGCTTTATCTTCTTCATATAGATTTATGTGGCCCGATGCGCGTGCAGACGATTAATGGCAAATGCTACATCTTGGTAATTGTTGATGACTACTCATGATGGACTTGGGTCTACTTTCTGTTGGGTCTATTATAGATTTGATGATACAAAACAAGAAGAATGAAACATGAAGGACTTAAAGTGACAAGAAGGAAAACTACAAAAAGATGGAGGATTTGGAAGATTCTAGAAGATATGCTTAAAAGAATATTTAGTTTCCTAATTGTATTATGATTCCTCTTGTAAACACTAGATGTCTCTAGTATATAAAGAGACATAGGGTCATTAGTTTTATAGTAATGCGTGAGATGTAGACGCGTCTAAAGGTGTGTGTGTGTGGGAACCTAGGCGTAGGGAAAACACCTAGGGTTTAGTTAGTTAGTGTTAGATCAAGTCTTTGATCTTTATTATAGTTAGTTAGTTAGTTTATGATAATAAAAACCTTGTTCATAATAATATTGATTCTATGTTTGAATATTCCTCCTTTATTATTATGTGTTCCTAGATATAATATTAGACCTCGTCTAAGAGCTTACAACGATTTTCACATGTGGTATCGTGAGCACGGGGCTCGTGGATATCTAGAGATCTACAAGGTTTTCTTGAAGAAGAAGGAAGAAAAATTGAAGTCAAAAATTCGTAATACTTCGCAAAGACCTTTTTCCGAAGGCATAACTTTTTATCGAACCGTTGGATCGAGCTAAAATTTGAACTGGAGCTTCTTGGTATATCTATCTTTAATCTCATCAAAGGGATTGTCAATCGGAGCTCTCAATCAGAAGTTATAAGCTGTCGAAGTCTGCTGCTGATTTTTCGTAAGGTTACAACAGCATTGTTTTGTAACAATCATAACTTTTTCGTTAACCGTTGGATCGTAACGAAATTTTGGGTGGATGTTCTATATATATCAATATAACTTTCCACCGGAGGGATCTTCCATCTGAGCTTTTATGTGAAAGTACTGCTGAAAGTACTGCTGTGTATTTTGAAAGTATTGTTGTGTATTTTGAAAGTACTTCAGACGTTATTGGTCCCCTACAAGCAAAGTAATGCTTGGACATGAAAGTACTGCTTGGAATTTGAAAGTACTGCTGATTATTGAAAGTAATCAAGTACTTCTCAAAGTATCGTGAGGAGGTTTCAGCATCTACATTAAAAGTACCGCAGATTTTATTGAAAGTACTTGATGATTGGATGAAAGTACTTTGCTCAAGGTAATCGATTCTTTATCATATGGTTTTCGATTTAAGGGGAAGTTGAGGGTGATAATGGTTATGGATTTTTGGATGACACACACACAGAATGGTTATTTGGTTCACACAATATGAAGAAATTTATGTTCTTAAAAGGATTAAAAAATGCTTGTATTTGATTCATTGAATAATTGATTACGAAGAGGATTATTTATCACTTATTTGAAAGTGAAGTGGAATTACTTGGTTTGTGTTCTTATCATCTAGCTTGATGAATCTAGCAATGTGAGATTTTTATTATGATGCTCTATGCACACATTGGCTATCACTTGAAGGAGTTACATTGTAGTGCTCATTGTCTCATACTAGTTGAGGATTCTTGTCAAGGGATTGCGGTATACTTATATTTGGTTTCGTATAAGTATGGAGTTCCGTGGATTGTACAAGATTTAAGACACAAGTTTGGGAATTTCTACTTCTTCATCAAATTCGTTATACTCGGTTTTCTTCACAAGTGATCATTACATAAAGCTTACAGATTTTGAAGAATCAAGAAGATGGTTAACATATGGATTTTAGGGGAAGCTTATTGTTAAATGTTTAACTATCTACATGCATCACTCAAGGGGAAGTGTTTGATTTTCACTATTGTTGATCATTATTACTACTGCTAGTTGAAGTTTTCTACTGTTTTGGATCCATTTTTCCTATGGTGCGTAATGGTGGGCGATTTGAAGCATTGGAAGTCTTAGATTGGAAGTATGATATTGGTTCGTGGTGGTCAAGATCATTATTTGCATACGTTCCCTATTTGGATAATAACAAAAAGGGGAAGAGATGTTTGAGTGGCATGGCATGGATTAAGGGGAAGACAAAGGAAGACATACTTGTTTCATTCATGGTGAGATTTAATTATCTCAACTTCTGCTACTTCGTCTAGGGAAGTTCGTACAAGAATCGTGTTTGTTTTGTCATCATCAAATAGGGGAAGATTGTTGGGTCTATTATAGATTTGATGATACAAAGCAAGAAGAATGAAACATGAAGGACTTAAAGTGACAAGAAGGAAAACTACAAAAAGATGGAAGATTTGGAAGATTCTAGAAGATATGATTAAAAGAATATTTAGTTTCCTAATTGTATTATGATTCCTCTTGTAAACCCTAGATGTCTCTAGTATATAAAGAGACATAGGGTCATTAGTTTTATAGTACGTACGAGATGTAGACGTCTAAAGGTGTGTGTGTGTGGGAACCTAGGCGTAGGGAAAACGCCTAGGGTTTAGTTAGTTAGTGTTAGATCAAGTCTTTGATCTTTATTATAGTTAGTTTATGATAATAAAAACCTTGTTCATAATAATATTGATTCTATGTTTGAATATTCCGCCTTTATTATTATGTGTTCCTAGATATAATATTAGACCTCGTCTAAGAGCTTACAACGATTTTCACACTTTCTTCGAAGCAAAGATCAAGCTCCACAGATGATCATCACCTTTCTCATGAAAATTCAAGTTCAGCTCCGGAACACTGTCCGCCAAATCAGAACAGACAAAGGAACTGAATTTGTGAACCAAACTCTTCGAGAATTTTATGAGAAAGTGGGAATTGAGAATCAAACATCTATTGCACGTACACCAGAACAAAATGAAGTTATTGAAAGACGAAACCGTACGTTAGTGGAAGCTGCAAGAACAATGTTAATCAATGCTAAACTTCCAGATTACTTATGGGCAGAAGCTGTATCAACTGCATGCTATACTCAAAACCGATCAATGATAACAAAACGCCACAACAAAACACCTTTTGAGCTTATCCACAACAGAAAACCGAATCTCAAACACTTTCATGTATTTGGATCCCTTTGCTACCCAAATAATGATCGTGATGACTTTGGAAAGCTAAAAGCCAAAGCTGACATTGGAGTCTTTATTGGATACTGTGAAAACTCTAAAGGTTACCGGATCCGAATCGCCGTACAAAGCAGGTTATGGAAACGATTCATGCTAATTTTGATGAGCATACTGAAATGGCTTATGAGCATAACACTTGGAACCCGGTCACAACAGCTTTAAACTTCCTCAAACCTCATCCTCACTGAACAAAGCCCCCAAATTACTCGTCAACAAATGGAAAAGCTATTTGCTCCGCTGTTTAGTGATGACATTGATGAACGTGCTCGTGTGTATCCAATGTTTCGCTGATCAACCGATCAAATTCTAATACCGATACACCGGCTACAACAACTCATCGTTGATGAAGCACCACCGTTGACTCTACTACAACAGTTGAACAAATCGCATCCAACGACGAACCAAATTGATGATGTTCTTAATGAAGTACCCCCACCTGCAGATTT
Organism: Chrysanthemum makinoi; assembly: GCA_910596185.1. NCBI lineage: Eukaryota > Viridiplantae > Streptophyta > Magnoliopsida > Asterales > Asteraceae > Chrysanthemum > Chrysanthemum makinoi. The sequence continues at coordinate 257,090,664 of OU343217.1, forward strand.
TTATCCAAATGCATTCTTTAACCCGTTTGCTAATGAAACTGCTGCACCTGATGTTGCGGAATCATCTACAAGCCATTTGAATCCTCAAAATCTGCACAATGAATACCAACATCAACCTCTACACATCGCTGGACAAAAGACCACCCTCTTGAGAATATTATTGGCAACCCAAATCAACCAGTCGTCACAAGACAACGTCTTCACACAGATGGTGAACAATGCATTTATGCACTCACGGTCTGCCAATCTGAGCCTAAAAACATTAAAGACGCAATGACAAAAGACAACTGGATTGAATCCATGCAAGAATAACTCAACCAATTCAAACGTCTTGAAGTATGGGAACTGGTTGAAAGACCAACAGGGGTCTACGTCATTGGTCTCAAATGGATTTGGAAGAACAAATTGGATGTCTTTGAAGGAACGTAATCGAAAACAAGTCACATCTTGTGGCTAAGGGTTATAGACAGGAAGAGGGTATTGACTTTGAAGAATCATTCGCTCCGGTTGCTTGTCTTGAGGTCGTCGGATCTTTCTCGTATTCGCAGCTCATATGAATATAACAGTCTTTCAGATGGACGTCAAAACTGCTTTTCTGAATGGTCAACTGAAAGAAACGGTTTATGTCACCCCGAAGGATTCGTTGATCCCGCTTTCCCGAACCATGTCTACAAACCGAACAAAGATCTCAGACGGACTCAAACAAGCTCCTCGAGCGTGGTACGATAAGTTATCTTCCTTTCTCATTGCCAATAATTTTACAAAAGGTTCGGTCGACCCAACTCTTTTCTTACAATATCACGGGGCACATATCTTAATTGTTCAAATTTACGTGGATGACATCATTTTTGGGTCAACACATAAGAAGTACTCAACCGCTTTTGCAAAACTAATGAAGAAACATTTTGAAATGTCCATGATGGGTGAACTTACGTTCTTTCTAGGACTACAAGTTCATCAATCACCCCGTGGTATTTTCTTGAGTCACTCCAAATATGCCCTTGAAATTCTTAACAAATTTGGAATGCAAACCTGTGACACCTATGCCACACCAATGGCTCATACCAAGAAGTTAGACGCTGATTTACATGGGAAATTGGTGGACCCTACCAAATACCAAAGTATCATTGGGTCTCTCATGTATCTAACAGCTAGCAGGACTGATATTGTTTTTGCCGTATATCTCGCTCCCGTTATCACGAGACCAACTGAAACCCACCTTTCTGATGCTAAAAGAATCCTCCGATACATCAAGGGAACCATTAATTTGGGAATCAGGTATCCGAAGGATTCTGGTTTTGAACTAATAGCTTTTTCGACGACCACGCAAGATGCTTAGATTCACGGAAAAGTACTTCAGGAGCGTTACAATTTCTTGGTGATAAACTGGTGTCATGGCAATCGAGGAAGCAGGATTGTACATCGCTGTCCTCAACTAAAGCAGAATATGTAGCCATGTCGGCGTGTTGTGCTCAAGTCATTTGGATGAGAACACAACTCAAAGACTATGGTTATATATTTGATGTAATCCCGATGTATCTGCGACAATCGGAGTGCTATTGCGATCTCGTGCAACTCAGTTCAACATTCAAAATCAAAGCACATCGATCTTCGATATCATTTCATCAAGGACCACGTGGAACATGGTACTGTTGAATTATATTTTGTGGGTACTGAATACCAATTGGCTGATCTTCACCAAAGCCTTAGCTCCTGCTAGGTTTAATGAGTTGGTCCACCGGATTGGTATGCGGTGTTTGACTCAAGAGGAACTGGATGAACTCTTAAAACATTCTTAAAAACCAGTCAAACACCAAAACCTCTTTTGTAAATATTTTTCAAAAACAAAATACAAAATTATAAAATCAGATAAAACAACAAAAATATTCTTCTATCTATATTTCTTTTGACATGGCAAGTACAAATCTTCCGTCAACACTCAAATCTTTCAAAATTCAGTATTTTTCGATCAAGTGTTGAGGGGGAGAAAGCAAATATTTTTTCAGGTTCATAAAACCTTGTACTTGCATGTTACTTTATCACGGTTGTTTCTTTAATTATGGTGGTCACTTTTCTGGTTTACTGACACTCCTCGGACTAAAATTTATAAAACTTCATTATTTCTTAAGTAGAGGGGGAGTGTCGTCTAAATTTCTCTCCAAATATCCTTCGTTTGGTAACCAAAATAGAAGTTATGGTCGTTGGATGTAAATGGTTAAGGTGGAGGGACTGAAATTGTCAAAAGCTTAAAGTAATTTTTTAACAAAACCTCCCACCTAACTTCTCATATCATTTATGTCTAAACATTTATTACTCTCAACAAACTAATCCTACGCCTAACCTTCAATCTTCAAATCCGTGCTTTTGATCTTAACTTTGTAAGTGGTTTTTGATTCTTAGTGTTTAAACAAAAAATGGTTTTCAGTTATTTGCAAATCCAACGGCTAAAACGTAAGTTTGGATGATCTTCGTGTTCTACGCGTAAGCATATGAACACAAGATCATCAAGTGTGAGTTTGTTATGATTTAATGGTGTTAAAATGTTCAAAACAATGTGTCAAAACCATTTTTATCAAACTAATCCACCCAGAAACACGAATTGTCCATTTTTCAAAATTAGGGTTCATAAGTCGATTTGGGGGTTCTCATGTGTGAGTGTTTCTGGTTAATTAGATGGTTAAAAGATGTTGTATACAAGTTGAATTGATGATATCTCTACTCATAACTTGCCCAAAAACATTAATTGTGAGAAAATTAAATTTTAGGGTTTTAGTTCATACGTTTTGGCTATTTTTGATTCATAGCATATTCGATGTTAAAAATTGAACAGAACATCTCATTAGACCTCTAAGGCATCCCATAAAAACTTTGGTGCATTTTCTATGGCTAGAATTCTTAGTCATAATTCTTAAGCTTTAGGGTTTAGCTTTACGCGTAACATGTGTTCTACGCATAACTGTTTGATTGAGTGTTCGTGATTAAAACTGTTAGAGATTGAATGTATAAGTTAATATTGGTGCTATGATGAAATTATTTTAGGTTTACTACGCGTGAAAATTCAGAATCAAGGGTATTTGCCATCTACGCATAAGGATCACCTTACGCGTAGCATGTTATGCGTAAGAGAAATCTTACGCGTAACATTTACGCGTAAGGTGCTACATAAGGGACTACGCGTATCCTGTGAAGGATATGCGTAAACAGTGACCTCTACGCATAAGGTCAACTCTTACGAGTAAGCCTTACGCGTAAGGTTCCATATACGCTTACACGTAAGCTCGACGCATAAGGTCCCCTTTTCCTACGCGTAATATCTCTTACGCGTAAGTCAAGAACCTACGCATAAGCTTATGCTTACGCGTATAACACTCCTGTTTACGCATAAGCTTGCCATTTCTACGCCTAAGCCTAGTTTTAACCTTAATTTATGAATTGTTACGCGTGCAAACTTGTAAATAAATAAATCATAACGCCACGAAACCAATAATGTCACCAATAAGCTTAAACGTTTAATATGTTGTGAAAAATAAGTGAAAACATGGACTTTAAAACTTAAAGTTAATCAACTCACAAAACTTATCACGACGTCATTGGACTATTGGACAAACAAGTGACATTGGACTCGTAACAATCATCAACATATCATATTCAATAATTAGACAATAAAACCATCTGTTGACTAACATAATGTCTTTCGATATGTTGGTTATTTTGGCTAAATATCTTTCAGATCACGACATGGACGCTCAAATGCAAAATGTGGAAGCACCAAACATTCTCACCGTTGAAGATATCTTCCCTCATGGCTATCCGATGAAGATTGGAAAGAACAACCTTCGTGTTGATTTTGATACTCTCACCTGCTCAGAGTCTTCTTGCTTAATTGCTGTGGATATTCTGAAGAATCATCCTTATCAGAACATGCTCACAAATTCTGCTACAGTGCCTGAGATCTACATTCATCAGTTCTGGAATACAATGCAAAAGATCAAAGGACAAAATGCTGTGACGGTGACGCTCAATGACAAACAAGTCACAATCACACCTGCAGACTTAAGAGCAGTCCTCCTCATTACTGTCATCGAGCCAACCGAATACAATGCCGCACCAACTGAAGAGACTGTTCTGCAATTCATGATCAACATTGGTTATGACAAAGCTACAGGAGTAATCACAAAGCATTCATACGTGGATCTTAAGAATATTCCTTAGCCGTGGAGAACTCTCTACATCATCATCACCAAATCTGTCTCTGGACGTGACAGTGGCTATGAGCATCCCAAGCTCATGGAACTGCAGATCTTTTGGGCTTTGGTCAACATGAAACACATCAAGTTGAAGCTCGATATGGGACGACATGATGTCATTCCTCAAAGAGCTTGGCTCCAAAATCCCATACATCAGATATACAAAACTGTTGATCCAAAGAGCTCTAGGATATAATCCTGATATCCCCAAGAGACTCAATGACCCCAACAATCACGATATGTTGTATGAGCCTACACTCACAAATGATTCAAGGAATCTACAACAAAGAAACAGGTGCTGTGCTGCCGGATCACCTTCTCTCTGATGCAATCAAACAGCTTTACTCATACAAAAGGTATCTGGTAGCAGTTGATGAAGGCAAAGTTGGTTTTCTCGATGACAAGTCTTCTGGCACACCTACTAGGAAAACCAGAGAGGCAAGGGCAGGAAGTGTTGCAAGAACTGAGAGTCAAAGAAAGTTCCCTAAGAGGAAACCTCCACTCAAAAGGACAGTTCCCTCTAAGGAAGCTGTTCCTATTCCCATTCCCAAGCCTGAACCGCAAAGAAAGCTAGTGGATGAAAGCTCTGAGGAAACCGATTCAGACGAAGAGGTCATCTACTCTGAAACTGCAACCGATGTCACTCCAATAGTAGCTAAACCTCCCAGTCCAAAAGCTGACCAAGGCAAAGGGAAGACTCCAGTACTTGAGCAAGAAGAAGAAAGCTCAGATGAAGAGCCACTGGACACTGACTACAGGAAGAAGTTCAAAATCATAAGACTCCAACACGTTGCAAAAGAATTTGTTAAGGATCAAACTCGTGGCCCCGGAGGGTCAAGTGGTGGTGTCCAATCTACACCAATTCCTGATGCGGTTAATCAACCCGATAAGGGAACTGGTGCCACCACTCTTAAGCAACAACAAAAGAGCCTGAAGGATTCTATTGATTATGACATTGAGAAACCAGAAACAGAGAAGTCTGAGAAATAAAAAGCTGATGAGGAAGCTCGGATTCAGGCTGAAGAAAAGGCTAAATCTGGAGAAGATGACGAAGTGAACTATGATGATTTTCTTCTCAACAGTCCAATTCCTTCCAAGGAAAAACTTCGAACCTCCTAAGGACCTGAACCTCCTCATGTCTCTTCATCATCAGATTCATCCTCTCACTCTTCACCACCACCATCCATAAGAACAACCAAATCCACATCCAAATCTGTGAAGAAGCCAACGGACTCTTGGATATCCCGAGCTAAAACCAAGATTGTTAAAGCTGTGAAGCAAGTATGGAAGAAGGATGTAACCAACAAAAGTGAATCAACTCACGACAGAATCAACTTTCTTCGAAGGGAATAAACGAGTTGTTGAAAGAAATGGAACAAATCCGAAGTTTATCAAGGAGATTTCCAAAACGAATTGGAGAAGACGGCAAGAGAATACACTCACACATTCCTTCTCGACACCGTTCCTAAAGTGACAAGGGAGTTATATTCCAGACTACTTACTCCAAATATCGTTACATTGGTCAAACATACAATGGCCAAAGAATCGATCTCTCAAGCGAAGTTGATTACTAAATTAGTGATGCAAATGTGAAAAAGAGCTAGAACCTTTACTTCGGATGAAGCTAAATTTTTTGAGACTCTATTAGACTATCAACTCAGGTCTTCATGCAAAGAATCAACAAGTCAACCAAAACGACCAAGAGATGACGATGATAAGGACAAGGATTCTGCACCTAAACGTCCAAAGAAGTCTGGTGAATCTTCCTCAATGCCACCTCCACCCCAAAGGACTCCATCTCAACAACAATCTCCTCCATGCTCTTCTGCTAACAAACCTTAGGACTCTGAGTTACCACACCGGACAGAGAAAACCGGTGATCACTTTGAGTATACTGGTAGTGACGATGAGGAAGTCCCTGAGCCCCAACAACAACCTACCTCTCCCGCCTCAACAAAGAAACCATCATCCTCATCAAGGCCAAAGAAGAAAAGAAGACGTCTAAGGCTGATGTCATCTCATGGCTAGACGAAGATGACACCGAATTTGAATGGTTTTCTAAACTTGTTGATGCCACTCCCGCCCTAACTGATGATCCAAATATGGTAGAAGGTCGTACGTTGGAGCATGCCAAGTTACTGCAAGAAAAGTTCCGTGTGAAGAAGATGACGAAATCAGAGTTGAAACGAATCAAGAATGAAGCATTTCAACTACTCAAAGACAGCTCGGAAAGTGCTATTGAAGTTGAATATCACCTTGAAAACATAGCACGAGCCATGTCTAACAACATTGATTGGCTCAACCCGGAAGCAAACATCGACTTCACCGTAAGAGACAACCCTCCATACTACACCGACCGGTCTAAACCTCTACCAACGATTGGCACAACCGTGATCAACCTAAGATTCTATTCCACTACTTCTTCAACAAAGACTTGGAATTTCTTCTACACGGTAGCGATAATTCAAAGAAATATGCTACATCACTTACACTTCCGTTCCCGGCAGCCATATACTCAAACTGCATAGCCATCGAAGAAAAGGCTACCCACATGTTTTCCAACAGTGTGGAACGGTATGACATTGATGCAATGTATGGGATTCACCATTGGCCAGAATGCCAACGAATCTACTAAAAAAGCTGCCAGGTTCGAAAATCTCAACATGAAGTGTACAGTGATAAAGGGATCATTGCTGTTAAGCATGTCACCCTTTCGTCTAAATGGGATTACACCTTTCTCAAGACTATCGTGGTCAAAAGAAAAGATGAAAGGGACTATGAATTCTGTGAAGCGGACTTTCAGAACTTGTCTCTCAACGACATTGAAGATCTGTATCTTGCCAAGGTACAGGGAATAATGAGACATTTCTCGACTGAAATTCAATGTGAATACATCAAGTCCTTGCTCATCCTCATCAGAAGCATAGTGATCCAGGAACGTGTAGAAGATTTACAACTTGCTGTTGAATCGTATCAGACTCGTGTCAACCTCACTAGACCTCAGCTAGAACTTCCTGATATCAACCACCTTCCACAATACACTCTTGTTAGCAAACCATTCGGAGTAGTTTACCGTAGTGAACTACAACGCAACTGCTTAATGGCGTGTAGAGATCTTCATAAGTTTAGAGATCACACACTGAAGAGTGTGAGGGACGGCTTGGCTTATAGGTTGAAGGAGATACATGAAGGAATTGGTTCTCCAAAGCGATAGAATTCTCAGGATAGACGGGATGTGAAGAGGATCATCACTCGAATTGAGGAAAGGTTGTACAGAAGGGAATAGTTCAGAACTCTAGAGAGCTTCGTAGGTGGTCATCCCAAGATTACTCTCACAGGCTATCAACGCCCTATTCGCATTCCTGGAAAGATTGATGGACTGCCTGGTACCCCTTAAACTATTTCTATTTCATATTAATTTGGATGTGTAATCACTTAATGATAATGGCTTGTACACAAATAATAGTGTACAACCCGTTCTTGTAATGAAAGGACCCTGTGGTACGCTTCAGTGCTACAATCCTTATAAAAGGAGCGAAAGCTTCTTACTTTTGAGTAAAACCTATCAAACCTTTCAATTTTAAAAGGTTTTGCTCAAAAGAACAAGTACTTCCCCTTATGATTTTCAAAACCTCAACCGTTAATATTACTTGTTGAGGGGGAGTATTTGATCAAAAACTTTGTTCACAAATTGTTCTTCGTGTAATCTTCCCACAAAACTCAAAATTTTCATATTTATTCTCAACATTTCTTCAAAAATGACATATTTATATGCCATTTTTGAGGGGGAGAAATATTATGTGATAAGAAATATGTTGTGTTTTGCTATTGAATCCTCGTGTGAAAAGACTTCAACCCATGAATTGACGGATCCGAAGGTCATACATTGAAAAGATTTGTCTTCCAAGAATTATCCAAGTAAATTGTACCCATTCCAGAAGCTCTTGATAGACATGAACTTTGACGGGGTTTGACAACCTTTTGGGGTTGTCCACATCTTCAAGGTAGTTATTAGAGCTAGTTGTCACCTAAAAGCTGACAATGTATCTCTTTAATTATGCAACGTAATCGTGTCTCGCAAGGAATGGTCTATCTTGAGTCGATCAATTCAAAAGTGCGAGCTCTTTCCTCACTGCATTTCTCAAAACTCTTAAGCACATGTGGAAGGGGAGTATTTATGAAAATCTAAAACTCTTGAAGTGTTCAAACATGTTTTCATTCACAAACACTTCGAGAGATTTTCATGAAAATGGTTTTATGGCAATGGAGTTATAAGGTGATTAAGGTTAGGAATAACCGTCCTATGATCCGCTAGAGCCGGAGGGATCTACCCAGGGACACTACCAATAGTTAGAATTAGAAGTCCTTAGGTATGATTATAAAAAGGAGAAAATGAGAATCGGAGAAAGAAGGAGTTGAAGAATTAAAAAGAAAAGCAAAGAAAAGGGTGAAAAGAAATAGCCCTCCAGATTATTCAACTTAGGGCAGACAACGGGTTCAATTCATATACTACTGGTTGTCACTTGATGACGCCGGTATTGAAGATTAAAAGTCGTCATGGACCCAGTGACGCATGCACTAAACCTTCTTAGCCACTCAAGTTTCTCTCAACAGAAGCTTGTTTCATTCTCACAGGGAACCCTACGTAAACTATCGGCTTTCTCTTAAAGATTGCTGGTATTAAAGATGGAGACTCTCTCCCTAGTCTCCGCTCAGGAAAACCAAAACGCACTATTGAGTCTAGAGCCACGAGATTCATCAAAAGATCTCATAGGTACACTTGACATTTCATCACTTGTTGTTCAACAATAAGAACAACAAGGGTACGTTATCGAGTCCTACACGATCCTAGCAACTGTCGAGAACATTTATAAGAGGTTCACTATTGTGATCCTCAGTGATTGAATGGAAACTCCTGACATGGTCAACATCAAACAGCCTTGACAGCAGGTCACTTCGGTAACTCCCCGTGGATTACGCTTAGTGTGTCTCAAACAGTCTACAGTCGTGAGGTGATGCTTCGGCGTATCTCAGCGTCTCATCTGAACTGTAGGTGTACTTCGGTACATCGCGTTATCTCACTTGTGGGACTCCAGTTCAGGAACGGCCTTTGTGAGAATTAGAGTTGTGTTTTCACACTATGCTGTTAACACTCTCGAAGTTCAAACTTGTAAGTGCCGGAAACCGCTTATTACTAACCTTGCTTATGTTTTCTTCTTATGGAAGCTCGAGCGGATGATCGTGCAGATTCTTCAAATGCTCATACCAACAACATCACTAATAGAAGTTCTCTCAAAAGGCAACACAAAAGTCGGAATGATTCTTCGTCAAGTCAAAGAATCTACAAAGTTTAAAGACTAAGAGAACTTCATCAAGACTGAAATCTAACGCCAAAGAAAGTGTGAGCATGTTGAAGAAAGACGTGAGACACCGGAGCAACGAGGTGACTTGATGCGCATAACAACAACATACTATCACTTCCATCACAAAGAACAAAGATCAAATAACAAAGAAAATGATGACGTCAAAGCAGAACTTTTCAAAGGAAACAATTTCTCTACACCGGGGAGATTGTTCAAATCAAGGCAATTCTTCTCACAAGAAAGAAGAATGTCAGAAGACGTCAAAGCTACTATTACATCAACACCTTCACCGTTCACATCATCAATCACTAACACTTAGGGGGAGATTGTTGTAATCACTCCTAAACTAGAATTCAAGTGTTAGTAATTAATATGTAATAGTTAGCTTAATATGGATTTTATGTTAGTTATCATGCCAAGGCTTATGTAGAAAGCCCATGAGCCTTGGCCCAAGTCCAATAAGGAAAGGAAGGGACTAGAAGTGTTGCCCTAGCTCCCTCTCCTATAAATACCTTTGTAATACCCTCACTTGAGGGTTGGTTGTTCATTTTATCACTTCACCTTACACATAACCTTTCTATTATTATTATACGTGTGTTTGTGATTGTGTTCATCCGATCTCTTCTTATCTCTTTCTTATATTGATGCTTGTGTTACTAATATGGGAACCTAACAGTTGTCTTGACAAAAACTGGTCTGCGATTTTCTAGAAAAAATTCTGGAAAATTTACATCTTTAGAATTTGGAAAAATTTCCTGCAAAACATCCATTATGACTCGATACAAGCATTTGACTCGAACAAACACACATGCATATCTTTTAATTAATTGAAATTCTCATGTTTACATTTTTTTTGAAAACGTGTGTAATCCTCCCTACACTTATCCTTTATGTAAAATACCTTTATATGTAATTAAGACGAGGTTAAAAATAAAATAAAGCATTTTTACAAATTTAAAAATGAGAATAAACAATCAATAAAGGATATATGACACAAACAAGCAAACAATTAAGCATGGGTTGCCTCCTACGAAGCGCTTTTCTTTTTTTATGAGTCTTGTAACTAGACTCGTAGTCGTGCCCCTACGTGACTTCGTTACCTTTACCTTCTTCCTCATGACGGTCTCTATTGGGGGATTCCATGTTGTAAAAGTGCCCTATGATGCACCTTTCTAAGAGGTCGTCCTCTCCCCAATCGGTTCTATATTCCGGTCCTAAGTTCAAGCAATCCTTATAGAATCCAAAAATCTTGGCCATAACATAATCTACTCCTTTCTCCTTATTCTCCTCATTCCTAAAATAGACCGATAGTTTAAGTTCCTTTTCATCATTGGAGAGTGATGAAAACTTCTCAATCTTAAACGGCATTTGGTAAGCCACATCATCGGTCTCATCTTTGAATCTCACTATTCCTAATGAGGGATCATAAGTCATCCCGGTGTTTTCTATGAAAGATTTTCCTAGAATAACGTGGGACAAGCTAGGATCTATGGCCGTACTAATATCATCCACAATTATGAAGTCCTTAGGAAATGTGAAACTACCTACATAAACGGGCAATCCCTTAATTCTACCAAGAAAATTGCACCTAACCCTAGGATTATCGGGGTCATGCCTAGTTGGGATAGGCTTCTTCATTACCCAATTATAGTAGGTGCTAGTCATTATGTTTATTGGGGACTTGCGGTCAATGTAGGCCTTTGCCACGAAAAGGTGTCCTATGCAACATGGTATGTTAAGATTCCAAGGGTTCCCGAACTTGATCTTAGGGCTTTTCCTAACATACATGTGATGGAGGTCACGAACTAAGTGAGGATGGCGAGATAGTTCTTCTTCCGTAGGAAATTTAATGAAATAGTCATTGTCTACTTCATCTACTTCCTCGGTTGTTTCATTAACCTCAAGTATAGTTTCATGGTCCGCTTCGTCATTTGTTCTATTAGGATTCACTAAGGTGATGGTATTGACGAATTGGACGTGTTTAGCTAACTTACTTGGGTCCTTAATTTCAACGCCGGAAGGTTCAGGAGTTGAGATAACATTAACCTTCCTATCACTATTGGTCATGGCTTTTAAGAGGTTATCTATCTTCCTATCCATCTCGGCTTGTTGTTGGTTAAAACAGTCCGAGAGCTTAGCTATTTGAGCTTCTTGGGATGCGACTAGGTGTTGCAACATCCCCTCAATGTTTTATTGGTTAGGGCCATGAGAAATCATTGGAAGTGAATTCTTTGGTTTGTCCCCAATAGAAGTCGGGCTTGCCCTTCCATGCTTCTTGGGCATCATTAAAAGTCCTAGGCCCGGGTGTTGTAGGAAATCTTCCTCCCGTTCCATTAATACGCCAGGATGCGTAGTCAACGGAAGCTTGTTCGGGGAATCGGGTGCAAGTGCGCGTGTTATGAGGATCACTACACGGCTCACACGAGGAAGAAACTTTGTTCACTTTGCGTGAAGACTTAGGATTTTCGTAGGAGCTCATTAGGAATTTAACTTGATCTTCAAGTTCGAGAATCCTACGGTCGAAAGGTTGTGAGTAAATGGGAGGCAAGGAGATTGCCTTAACGGTTTTGGGCAACTCACGGGGGTCATTCCAACTTTCGTTGTCATAGAGAGCAAGGTCCTCTATTATACCCTATGATTCTTCCGTGGTGAGATCACTAAGTTTTCCACCGGCCGCTTGGTCAATGGATCGCTTAGTGGGGAAGTTGACATGATCATAGAAGAGTTGGACTTGGAGCCAAAGATCAATGCCGTGATGAGGGACTTTATGAAGTAAGTCCATGAATCGAGTCCATGATTCGTAGAGAGATTCACCTTGACGTTGTTGGAACATCAAGATATCATTCCTAAGCTTAGTGGTTCTCCCCGGTGGGAAAAATTGAGTAAGGAAGCGAGAGGTGAGATCATCCCAACTTGAGATGGAGCCGGCGGGAAGTCACTCAAGCCAATTACTAGCTTGGTCCCGTAGAGAGAATTGGAAGAGACGCAAACGTGGTCTCCCGAGTACTAGCATCGAGGTCGATGGAATCGAAAATTTTAAGGAAATCCTTAAGATGCTGATTAGGATCTTCGGAACGAAGTCCATGGAATGCACATCCGTTTTGTACCAACCGGATGGTGTCGGATTGCAGGGCCATAGTTTGGGCTTGGTCGGGAAGCTCAATGGTGTTCCTATAACCTAGGTGGCTTGGTCTCGAGTATTCACCAAGAGTACGGCCTCTTGGCGGGTCATTTGGTGGTAGGTTGACGAATGGTGGTTGGTTATCACCTTCCATGATGAAAAGTGATGGGTTACGAACAAAGGTAACGAAGAAGGGGGATAGACTACGAGGAAGCTAAAATTGAGAAAAAATTTACTTGATAGGAATCAAGCAAAGAAACCTAAACGAGGTGGACTCATAACTAGCTATTCTATTCCCCGGCAGCGGCGCCAAAAACTTGATACGCTTACGCAGCGCGTTCGGGGTCAAAGGAACTTCCTTTTCGTCGAGCAAGTTTTTCAACACCCAGGCAGTGAACCTAATCGTTGTAGTGTAGTATTAGGGTAAGCCACGGAATTGATATCGTTCTCTAGGGAATAGGAATGCTAGTGAGAAGTTACTACGCTAAGGTTGGGGTTGAGGAAGATTATTTTTTTATCTTTTTATGTTTTTAGGAAATGGAAGGTAGAATCTCGGGGTTTGGATTTGGGGGTTTTGGTATTTCTACCGATTACTTCTACTATCTAATTATCTAATTAACTAAGGTGAGGGTAGTCTATGTCTAATTATTGTGTGCTCGTATGATGGTTTAAAGATGTGTTTACTTAGGTTTTATTACTCCTTAACTATCTCCCATTGATGGTTGAATTGTCACGTCCTTATTCTTAATCGCGTTGTGTGTCTAAGGTCGTAGGGTATGCGTTTATCCCTAACTCTTTGAAACTACCAAAGGTTATCGCCTACAAAGTCTCTAGGATTTATAAACTTTAACTCTAAGGTACTCTTCGGATGGTTTAGCCTACAACAACTCTAGGTATTATAAACTAAGGTTCACAAAGATTAATCAAGCATTAACTACACAACGGATGACCTATCGCATTACTAGATCATTAACAATTAAGATAAGAGACAACCAATCAATATTCAATAATTAAGTTTCATATTCCCTAAGCAAACACACAAGTAAATTAGCCGGACATGGGGAACATGCAAGCATACACACAAGTAATTGAAGACATAATTAAATTAATGAAGTAAAACACTTATCTTGATGTAAGATAGGGTTTGGAACCCTAAAATACTGTACAAGACAGCCTTGGTTCGGTTTAGGTTTTTACTCCAAAAGACTACACACTGAAAACTAAAAAATTCGGATTCTATATATAAGATTACATATGTGACGGCTTCACCCTTTGATTTGTGACGCCGTCGGGTCACCGTCATTAGGGTTTCGTCTTGGCCACGTTAGTCTTGCGACGGCGTCACCTTATGCTTGTGACGCCGTCCCCTTCAGTCTCTGACGCCGTCGGGATCAAATCTAGGCCGTCTGAGTTGCGACGACCTACTCTTTTAAAGCCGGACACCGTCACTTGAAAATAAGCAATTTGGCTACTGAGCCGTCACAAAAGTGATGCGACGGCGTCGCAGTTAACACCTGACGCCGTCCCCTTCAGTTTTAGCAGCCTGAGTGTCTCGATTCCTGACTTTGGCCCTTTTCTTCGTATATTCGCGCCTTTTCGTCCGAATAAGTGTCATTCCAGCATTTTGCCTTCAAGATACCTAAAAAGTGGAAAGGAACGGTATTAAGTAATAACGGATACAAAAGTGATCAAATAAGGGCTTAAAACCTTATCAGGTATTATCCATTATCCATGACCCAAGACCCATGACCCAATGTCTAGATACATTGCATCTTGTTGGGTATCCATAATTCATTGCCCATAACCCATGGTTTAAAACCCATAACCCATAACCCGGTTTGCAACCCAAAATCCGGACTTAAGCTGACCCAAATGCCGGATCCATTGGATTGCACTATGATAAGGATTTAAAAGGTACACTTTTGAGGGGTCATTTAAGCCCTTAATTGATCACTTTTGTATCCGTTACTACTTAATTTTGTTCCTTTTCACTTTTTAGGTCTCTTGAAGGCAAATTGTTGGAATCAAACTTATTCAGACGAAAAGGCGCGAATATACAAAGAAAATGGCCAAAGTCAAGAATCGAGACACTCAAGCTGCTGGAACTGAAGCTGACGGCGTCACGGCCTAATAGCGACGCCGTCGCGACACACCTTGAGACGACTCAGAGAGAAAATTGCTATTTTACAAGTGACGACATCAGGTTTAAAAGAGTAGGGCATCACAACTCAGACGGCCTAGATTTGGATCCCGACGGGGTCAGAGGTTGAAGCCGACGGTGTCACAAGCATAAGGTGACGCCGTCACAGAGTCGACGTGGCCAAGACGAAAACCTAATGGCGGCGACCCGACGGCGTCACAATTAAAGAGTGACGCTGTCGCATATTGTAACTCTATATATAGAATTCAAATTTTCAATATTTAAGAGAGGTAGTTTTGTGGAGTAAAACCTAAACTGAACATAAGTTGTCTTGGGCAGTATCTTAGGGTTCCATACCCTATTTTACAACAAGATAAGTGATTTACTTCATTAATTCACTTATGTCTTCAATTGTTTGTGTGTATGCTTTCATGTTTTCCATGTCCGGCTAATTTACTTGTGTGTTCGCTTAGATCTATGAATCCTAGGTATTGAATATTGATTAGTTGTCTCTTATCTTAATTGTGATTGACCTAGTATTGCGATAGGTCATTCGTTGTGTTTTTAATGCTTGAGTAATCTTTGTGAACATTAGTTTATAATCACTTAGAGTTATTGTAGTCTAAACATCCAAAGATAACCTTAGAGTTAGTTTATGAATCCTAGAGATTTCGTAGGCAATAACCTTAAGGTAGTCTCGAAGAGTTAGGGAAAAACACATACCCTACGACCTTAGAAGACACAACACGTTAAGAATAAGGACGTGACAATTCAACCATCAATAGGAGATAACTAGGGTGTAATAGCATTTAAGTAAACACATCTTTAAATCATTGTAAGAGCACACAACAATAGACATAGACTATACTCACCTTAGTTTAGTTAATTAGATAATTAGATAAGTAGAGTAATCGGTAGAAATACCAACCCCCCAAATCCAATACCCTGAGATTCGTACCTTTCCATTTTCTAAAAAATATAAAAAAGATAAAAAAATAATCTTCCTCAACCCCAACCTTAGCGTAGTAATTTCTCACTATCATTCCTATTCCCCTAGAGAACGATATCAATTCCCGAGGCTTACCCTAATACTACACTACAACGATTAGGTTCACTACCTAGGGTGTTGAAAAACTTGCTCGACGAAAAGGAAGTTCCTTTGACCCCGAACGTGCGTTGTACGCGTATCAAGTTTTTTGCGTCGCTGCCGGGGAATAGAATAGCTAGTTAGATTTTCACCTCGTTTATGTTTCCTTGCTTGATTCCTATCAAGTAAGATTTTTTCCCATTTTTAGCTTCCTCGTAGTCTATCCCCCTTCTTCGTGACCTTTGTTAGTAATCCCATCACTTTTCATCATGGAAGGTGATAATCAACCACCACCCATCAACCCACCACCAAATGACCCGCCAAGAGGCCGTACTCTTGGTGAATATGTGGAAAACTAGAAGGGGGGGTTGAATAGTTTTACCAATTAAAACTTCCTTTTAATCTATTTAGATCGACTTATGTCAATCTATTTGGATGTGTGTGTTGGATGTTGATAAACAAACATGTAAAGGTAAGTAATGAAAAGATTAGAGTAAGAAGCACAAAACCACAACGCAAGTATTTATAGTGGTTCGGCTACAAGGTCACCTTCCTTGCCCTACTCCACTCCCCGAGTCACCTACTCGAGAGTTCGTAATCACTACACCAATCTCCTTATGGCGGAGAAGCCTTCACAACGTTGCCTACTCTTTTTCCGGTACTAGGCTAACCACCGGGTTCTTTCACTCCAAGGTGAACCACACCTACACAACGTCGCCTACACTTTATAAGGTACTAGGCTAAGTACCTAGTTCTTTCACACCTTAGGTGAACTACACCTTCACAACGTCGCCTACCCTTTATTAGGTACTAGGCTAAGCACCTAGTTCCATTGCAATGGAGGAACTACTACCACACTACACCAACGACTAATCCCAAAGGAGATCCACTCCATTACAACATCATCAAGGATATCAATATCCTTGGATCTAATACTAGTCTATCTTGTACATCGAAACACACCATATCGAATGTACATCTAAGGCACCTTTCACTAATGCCTTTGACTAGATCTACAAGACACCTTTCACTAATGTCTTGTGTCTTCACTTCTAAGCACTTTTCACTAATGCTTCTTTGTCTTGACTTCTAAGCACCTTTCACTAATGCTTCTTAGTCTTGACTTCCAAACACCTACCACAAGTGCTTTATACTATAGACGATAGATACCCTTCACTAATATCTTCGTCTTGACTCTTGAGACATCTTTCACTAATGTCTTCAACACTACGCTTCTTTGAAGAAAGAAGGGAATCATCAACAAGAAGACTTCAGTAGCCTTGATGATGAGGAAGCATGGCAACTCATGGACTTGAGCTTGCTCGACTTCAAAGGTGGTGATCTTGCATTTAAGAGGAACCTAAAAGATCACACAAAAACAAAACTACAAACATAGATCTCTTGGATCTAAGGTTAGTGAGATTTAGCTTAGGGGAGAAAGTATATTGAAAGGGGGTTAGAAACAATGAAGAAATGGCTCACTATTTATAGAGGAAAAATCCTACTGTTCCCCGGATCCCACGGATCCCTACCACAAGGGATCCGGCTAGCACAAAGCTAGGGATCCGTGGTCCGCTCCTCTTTGCCCATGGGTATTTTTGGTTATGGGTCATGGGTCATGGGTTATGGGTTGATCCATGGTTTTCTTTCTAGATACAATGAACTTGGTTAAGTGGTATATATAAAACCATGGGTTGTGAGTCAAAACCATTTGCTAGTATTTTACCCATTTAGTATATACTTGTATTTACCCATTTTAGCATACACTTAGTTTTTACCCATTTTAGTATACTTAGTTTAAGTATATGTTTAACCCAATATGTAAACACTAGTTGTTGTACATATTTATCTAAATCATAAAATCACTTATACTTGTTTTAGTGTTTTATGTGAAAGCGTAAGTGTGTTAGAAAACTATTAACTCAAACTATTTACGTACTCTATTTGTTTCGTTAAAATGATTTTACTTTTGTTATCGACAAAACATTAGAAGATCGTAAAATATAAATAAACGTTTTTACGGCTTATTTGTATTAACAATCTCCCCCTTTTTGTTGATGGCAAAACATAAAATTATTTTAAGGAAAAAGCTAAAATTCGTAAAAATTTAAATTTGTAGTTTTTACTTTCTTCTCCCCCTTTTTATCGAAACAAAAAGTGTTTGAAGGAAGGCAACACGTTGTTTTTAAGAAAAACATGTGAAAGAATTAAAAGTAAAAGGAGATAGAGAGCAAATAACGGGAAAGGATCTCGTCTTTTACTCCCCCTTGACGAGTCCATCCCTATGTAAAGGCGTCAAGTAAATGATACTAATCTAGTTTGTTTGCAAATAAGTTTGCAAAAGATACCGTCTACGAGACGAATGTGCTCCCCTTGATGATTGCAATTGTTGCAAAGGGATGTCACGAAATGTAAACCTAGTATTGCAAGTAATTTGCAATGTAGTGCTTTGACATAAAGCTCCCCTAGCTTTATGATGTCAAAGTCTTCATATGTAAATTGAATAACTACAAAACAAAGGTTAGAAATCAAGTATAATTCACAATTTCCTGCAAATGTGATTCAAGTTAGTAGAAAGAAGGCTTTCGGTCTCACGGATCCCGCGGTTCCCTCCTAGTAGGGATCCGTCTAGGCAAATCTGAGGGATCCGTCTGGCTGATGAATAAAGTCAGCAAAGATTGGTATAACAAGAAGTGTTAATACTAAAACGAGATATGGATTATATAGTATACTCACATACTCAGAAATATAGCAAGTAGCATGTAATTTCATTTAATAAACAAGAGTTATGATATACATGACTCGAAAAAACAAGAAAATAGACAATACATGACTTAGGAATTTCTAGATCCCCTAACGCTTGAAGCTAAGACACCACTATAGTCTTCTAGCTCAAGTTTTGTTTAGGTTTAATCTCGTTGAAACGTTCGAGGAGATGATAGAACATGAAACGTTGGTCTTCTCGTACTTCATGTATCAAACTTTCAACATGTTGACAATGATAGCAATCTTTGCCATGGCTAGGTAGTGGTGGTGGATGAAATGAAATGGCTTGATTCGAAGGATCAAGTGAAGCGGCTTGTGGAGCTTCAAACGATGGAGGGATTGGTGGAGGTGCATTTAAGAATGACTCAACCAAGAATGATGGTGGTGGTAGAGAGGTGTCAACTTCCATATGGTCGGGTGGTTGATTTTGATGATTTGTCATAATCCAAATGGGATTATATGATGTAAACGCCGAGAAGGAAGCCGGAGCAAGTGTTGACTCAACACCTTGATTTTGAACCATTATTCCTCCTAATGAGGAGTATGTTGTCGGCGGAAGCGGATGTGACGGCCTAGGAGGCAAGTCCTCTAAATTGTAGAGGTGTGGTGATGATAGTGGGGATGTAAATGAAATAGCTCTAGGAACCAATGGTGATGGTTTGGTGGAGATGATATTGTTTGGCCTAGGAGGTATGGTGGTGTTTGGCAAAGGTAGTTTTGTGGGTACAAACCTTTTAGAAATTGGTTTGATTGGATGATGAAGGATTCTATCATTTGTCGGCTTGACCGGAGATGATTCGGTTTAGGAAATTTCGTGTATAACACGAGCTCTTTTCATGGGTGGTTCTTTGGTGGATAAGTTACTACTTGGGGTTTTCCTCATGATGAGATGATTTCAAGAGTTTGCAAGAGCTGAAAGTTGGGATGAAAGTGATGACTATGAAGGTCCTAATAAGGTGGTTAATAAACAAAGAGATTTGGCAAGTGCATTTAAGCTTCAAGCCACTAGGATTCATTGGAATGTGATGATTGACATGCACAAGAGTCAACTTCAGAGGTTGTACTGATCTAGGAACTCATTTAAGATGAGATGGAGTGTTTGAGTTAGGAAGATGAGTTGAAATGATTGCTTTAGCAAGATTTGACCTATACTGTCATACGGATCCCACGGTTCCCTCCTCAGAGGGATCCGTCTAGGCTAATCCTAGGGATCCGTCTCTCAGCAGCTATGAAAGATTGGAAATGATGTTTCTAAGATCTAAGACCTATATCATCTTGAGTGTTTCAGTCCTCCTAATTATTTTAAATGAAGGGATGCTTGAGTACTTGAAGGTAATGAATGATGTAGCTAATGATTGTCTTTTGTGGAAGGATTTGGAACTTTCAAGAGTACCAATGGATGAACAAGGATGACACTAAAGATTTAGAATGTCAATTGAAGCTAGATGATCCTAGAGATCAGGTTGTGTCTTAGGATAGTGTTTTGGAAAATATCCTAGAAGCTTTAAGATGAGAAAAATAGATTTTGATCAAATTTGATCAATTTGGAGGTGAGGATGATTTATGATCAATTTTGCCATAATTGAAAGATTTCTAAGACTAGATATGAGGGATTAAGTAGAAAATAAGGTGTGAGTTGAAGAGTGGAAGAGTAATGGATTAAAACGAAACGGTAGATCTACTAGCGTTTTTAGAGTGTAACCTTGGTGAGTTATGGGAAAGATTAACCTATCTTGATAAGGACTTAATTTGCCTTAAGACACTATGTTTAGCTTAGTGTGAGGTGTTCTAAGAATGTCTTTGAAATACAATGCTTGTAATTGCATTTTCTGTTTGACGGATCCCACGGTTCCCTAAGAGTGGGGATCCGTCTAGTGTAACTTTTGGGATCCGCCCATCTGCTCAGCAGAACCTTTACTAAAGGTATGCAATGATCTTGACAATGCATTATATTCCAAGATTAGTTTAAAGGAGTTCTAAAACTAGGATATCAAATGTAAAGTGTTTTATTTCATGAAGAAAATTAGATTACATTGATAAAGCACGAGTACAAGAGATTTGATCCTATATTGGAATACTATTGGTTTCCTTGAGTGTTTTCACTAGGAGGATCATTATGTGATTGATGAGTGTTGGTGGAATCAAGAATGAAGAAAGTCTTCATGAGAGATATGTTTAGCGGTTCCATCATCTTGTTCACAAGTACGTACAACGGACTTTGAAATTGAGGATGGAAGTGCATAACATTATGATAGAGACGTGTCAAGAACATTCCATAAGGGATGAGTTTATTCTTGGAGCCTTGAAGATTTGCAATTCGCCTTGCGAAGAAGTAGGCGAGATTGTATGGTTGTTGTGTTAGCAAACAGTACAACATGTGAGCACAACAAGCGGGAAGGATTTCTTGATTTCCCCTAAGACTCCAAACATTTTCACGTAGGATGAGTGCAAGAGGCTTGTACTCTTCTCGGATATCCCTTGTAAAGATAATGTTTGGATCGGAGTAATATGGTCGAGGTTTGCATATCATGCGATTTAAATCATCCGAAGAGGGTATGTGTGAACAATATGGACTATTTTCTTCACGAAAGTTAAAGAGAGAATCAAGAGACCAATCTTCGGTGAAGGCACATTGTCCATGATTTGGAATCCGGAGGATGTGAGCAAAATGCCCAAGGGTTAGGGTGAACTTTTGGTTTTTGATATAAAACCAAAGAGATAGAGAGCGATCCTCGTTACGAACGAGTTCGACTTGACGGAAGAATTCCATTATGAACCTTGGACATATCTTCTCGTTGATTTCAAGAAGACATTCTAGTCCTATGGCTCGGAAGGAGGTATTGATACCTTCTTTGAATTGTAGGGAGGTGTCTACAATACGTCCTTCATGGAAGTGACGGTTTTTGAGATTATTGAACCCACGGACATGATTGCCAGGCGTGTTGGGTTTGAGAGAGATGTTCGGAGGGTAGACGCTAGTGAGTGAAAAATCAAACTCATATTCATGCGTCATAGTTGAACCTATAGAAATGACAAGTTAATAAAAGGAAATGTTTGTGGTCAACGTATGTTAATCTAATGTTTTTACTAGATTTTTATTAACAATGGTTTTTAACAGGAAATACACTTAACTCACTTATGGTTTTGACATACAAGTGGAGTATTACTCTTAGACGAAAAGAGGTTTTTGATTTGCATAAAAGAAAAACTGTTTTCTAGTAGGACGGATCCCACAGTTCCTTTTCAAAAGGGATCCGGCTAGTATAACTTCCGGGATCCGTGGATCTGTAGTAACAGAAACAGATTTTTATAGTTTTTATACCATGAAAATATGTTTTATCCTACATTTTTCCTTTTAGCATGCATACATGACTTCTAATGTATCACGAAAGAAATGAAACACATAAGTCAAACAGAAATGATAAACATACTTTAACAAAAGCAACTTAGATAATCTAGATCATTAATAATATTGCATTTCAATGCTAAGGATGATACAAAGGATTGGGTAAATGACCCCAATATAGATTAACAACACAAAGTAAATGTCTCCGTATGTGAACTTCATCATAGGGAACACAAGTGCGATAAGTGTTATGACGATGAGCACGAGTGCGATGTAAACCATGTTGATGACGGATCTTCTTGGTTTCGGTTGAGATGGAATGAGGAGGAAGATGAAGTTTTTAAATGAGAGGGAATTTTTGAAAATGATAGATTTTGAAAAAGTGAAGATTTGGTAGAATGGCCGACGGTGGGGTTTTATAGGGAAGGAGGAATTTTTTAAATTCGTGTTTTGTTTTATTATTGGATTTAAAAGAAACAAAACATAAGTTTTATATACCACTATTTTTAGACGAGAAATAAAACTCGTATGTGAGAAAAAGGCTTCCTAATGAAGCTTCATGTAAAACATGTATAAGCACAAAAGATAATCACATAAATACCTAAATAGGTATACTTAATTATCAAGCAAAGTAAAAAGAAAATCATACCTCTAGCGTACTTAGGAATGTCTTTACAAATGACACAACAAATGTCACTTAGACGATTCCCGCTCCTTTAAGATACCTTCTTAAGGAAGGTATTCTTGTTACCAAGTGACTCCTAAAGCTTGGTGGGTATGAGCTTTGACTAATCAACATGACAAAGAAGATTAGTGCAATTTAAAAATAAATAAGAAACAAATGTTGTTATCAAATCAACATCCAAACATATAGTTTTAAAAGACATGGTGTTTGTTTTTATGAAAGACCTTCTTTGTAGTTTTCTATTAACCATGGATCGTATCAAGTTTTTAAAGTACAATATACTTCAACAAACTTGGTAACGAAGCTCTGATACCAATTGTGGAAAACTAGAAGGGGGGTTGAATAGTTTTACCAATTAAAACTTCCTTTTAATCTATTTAGATCGACTTATGTCAATCTATTTGGATGTGTGTGTTGGATGTTGATAAACAAACATGTAAAGGTAAGTAATGAAAAGATTAGAGTAAGAAGCACAAAACCACAACGCAAGTATTTATAGTGGTTCGGCTACAAGGTCACCTTCCTTGCCCTACTCCACTCCCCGAGTCACCTACTCGAGAGTTCGTAATCACTACACCAATCTCCTTATGGCGGAGAAGCCTTCACAACGTCACCTACTCTTTTTCCGGTACTAGGCTAACCACCGGGTTCTTTCACTCCAAGGTGAACCACACCTACATAACGTCGCCTACCCTTTATAAGGTACTAGGCTAAGTATCTAGTTCTTTCACACCTTAGGTGAACTACACCTTCACAACGTCGCCTACCCTTTATTAGGTACTAGGCTAAGCACCTAGTTCCATTGCAATGGAGGAACTACTACCACACTACACCAACGACTAATCCCAAAGGAGATCTACTCCTTTACAACATCATCAAGGATATCAATATCCTTGGATCTAATACTAGTCTATCTTGTACATCGAAACACACCATATCGAATGTACATCTAAGGCACCTTTCACTAATGCCTTTGACTAGATCTACAAGACACCTTTCACTAATGTCTTGTGTCTTCACTTCTAATCACTTTTCACTAATGCTTCTTTGTCTTGACTTCTAAGCACCTTTCACTAATGCTTCTTAGTCTTGACTTCCAAACACCTACCACAAGTGCTTTATACTATAGACGATAGATACCCTTCACTAATATCTTCGTCTTGACTCTTGAGACATCTTTCACTAATGTCTTCAACACTACGCTTCTTTGAAGAAAGAAGGGAATCATCAACAAGAAGACTTCAGTAGCCTTGATGATGAGCAAGCATGGAAACTCATGGACTTGAGCTTGCTCGACTTCAAAGGTGGTGATCTTGCCTTTAAGAGGAACCTAAAAGATCACACAAAAACAAAACTACAAACATAGATTTCTTGGATCTAAGGTTAGTGAGATTTAGCTTAGGGGAGAAAGTATATTGAAAGGGGGTTAGAAACAATGAAGAAATGGCTCACTATTTATAGAGGAAAAATCCTACTGTTCCCCGGATCCCACGGATCCCTACCACAAGGGATCCGGCTAGCACAAAGCTAGGGATCCGTGGTCCGCTCCTCTTTGCCCATGGGTATTTTTGGTTATGGGTCATGGGTCATGGGTCATGGGTTATGGGTTGATCTATGGTTTTCTTTCTAGATACAATGAACTTGGTTAAGTGGTATATATAAAACCATGGGTTGTGGGTCAAAACCATTTGCTAGTATTTTACCCATTTAGTATATACTTGTATTTACCCATTTTAGCATACACTTAGTTTTTACCCATTTTAGTATACTTAGTTTAAGTATATGTTTAACCCAATATGTAAACACTTGTTGTTGTACATATTTATCTAAATCATAAAATCACTTATACTTGTTTTAGTGTTTTATGTGAAAGCGTAAGTGTGTTAGAAAACTATTAACTCAAACTATTTACGTACTCTATTTGTTTCGTTAAAATGATTTTACTTTTGTTATCGACAAAACATTAGAAGATCCTAAAATATAAATAAACGTTTTTACGGCTTATTTGTATTAACAGAATACTCAAGACCAAGCCACCTAGGCTATAGAAACACCATTGAGCTTCCCGACCGAGCCCAAACTACGGCCCTCTGATCCGACACCATCCGGTTGGTGCAAAACGGATGTGCATTCCATGGACTTCGTTCCGAAGATCCTAATCAGCATCTTAAGGATTTCCTTAAAATCGTCAATTCCAGCGACCTCGATGCTACTACTCGGGAGACCACGCGCTTGCCTCTCTTCCAATTCTCTCTATGGGACCAAGCTAGTAATTGGCTTGAGCGACTTCCCGCCGGCTCCATCTCAAGTTAGGATGATCTCACCTCTCGTTTCCTTGCCCAATTTTTCCCACCGGGGAGAACTACTAAGCTTAGGAATGAAATCTTGATGTTCCAACAACGTCAAGGTGAATCTCTCTACGAAGCATGGAATCGATTCAAGGACCTACTCCATAGAGTCCCTCATCATGGCATTGATCTTTGGCTTCAAGTCCAACTCTTTTATGATCATGTCAACTTCCCAACTAAGCCATCCATTGACCAAGCGGCCGGTGGTAAACTTAGTGATCTCACCGCGGAAGAATCGTGGGGTATAATAGAGGACCTTTCTCTCTATGACAACGGAAGTTGGAATGACCCCCGTGAGTTGTCCAAAACCGTAAAGGCAATATCCTTGCCTCCCATTGACTCACAATCTTCCGACCGTAGGATGCTCGAGCTTGAAGATCAAGTTAAATTCCTAATGAGCTCCTACGAAAATCCTAAGTCTTCACATCAAGTGAATAAAATCACTCTATCTTGTGAGTTGTGTAGTGGTCCCCACGACACTCGTGATTGCACAAAACTCCCCGAACAACCTTTTGTGGACTACGCCTCCATGCGTACCGACGGAGCGGGAGAGAAGTGGTACACTTTCAAGCCCGAACAAAACAACTTAGGAAACTCCTATAACCCCTCATGGAGGAATCACCCTAACCTTAAGTGGAACCAAAATTCAAACCCACCCCAAAGCTCATCTAGTCCACCTAATAGGTTCAACCCTCCAAACACCGAGAACCCCACTAGTCTTGAGGCAGTTGCGTCTAGATTCATGTCATTTCAATAAACTCGATTGACTAAGCTTGAAGCCGATTTCAAGCAACGACAAGGCGAGATGACAAACAAGCTTGACGCCCTCTTAAAAGCCTTCAATGACCGGGAAATTGGAGCACTCCCAAGTGATACTATAAAGAACCCAAAAGTGAATTCGATTTCATCGACTTCATGTTCTTGTTCACCATGGGAGAATAAACATCCATGCCCCTCACACCCAACGGTCCACTCGGTAAATGCTATCAACAAGGGTTCCAAGCGGTCCCAAATGAGGTACCAAAGCCCCGCACCATTGGTACAACCCACTCTTGAGAAACCCGTCAACCAAGAGCCCAAACCTAATCTAGAGGAGGAGTACAAGGAACTCCATCAAGAAAAACAGGTTCTTGAAGTCTTAGCTCATGCACTTACTATAATGCTTTAAAAGAAAAATATGAGCAAGAACTAAAACTTGGAAAACATGGGTCCGCATTTGTGCAAAATAATTTACCTAAGAAGTTAGATGATCCTGGGCTATTCACTCTTTCGTGTAGGCTTGGAACTTCCAAACCTCTCGATGCTCTAGCCAACTTAGGATCGTGCATCAACCTTGTTCCGTTGTCCCTCCATAGAAGCCTTAACTTAGGTAAGATTGAACCAACGGAAACTATCTTAGGTCTAGCGAACGGTAGTATTGCATATCCGGTAGGGATAATAAAAGACATGGTAGTACACGTAGGAGAATTGACTCTTTTGGCGGATTTCCATGTGCTAGACATGAATAAGGACCCGACATGCCCATTGCTAGTAGGAAGGGGATTCTTAGCTACCGCTAGTGCCATCATTGATTGTAAGATGTCTAAGATAGTGGTAGGAGAAGGGAGTGCTAGGTCAATTTACGATGTCAAAAAGCATATTTACTACAAGGAAGAGGAAATCCCCCATGAGATTAGATTGGATAGAACACCATCTAGATATGGACATTGGATTAATAAAGACTTCATAGGTCCGCAACGACCTTTCTATCTAGATGAAGCCTTTGCTAGTAAAGCAACTTTCCATGAAAAAGAATTGGCTAGGGACATGGAAGTGAACCCGTTCGAGGACGCCTTAGTATTTAGGAAGATGACCGAGTTCCTAGGAAGCTTGCCTGTTAACCTTGTCATGAATAAATGGAAAGTTGAGAGCTAGAAGCCTATGCATAAGTGGAATTAGGATAGACCGCCTAGTGATGGTAATGGAGAGTGGCACATTAGGATAACGATCTATGACCCCGATGGAGAGAAGTTTGAAAAGGCATACCGAACCAAGCGTACCACTAGGAACTTAAATGATAAGTTTGACCCTTATGACATTCTAGAGGATAAGCTTACTTCTATCGGTACTGTGGAAAACTAAAAGGGGGGGTTGAATAGTTTTACCAATTTAAAACTTCCTTTTAAATATTTAGATCGACTTATGTCAATCTATTTGGTTATTTATGTTGGACGTTGATAGATAGATATATAAACGTGTAATGAAAGATAAAGAGTAAAAAGCACATCACCACGACATAAGTATTTATAGTGGTTCGACTACAAGGATACCTTCCTTGCCCTACTCCACTCCCTAAGTCACCTACTCAAGAGTTTGTAAGCACTACACCAACTCCTTATGGCGAAGAAGCCTTCACAACGTCGCTTAACCTTTTTCCGGTACAAAGCTAAATACTGAGTTCTTTCACACCAAGGCGAACCACACCTAACACAACGTCGCCTATCCTTTATACGGTGCTAGGCTAACCACCGGGTTCTTTACACAACGTCGCCTACCCTTTATTAGGTACTAG
Organism: Chrysanthemum makinoi; assembly: GCA_910596185.1. Classification (NCBI taxonomy): domain Eukaryota; kingdom Viridiplantae; phylum Streptophyta; class Magnoliopsida; order Asterales; family Asteraceae; genus Chrysanthemum; species Chrysanthemum makinoi. Next base: position 257,118,318 of record OU343217.1, read on the forward strand.
GCTAAGCACCTAGTTCCATTACCATGGAGGAATTACTACCCATCACAACACAACACCTAATCTCAAGGAGATCTACTCCTTGTTACAACACCATAAAGGATATCACCATCCTTGGATCTAGTACTAGTCTATCTTGTACATCGAAACACACCATATCGATTGTACATCTAAGGCACCTTTCACTAATGCCTTTAGCTAGATCTTCAAGACACCTTTCACTAATGTCTTGTGGCTAGATCTTCAAGACACCTTTCACTAATGTCTTGTAACTTGGCTTCTAGGCACCTTTCACTAATGCCTACAATATGGACGATCGACACCTTTCACTAATGTATTTGTCTTGACCCTTGAGACATCTTTCACTAATGTCTTCAACACTACACTTCTTAGAAGAAAGAAAAGAATCATCAACAAGAAGACTTCAGTAGCCTTGATGATGAGGAAGCATGGCAACTCTTGGACTTGAGCTTGCTCGACTTCAAAGGTGGTGATCTTGCCTTTAAGAGGAACCTAGAAGATCACACAAAAACAAAAGATAAACTACATAGATCTCTTGGATCTGAGGTTAGAGAGATATAATAATTGGAGAGAGTATGTGTGAAAGTGGTAAGCTAAAAGGTAGAAATGGCTCACTATTTATAGAAGAAAAACACTACTGTTCCCCGGATCCCACGGATCCCTAACACAAGGGATCCGGCTAGCACAAAGCTAGGGATCCGTGGAACGCTCCTCTTTGCCCATGGGTATTTTGGTTATGCGTCATGGGTCATGGGTTGAACCATGGATCTTTGGCTAGATACAATGTATCTTTAAGTGCAATGCACTTAGTCACTTGGGTATGGGTTGATCCATGGGTTATGGATATTATCTATATATGATATAAGCATGATGTCATGCAATGGGTTATGGGTCATGGGCTTTGGGTTGTACCCAACTACATTCAATGTATTTGCCCAATGGGTTGTGATACTTAAGTTTCTACCCATTTATATTACCCAATATACTACATACTAGTTATGTGTATATTTTACCCAAATATGTAAACACTAGTTGTTGTACATATGTAATATTAAATCACAAAATCACATATACTTGTTTTAGTGTTTTATGTGAAAATGTGAATATGTTAGAAACTATTAGTTCAAACCATTTACGTATTTTATTTGTTTCGTTAAAATGATTTTACGTTTGTTATCGACAAAACATTAAAAGATCGTAAAATATAAATAAACGTTTTTACGGCTTATTTGTATTAACAATCTCCCTTTTTTGTTGGTGACAAAACATAAAATTATTTTAAGGAAAAACTAAAATTCGTAAAAGTTTAAATTTGTAGTTTTTATTTTCTTCTCCCCCTTTTTGTCGAAACAAAAAGAGCTTCGAAAGAAAGCAACACATTGTTTTTAAGAAAAAAATGTGAAAGAAATAAAAGGAAATAGAGAGCAAGTAACGGGAAAGGATCTCGTCTTTACTCCCCCTTGACGAGTCCATCCCTATGTAAGGGCGTCAAGAAAGTAATACTAAGCTAGTTTGTTTGCAACTAAGTTTGCAAAAGATTTCGTCTAAGTGACGAAGTTGCTCCCCCTTGATGATTGCAATTTTGCAAAGGGATGTCACGAAATGTAATCTAAGATTGCAAGTAATTTTACAACGTATTGTTTTGACACCAAGCTCCCCCTAGCTTTAGGGTGTCAAATTCTTCATGTGTTAATTGAATAACTACAAAACAAAGGTTAGAAAACAAGTATAATGCGTAATTTCCTACAAATATGACTCAAGTTAGTAGGAAAATAGTTTCCTAAGGGATCCGTTTATCTGATGAATAAAATCAGTAAATGGTGGTATAACAAATAGTGTTATCACCAAAGTGAGATATTTAACATAAACATATACTCAGAAATATAGCAAGTAACATGTAATTTCATTTAACAAAACTAGAGTTATGATATACATGACTCTAAAAACTAAGAAAATAGACGATACATGACTAGGAATTTCTAGACCAACTATCGCTTGATGCTAGGACACCACTAAAATCTTCTAGCTCAAGTTTTGTTTAGGTTTAATCTCGTCGAAACTTTCGGGGAGATGATAGAACATGAAACGTTGGTCTTCTCGTACTTCATGTATCAAACTTTCAACATGTTGACAATGATAACAATCTTTGTCATGGCTAGGTAGTGGTGGTGGAAGAAAAGGGATCGCTTGATGTAAAGGATCAAGTGAAGCGGGTTTGGGAGCCTCAAACGACGGAGGAATTGGTGGAGGCGCATTTGAAGATGGCTCGACCAAGAATGATGGTGGTGGTAGAGAGGTGTCAACTTCCATATGGTCGGGTGGTTGACTTTGATAATTTCTCATAATCAAAGTGGGATGATGGTGACGGCGAAAAGGAAGCCGGAGCAAGTGTTGACTCAACACATTGATTTTGTACCATTATACCTCCTAATGAGGAGAATGTTGTCGGCGGAGGAGGATGAGACAGCCTAGGAGGTAAGTCCTCTAAATTGTAGAGATGTGGTGATGATAGTGGAGTTGTAAATGAGATAGCTCTAGGAACCAATGGTGATGGTTTAGTGGAGATGATATTGTTTGGCTTAGGAGGTATGGTGGTGTTTGGTGGATAAGTTGCTACTTGGAGTTTTCCTCATGATGAGATGATTCAAAGAGGTTTGTGAATGCTGAAAGTGAGGATGAAGATGATGACTTTAGGAGTCCTATCAATGTGGTTTATAAAGCAAGAAATTTGGCAAGTGCATTCAAGACTTAAGCCACTAAAATCCATTGGAATGTGATGATTAACATGCACAAGGGTCAACTTCAGAGTTGTACTGATCTAGGAACTCATTTAAGATGAGATGGAGTGTTTGAATTAGCAAGATGAGCTTAAAATGATTGTTTTAGCTAGAGTTGACATAAACTGTCATACGGATCCCACGGTTCCCTCCAATGAGGGATCCGCCTAGGCTAATCCTAAGGATCCGTCTATCAGGAGCTAAGAAAGGATAGCAATGATGCTTGTAAGGTCTAATGCCTATTTCTTCTTGTGTGTTTCAGTTCATCTAAGTGTCTTAAATGAAGAGGTGCTTGAATACTTAAGAGTAATGAGTGTTGTAGCAAATGATTGCCTTTTAAGGAAGAAATTGGAACCTTCATGAGTACCAATGAATGAACAAGGATGACACTAAAGATTTTGATGGTGTCAAATGGAGCTAAATGATCCTAGTGATCAGATAGTGAATTAGGATAATGTCTTGGAGAAGATCCTAAAGGTTTTAAGATGGAAGAGCTAGAATTTGATCAACATTGACCAATTTTTGAGGTAAGGATGATTATGATCAATTTTGCCATAATCAAAAGATTTCCAAAGCTAGATATGAGGGATCATGTGAGAAATGACAAGTGAGTTTAAAAGCGGAAGAGTAATGAGTTTAGGTAAGATGATAGATCTACAAGCTTCTTGGGTGTGATCTAAGTGAGTTATGCGTGAGTATGAGTTTACTCATCTTTGAAATGCACTATGTCTAGCTTAGTGTGAAGTGATCTAAGGACATGTTTGAAATACAATGATTGTAATTGCATTGGAGCGGAAATATGGTGAGTTTTGGTGAAGTGATAAATCGAAAGCACCTTGAATGTGATCCTAAGTTAGCTATGAGTGAGTGTGAGACATACTGAGCTTGAGGAAGATATAAGTGATCCTAAAGTATCATGATTAACTAGTCCAATAAATACTGGAAGGTTGGATTGATGCAAGCAAGCTAAAAATGCACCTCTGTCCACTCGGATCCCACATATCCTTCATTTGAGGGATCCGGCTAGTTATAACCAAGGGATCCGGTGTCTGAGACAGATTTCCTCAACGGAATGGTTGCATAAATTTGCTTTATGTATCGAATTTTGAAACTAATGATTTATTACAGCAAGCATGTATGTATACATGAAAAACATAGCAATGAGAGCATGTAAGAATAGCACATAAGCAATTAATATGAAATCTAGCTCACAAATAACATAGAGGTTTATCAAACTTAACAAGCACTTGTTCAAGAAGCTCAAAACATATTTACGATCTAGATTAGTAAATCATTTGTATTAACAATGGCATGCAAGGTATGTTGAAGAATAAGAGACACATGTATATGCGTTCTTAAGACAGTGATTTGTTTAGAAGGTTGTTTTGGTTTAGTGAAGGTAATGAACTAAGTATAGTTATTACGGATGGTGATTAGCATACAATGAACTTCATCCTTGAAGTATTGTAGCTCTTCTCGATCAAAGCAAGATAATCGCTTGATGAGGCAAGTGGTTGTGATTAACTAAAAGAAAAATTAATTTTACAACTTGTTTGATTAGTTATCCTAAGACAACGCAAATTATTTCATTTGTAAACTTACTTTAGGAAAACATAGGAGTATAAATTTCTCAAGTGAGAGATTGAATATGAGACTATTACTAGCGGTGCTCAATTACGGCTAAACATGACCATTTTTACGGGCGATTCCACATACCCAACTTCTCTCAAGGAAGCAATTCAACCGTTATGTCAAATTGAGTTTCTAGTCCAATAAGTTCTCCAGTATTCATTCTCAAGTTAGGAAAATTTATATTCCTACAATGGCCTATTAAAGAGTAACAGTGATGATACTTTGCTTCGTTTATATTAATATTATACTTGAACCAGCTAAGGTGACGAAGGTATCAAAAAATAATTAAAAGTTGTCTATATGGTGAACAAAAAAAAATGGTTGGATGAGCTAGTTCAACATATGTTGTTGGAAAGCTCGAGTTTGGACTTTCGGATATGAACAATTATATTTGCGTTGCAAAATAATTTACTTGAGTATATCGGATGAAATAATCAAGTTGTCAATCCTACTATGAAGCTTGGAGAGCGATCATGAAAAGGAAAACGGGAGAGTACATCATCAATACAAGTGTAGGTTATGATCCGATGTACATTCTTGTTGTTTTTAGAAAACGATACAAGAAAATATGAAATCAAGAAATCATATAGGCACATAAAACATTTATGTTGCACACATGACAAACTCAATCAAAAAGCCATTTTAGTGTGTTATATGTTTTAAACATTTTTCAACTTATAAAATTAACATTTTTTACACAACTAGATGTTATCTCAAACACTCCTTCAAGTAGCACATTGATTAGTAGAAAATTACTAAATCAACAAGAAAGAGAGTGAATAGCAAGGTAAGGAACCACATATGATAATCAACCAAACAAGCACAAAAGCTATTTGAGATAAGCAAATAATCAAGTAATGCAAGGGAAACAATTTATCATTTAGCATAGCATACGAAAGTTCTTTTCATCGCTTTGTGTTAAACATGTATACCAAGCTTGATTAGTTTCCTTTATAAATATGATTAAAACCTTGAATTCAAAAGAGGACACATTGTTATTCAAAGATGAAAACATCCGTTTCCAATTAGATAAAAAGTTTGTGCAAAAGTTATGACCGAAAAATGACTTTCTATTATAAATCAATGATTCTGTAAATTTTTGTTTTGAATCAGTTTATGAAATCATTTTTAAATGAAAGTAGACTCAAATACCTTTAAAACGATAGGTAGCACGACTTCTAACGACTTACGGTTAATTAGTTATGAATTTTTTAAAAATCAGATAAAAACTGTCTTCTGTACCACGGATCCCACAGATCCCTTGCTTGAGGGATCCGTCCAGTGTAACCTGAGGGATCCGTGGATCTGACACAGAATTACAAAAATGTACGTTTTGACCCGACGAAAAGGTTTAACCTTTGTAGACTTTTAAGTGAAGTTATATTAACCATTTTTACCTTTATTCAAGCTTGATAAACGAAATATCTAATCAACAAAACTTCAAAGAGAAAACGATCAACAAAAAACACTTTTAATTTTATGCTTATTATAAGATAGTAGCATATCTCACCATTTTATCCACAAGCAATTTAGCACGTTTTTTTTTTTTTTTTTTTTTTTTTTTTTTTTTTTTTTACCAAAAATCGTAACTAAGAAAACATACCTTTGCTATATTCCCTTTTTATGGTTTTAGAAACCATAGACGCGAAATAATTCATGATCTTCTAAGATACCCCAATCCTTTGCTAAATATTCTTTTTAGGGAAAGAAATATTTAGAGAAATTCTTCATGATCTTCTTAAGATGCCCAAATCCAAGTATGGAGAATACTTAACAAGGAAAATGTTAGAACATTCTATCATTGTCCAACAATAAACATTATAATGATTTTTAAAACATGACTTGAAAAATCCTTCTTTGTAGTTTTCAAACATACACGGATCGTATCAAGTTTTTAAAGTACAACATACTCTAAGAAACTTGGTAACGAAGCTCTGATGCCAATTGTGGAAAACTAGAAGGGGGGTTGAATAGTTTTACCAATTTAAAACTTCCTTTTTAATATTTAGATCGACTTATGTCAATCTATTTGGTTGTTTATGTTGGACATTGATAGATAGATATATAAACGTGTAATGAAAGATAAAGAGTAAAAAGCACATCACCACGACACAAGTATTTATAGTGGTTCGGCTACAAGGACAGCTTCCTTGCCCTACTCCACTCCCCGAGTCACCTACTCGAGAGTTCGTAAGCACTACACCAACTCCTTATGGCGGAGAAGCCTTCACAACATTGCTTACACCTTTTTCTGGTACAAAGCTAAATACCGAGTTCTTTCACACCAAGGCGAACCACACCTAACACAACGTCGCCTACCATTTATACGGTGCTAGGCTAACCACCGGGTTCTTTCACTCCAAGGTGAACCACACCTACACAACGTCGCCTACCCTTTATTAGGTACTAGGCTAAGCACCTAGTTCCATTACCATGGAGGAACTACTACCCTTCACAACACAACACCTAATCTCAAGGAGATCTACTCCTTGTTACAACACCATCAAGGATATCACCATCCTTGGATCTAGTACTAGTCTATCTTGTACATCGAAACACACCATATCGATTGTACATCTAAGGCACCTTTCACTAATGCCTTTAGCTAGATCTTCAAGACACCTTTCACTAATGTCTTGTGGCTAGATCTTCAAGACACCTTTCACTAATGTCTTGTAACTTGGCTTCTAGGCACCTTTCACTAATGCCTACAATATGGACGATCGACACCTTTCACTAATGTCTTCGTCTTGACCCTTGAGACATCTTTCACTAATGTCTTCAACATTACACTTCTTAGAAGAAAGAAAAGAATCATCAACAAGAAGACTTCAGTAGCCTTGATGATGAGGAAGCATGGTGTTGGGAATTACGGTAAGCTATTGAACATGCTGAAGTTACTACTGGATCTGCTGAAGTATCGGCCGAAGAGTTTCTGCCGAAGAAGGATGGATTCTGCTGAAGTTATACTTCAGCTGAAGTGTTAATGCAGAGATCGTGATTCTGCTGACAGTGCTAATCCACGTAGGAGAGATAAGCGCCGTATGTAGGCCGTATGCAGGAAAAGTAAGCGCCATATGAAATATAGGTTGGCGCCGTATGATACAGAGCTTACTCAGAATAAACAATATCATTAGTAAAACAATATGATTAGTTGCATGGTTGTCTAGATGCATGCTTGGTCTATGTTTGTATTAGGAGCGTACATTGTAAACGCTGGGGAGTCATTAGGGTTTCTTGCCTATAAAAGGAACCAAAATAGTTTGTAATAGATAAGTTTTTCTCAAGTCTTCAATATCTTAAAGATTATCCGAAACATAGAGTTTCTATAATAAAAAGATCCATAGAGGATCAAAGAGTTCTTAGTCATTATAACTTGTGTTTACATTCCGCTAAAGAATACAAGTTGTAGAGATCTTCTATTAGTTTGCTTGTGATTACATAGGCAATACTAACGATCTCCGAGTGCTTAAAGATCTATCAAGGTCTTTGTTTTCAACAAGTGGTATCAGAGCCTCGGGAAAGTCTCTACGATACTGAGAACCATTCATACCCTCATACAACCAAACATACCCTCACCATGCCTGGATCCGATAATGAAACTGAAGTCACCAACACAAACAACACCAACACCACTTCCATGCAACAGCTTAGTCTTTCAAACAGTAATGGAAAATTTCATTATTTGAAAAGGGAAGAATATGATCTGTGGACTATGAAGATGGAAAACTGGATTTCCAATATTGATTGGAATCTGTGGGAGGTGGTAAAGAAAGGAAACAGTTTAAAGAAAATGATTCCAGACAGGGATGGGAAGTTTATCATGGCTCCTCCCAAAACTGCTGAAGAAGTACTGGCCATGCAGAGAGAGCACAAAGTAAAAACTATTCTGCTTCAAGCCATTCCTGAAGATCACCTGTGTGATTTTCACCATATGGATGATGCAAAGGACATATGGATGGCTCTCAAAGCAAGGTTCGGTGGAAATGAAGAATCGAAAAGAATGAGAAAGTCCATGCTAAGGCAACAATTTCAAGACTTTAATATCTCCGAAGAAGAAGGTATCCACAAGGGATACGACAGGTTCCATAGGATTTTGAGTCAGCTAAACCAGCTGAATGCAAAACCTGATAATGATGACTGCAACTCAAAGTTCCTTCGATCCTTGCCTCCATCATGGTTACATGTAAGTATAGCCCTCAAGGCTAAAGGTGGATTGGACATGCTCACCTTTGATGAGCTGTACAACAGACTCAGAACTCTTGAACCTGATGTCAGAACTCCATACCGTACATCTTCTTCTGGCCATGCAGCCTTTGTTGGGACATCTCACTCCAACATGATGGTACAAGCTCCTAGTTCCAACTACTTTCCATCATCTCCTAGTTCCAACTACTTTCCATCATCTTGCACTCCCGCTCCACCACATAACACTCACCCTAGTCCACCATGTTCTCAAACTAAGACTAGTAGTGTGATGGAGGATGTTCTTCATTCATTTGTTGCTGATTATGATACTTAGCAGTATCTGGCATATGAAGACTTTGATCAGTTGGACCCACTTGAAATGGAGGAGATGAAACTGAAAATGCAGGTGGCATTGCTGTCAGTGGACATCAAAAGGTTTGAAGAGAAGTCTGGAAGGAAGTTTGCTTTCAAGGGAAAGGAACCAGCTCGCTTTGACAGGAGGAAAGTCAAGTGTTTCACTTGCCACCAGATGGGGCATTTCTCAAGGGAATGCACAGACAGGAAGAGTGGAGATGGAGCTAACTACATTTCCTATCAGCAGAAACAGCAGGAAGCTGGAGCTTCAGCAGCTCTTCTCACCATGGATGAACAGGTCAACTGGACTGCACATGAACCTGTGAATGAGGAAGCTCATGATACTGATAAGCTTGGATTACTGGCAAGGTGTACCTCGGATGAAAGGCATGATCAATTTGCCTTGATGGGACTATCTCAGGTACACAACTGTATATTTGGTTGTAGTCTTAGATACAACGAACTTAAAGAAGAATATGATTCTATGAAACCTAAATTCGATGAATGCTATGTTGAAAATGAAGCTCATAAACTGGCATTAAAAACTGTAGAAAGGCAAAAAGTATGGTTTCAAAAGAATCAAATAGCTTATGAAGAAAAGATAAAAGTGTTACAGTTTGATCTAGAAGTTGCTAATAATTACTTAAAACTGTCTGAGAAAGCAAAGGATGAAGCTGTGTCTGAGAACCTAGAGCTTAAAGAAAAATTAGCTGAGGAAATAGCTAGGCATAACCAATGGTTAATTTCAGGTGATAATCTGGCTAGAGAAATCTATAACAGTCAATCAGTAACCTCTGGCTTAGGATTAGGCTTTCAAAAGTATGTGGGAGTAGAAGCTAGGTATGATGGTCGTAAATCCACACCAGCAGGGTTAGCTAACTTTGTAAAGGAGGGTAATATGCATGCTGTCCCTGGACCTATTAGAGGTGAATTTATGCCCACAGACCTATCCATCACTGTTGACTTTGATGGATCACATCATCTGTATGGCAAAAAGTCAAAAGACTTGCCAGACCCTGATACCTCATCTAATGACTTTGTCTCTTGCTCTGACAGTGACAACTCATCGGATCAAGGGTCTACTTCCTATGAAAGCTGTGATTCACATGAGAAGTCTAACCTTCCCAAGCCTGAGCCTACACCCAAGCCTGCATCCCAGTCTACTTACAAGCCTTCTAAGGAAGCTGCTGAGGAATCAACTTCCAAGACAGTTTCTTCTGAAGACTTGTCTTTTAAATCTTTGAATAATCAGTCTGTTAAAAACAATTCCTTGAATGTTTCTAATTTAAGTACTTCTGCATGTAATCAAACATCTCCCTATTTGAATAAATCTTCTAAGAAGAAAACGTGTTTTGTATGTGGAAGTAAATTTCATTTAATTAAGGATTGTGATTTTTATGAACAAAGATTGGGTGCATGTGCTACTCACCAGAAACATAAATCTAAGTGGACCAATGTTGATAATATTCCACCTTATGTCCCACAAGCAGCTTATGTCCCACAAGCAGCTAATACTGACTCCCATTGGAGAGGTTCAGTTACCAGACCTTATGTGCAACCAACTAGCCCATACTTTAAACATGGTTATTGGCCTACATATGTTGACTCTATGTATGCTGGGATGGGATATGGGAGTACTGCTGTGAAGCCCTCAGCAGGTTGTTCTTGGACTATCAAGGGACCCAATCATCAATGGAGGACCAAGAACAATGGTGGATCCTCTAGATCTTCATGTCCTACACCTGTGATCCACAAGGCAGGTTCAAGTCAGTAATGACTTGAACCTCCTTTGAACACTAACAGTATATATATATATATTTATATATATATATATATATATATATATATATATATATATATATATATATATATATATATATATATATTTGGTTGTTTGTAGGATCATCCCCTTAAGCATAAGAATGTTGGTATTGTTGATAGTGGCTGTTCCAGAAGCATGTCTGGGAACAGAGATATGATGTACAATTTTGTTCCTATAGAAGGAGGAGGCAATGTGACGTTTGGGGGAAGTGATGGGAGTATCACAGGAAAAGGCACCATAAAGATACCTCATCTGGATTTTGAAAATGTGTACTATGTTAAGGAACTTCAGCATTTCAACTTATTCTCCGTTTCACAAATCTGTGACACCAAGAACAAAGTACTCTTCTCTGAGAATGAATGTCTTGTGCTGTCTAAAGACTTCAAACTCCCAGAAGCTACTTCAATTCTGCTGAAAGTCCCTCGAACTCACAATTTATACACATTCAACCTCAATGAAGTTCAACCTGGTGGTGACCTCACGTGTTTGGTGGCTAAAGCATCCCTTGATGAATCTAATAAATGGCATAGGAGGATGGGTCATGTGCATTTCAAGACCATTAACAAACTCTCTAAAATGGGTCTTGTTGAAGGTCTTCCCACCAAAGTTTTCACCAATAATCATAATTGTGTTGCATGCAACAAAGGAAAACAACACAGAGCCTCTTATAAAGCTATCAATGCTATGAGCATCATTTCTGAACCTCTTCAGTTGCTCCACATGGATCTGTTTGGTCCAACTCAAGTCAGAAGCATTGATCATAAGTACTTCTGTTTGGTTATCACTGATGGCTATAGCAGATTTTGTTGGGTTTTCTTTCTCAGAACCAAAGATGAAACATCTCAAGTGCTGACTGAATTCATCTCCCTTGTTGAAAATCAGTTGAACAAAAAGGTTAAGGGAATTCGGTGTGATAATGGGACAGAGTTCAAAAATGCTATTCTTATAGAACTCTGTGGGTCTAAAGGCATCAAAAGGGACTATAGTAATCCAAGAACCCCTCAACAAAATGGGGTGGCTGAAAGGAAGAATAGGACCTTAATAGAGGCTGCAAGATCAATGCTTGCAGACTCTAAACTACCCACTATGTTCTGGACTGAAGCTGTTGGCACAGCGTGCTATGTGCTAAACAGGGTCTCCATTACTCGACCACAACTCAAAACACCATATGAACTTCTCTTTGGGAAGGTTCCTGTCATTCACTACCTAAAACCTTTTGGTTGTCAAGTGACCATTCTGAACACCAGTGATCCGTTGGGAAAGTTTGATGAGAAGGCTGATGATGGTTACATTGTGGGTTATTCAGCTCATAGTAAGGCATACAGGGTGTACAATTTGCAAGCCAAGAAGATAGAGGAGACGTTGAACCTGAGATTTTTGGAAGATAAGCCTAATGTTCAAGGACAGGGTCATACGTGGTCTTTTGACCTTGACTACTTAACTGACTATTTGGGGTACACCAGACATTTGGCCAACCAAAATGCAGGTCCTCAAGAGTCTTCCACAAACAATGCAGGTCCCTTAGATGATGACTCTGAAAATGAGTTTGAAGATGATGAGCAACCTATACTTGTGCCTTCCTTCTCCCCTAACAATATTGCAGGTACCACCTCCAAGGATATTGCTGATACAAGTGATGAAGATGAATCACATTATGCTGAAGACCTTGATAGGCTCCAGACTCAAGAATTTGCTGCTAAGCTTGAAGCAGAGAAACTGAATGGAGCGATTGCTAATGAAGGAGTCAGTAGAAACCATGGTTCTGCTGAAGTTGATTCTACCACACCTACCATCCACAAATCCACTGAAGGCTATGCTGATTCTTCTCATGTTCCTTCTCAAGTGTCTTCAGACTTTGGTGAACCCTATACACGCTTTCCAAAACCTTCAGATCTTGGAAATCATCAACCCAAAGCTGGCATCTTCACCTCACCCTCTTATGATGCGGAGTTTGAACCAACCATCACTAATCTTGATTCATCCATTGAAGTCAACCCCACTGCTACTCAGAGGATCAATCTTGCTCATCCTCAATCCAACATTATAGGTGATCTTCTGGCACCGGTTAGAACTAGAAGAGCTATCACCAGTCCTCAGTTTGGACAAATTGCTTTTCTCTCTTATGTCTCCAACCAGCAAAGAGACAATCACACAGACTTCAAGCATTGTCTGTTTGCTTGTTTCCTTTCTCAAGTGGAACCAACAAGTGTTTCTCAAGCTCTTAACGATTCAAGCTGGCTAGAAGCAATGCAAGAAGAGATGCAACAATTTCACAATCAGCAGGTTTGGATCTTGGTCCCACTTCCCTGATGGGAAATATGCCATTGGGACAAAGTGGATTTTGAAGAATAAGAGAGATGCTCGGGGTGTTGTGATAAAAAACAAAGCAAGATTAGTGGCTCAAGGATCAGACAGAGGAGGGATGATTATGATGAAGTGTTTGCACCTGTTGCCAGAGTTGAAGCCATTCGCATTTTCTTGGCTTATGCTTCTTACATGGGTTACATGGTATACCAGATGGATGTTAAAGGTGCTTTTCTGTATGGAGAGATTGAAGAAGAAGTTTATGTCACTCAACCCAAGGGATTTGAAGACCCAGATCACCCAAATCATGTTTACAAGGTTGTCAAAGCTCTCTATGGCTTACATCAGGCCCCTAGAGCTTGGTATGCTAGGCTTTCATCATTCCTGCTGAAGCATGGCTATAGGAGAGGTGCTATTGATAAAACTTTGTTCCTAAAGAAGAATTACTCAGACATCATTCTTGTGCAAGTTTATGTGGACGACATTATTTTTGGTTCCACAAACAAAGCTTGGTGCAGGGAATTTGAGGAACTAATGAAAGGTGAATTTCAAATGAGTGCTATGGGAGAGCTTACTTTCTTTTTGGGTCTCCAGGTTCAGCAGAAACAAGATGGCATTTTTATCTGTCAAGATAAATATGTGAGGGACATTTTGAAGAAGTTTGGTATGGAAGGTGTTAGGACTGCCACAACACCTTATGAAGCTCCAAAGACTAAAGCAAATAATGACCAGATCTTCCTGTGAATGTTCATCTGTACAGGTCCATGATTGGTTCATTAATGTACTAAAAGCTTCAAGACTGATATTACCTTTGCGGTGAGTGTTTGCTCTCGACATCAAGTCACTCCACTTACTTCCCATCTCAATGCTGTCAAGAAGATCTTTAAGTACCTCAAAGGCCAACCTCTTTTAGGCCTTGGGTACCCAAAAGAATCTCCTTTCAAGTTGGAAGCATATAGTGACAGTGATTATGCTGGTGCAAATCTGAATAGAAGATCCACAACTGGGGGCTGCCAATTTCTTGGCAATGCAAGAAACAAACCATTGTGGCTGCCTCAACTACTGAAGCAGAGTATGTTGCTGCTGCCAAATTGCTGTACAGGTCCTTTGGATTCAAAACCAATTGCTGGACTATGGGTACAACTTCATGAACACTACAATTCATATAGATAATCAAAGTACCATCTGCATAGTCAAAAATCCAGTCTTTCACAGTCGAACAAAACACATTGAAATCAGGCACCACTTTATAAGAGATGCTTATGAAAAACATTTGATAAAAGTGGCTAAAATCCATACTAATGATAATGTGGCAGACTTGTTAACAAAAGCTTTTGATGGACCAAGGTTTCAACACCTTGTGGTCAATATTGGAATGTTAAACCCTTAACTGCATCGTTTAAGGGGAGCCATAGGCCTCAGGGGAGGCATATGCCTCAGGGGAGGATTTGTGCAAACTCTGCATATTTTTGTACAATATTTTGTTTAACTAACACTAACTTCAAATAATTCTCTAGTTTGTTTGTTTTTGTTGTTTGTGTGTGTTTTTATGTCTGTTTTGCAGTTGTCTGTACTGCATTTTGTCTGTTCATTATCTGGATTGCAGTTTGTATATCCCTGATCAAGATCAAATTCATCAAGTGTGGTTCATGAGTATATGGTCAAAAGAGCTAAAAGAGTGTTGCTTGTTTCTTCTGAAATCAATGGTACTGAAGCAAACAATTTGATTCCACTGAAGTTATATTACTGAAGAAAAGAAATAGAAGTCAAATTTCTCATTCATTCATTCAAGAAACAGTTTACAGCTTACAGCTTACATAAAGTCAACCTACTACAAATGCATCTTCAAGATACGAGCTATACACTTAAGCTAAACCTAACCTACTGCATATCATCCATTCCAACATCTAAGTGAATGTTGGATATGCATTAGATGCTGGCTTTGCTTTCGTAGGTCTTGCATAACCAACCATTCCGTCTACCTTGATGGCTGGATATGCATGACCAGCACGACGAAGATGCTAAGGACCAAAATGGAGAGGATAGATTGATGCAAACGTTGATGATGACGATGACCACGCATGATGACGGAGAAAATTAACGTCTCCTGTGTGCTTCATCTATGCATTTCAACCAAAATGCATTTCATCCACCCTCTCCAAGCCCTTCTATTATACGATGTGTGTTGATACACCAAAAGATGGTGAAGTGAGACCAAGAACCACCTCTCTATCTTTGGGGAGTGGCGGATTCCTGGCACGAGGCCTTTGTTGAGGCCGAGGTGCTGGAGGTTGGGAGTATGATGTTCCCTCCTTATAGGAGTCATCAGAATCATCAGCAGATTCACTTGGGTTCACTACACTATCATCTTCTGAAGAAGGAAGAAAGGGTGATTTATTTGGTCGTGGATAAGGTTGAGGAAAGTAATGCAGCCATGGGTTTGATTCACCACTTGATGATGATGAAGATGATGAAGATGAGGTTGTGAGATCTATGATCTCAATTTTGGTATTCATGGTACAATTTTGTTGAATGGGGTTTTATCTTTGCATCTAGGGTTTGTGGTAAATATTTGGGGATCTTGATGAAGAGATGAGTTACATTGGGATCATTTTATAGACGGGTTCGAGATTCAATGAGTTTAATGCAAGTGGTTGACACAGTAATTCTAGAAACTTACCGAAGATATTCTTATCTTTGATGCATTCTGCTGAAGCTATAACTTCAGCAGATTGACCATGTGTTTTTGCTGAAGTGTTAATTTGGGTTGGGTCAAAGATGCAACACACGTCAGCGACGGTCAACCAAACGGTCCATTTTTCTTTGACTATAATTTGGGCAAAAACTTTCAATCCACCATCACTCTCTTCAGATCAAACCATTTCCCTCTCATCCTTAATTCACAAACACTCACCATTTCGAGAATCATAACTCTAAACACTCATATCCCTCATGGCTCTTGAATTTAAACATGATCACACCAAAGTTGCATTTCTGGGAAATGGCAAGGGATATGAATTGTACGAACCAATGATGGAATTCCTGAAAAGGTCCAAGATCAGTTATGCTCTAACTCATTCTCCAAATGAGATATATGAATCATAGTTACTCAATTTGGGAACTGCTGAGAAGAGGAGTGAGACAGAAATTAGGGCTGTGATTGATGAAACAGAGTACATAGTGTCAGAGGACCTAATTAGGAGGAAGCTTCACTTGGAAGATGCTGATGGAGAATATCTCTCTAATCAGGAAAGTCCTTACTGGGTAAAGAGCAATTGGCTATCAAGGAACAAGAACTGATATTGTGCTGAAGAAGGAACTTTTCCCAAAGTGGAGGTTCCTGGTTCACACACTGCTTCAATGCATGAGCAACAAGACTGGAGGATGGGACCAGTTCTCTACCCAACTAGGCTATGGTATTGTGTGTCTTTCCCAAGGGGTAACTTTCAATTTTTCTAAGTATATTTTTGAAAACATGGTTGAAAATATTCAAAAGAAAAAGGGAAAATTTTTAATGTACCCAAGGTTTCTACAAATAATTTTAGACACCGCTACCCAAGCCCAATCTTTCTATCCCATAGGTACTTTAACGCCTAAACTGTTGCTACAATGAGAACCCACTTTCAGGGGGAACATCATCCCTTGCTAGCAGCCATGTTACCCCAAGGTAATGAGGCTGCTGATGAGGAGAATGTGGCTCATAATCCTCCTTCTTCACCTGTTGCTACTGATGGTAATCCGTCAGTTACCATTGATGAGGGCCCCTCATCAACAGTTGAAGCAACTCATGTTGCTCCAGACCAGCCACCATGTCCCAGTCCTCCACCCACACTAGCTGCTCATGATGAGTCCGATCTATTTAGACTACCCACACCAAGTCCTGTTAGGGATCCTCTCCATGAAGATCTTCCTCACTTTGAGCAAGACCATGCTTCTACTGAAAGGTCCAATGAAGCTCCCCTTACCACAGAGCAATCTGCTGGTGGAGCTGAGGACCCTATTACACTCTCATCTGTCTATGCTCTTGTCAACAGGTATGCTGCTGAGGTTACTAGTCTGAAAAAGGAGCTTGCAGAAACCAAGTCTTCTCTTGGAAGTAAGATTGAAGAACTGCAGAATCAAGTCAAGGAATTAGAAGACAAACTCAAAGGGGGGTCCAAAAGGAAGCTTGTGGTTTCTTCTGATGAAGAACATGAAGTACCTCCGTTTGGGTCTCTTGATTTGTTGGCTGATGTTTCTCTCAATGATCCTTCATCATTAGCTGCTGCTTCCTAAAGAAGAAGGAACTGTTCTCTACAAAAGAAGAAAGAGATCTATTTACATAAGTTTCTTCTGAAGCTTCTAAGGAACCTAGTGCTGATAAGACTACATCTGCTGATGTGCGAATGGAGGATATTTCTTCAGATCATGATGACCTGGGTATTGTACTGCGGTCCCTGTCGTTGATTTAACTAAGAGGAGTTGTTAAGAAGCCTGATGCTAAAGGGAACGATATAATAACTGCAGATGAGCTTGGTCTCAAAGTACCTGGTAAGTGAGTAGAAAAGACTAGGGACAAAGCAAGTAGCATTGGCTGAGTTTGAAAGTCAAAGAAAAGAGCATTATTGGCATACACCATCATGAAACAGAGGACTTTTCATCTTTAAACTCCTTAAAGAAGAAGAACTGGATGCATGCGGGTCTCATGATCCTGCTTGAACACAAGGATGTTCTAACTCAGCAGTCATTTCAAGACCTTGTCTTTCTCAAAGTATACTTAGGTGGAGATTTCCTCAAGTGACACTT
>OU343217.1:257136297-257184032 GCA_910596185.1 Chrysanthemum makinoi
TAAGCAAACTAGATTATTAAGCTAAATAAGGGAAACTAGGTTAAATAATTAACTAAAGCAAATTTGAACAATAAAGACCCAAGGGCAGGATGGACGTGTGTGGTGTGAGGCAGTGTGGGAAGGCTGTTCAGGAGGTCTCGTGTTCGATCCCCGGCAGACCTTTTTGCCATTTTATTTTTGTTTTGAGTTTTCTTTTGCCAACTTAATTTAAGCACTATATTAAATATTTTAACAAAAGCTTAAGCTTGAAAGCTTATAATAAGTCAGTAAATTGCTTATTGGTGCATCGATTATAAACTAAAGTGGTGTTTGGTTAAAGAGCTTAAAATGACAAAAGGACATGATACAAGCTACAAAAGCTATCAATTAAGCTAAACCTAATGAGCACCCTAATTTAACTAACTAAAAAGCTGAAAAGGGTCCTAAATAAGCTAATGAAAAAGCTGAAAAAGGCACAAAATGAAGCTAGTGAGCTGCTGCTGTAACAGTGGCCAAAAACAGCCCCAAATGGGCTTAAAAAGCTTATGAATAAGCTTGTAATTAAGCACTAATTTATCTAAAAAGGGTAAACAATTAAAAGGCATACTAAAGGGGTCCTAAACAAGCAATTCCTAAGAGCAAATAAGCTAAACAAAAGCAATAGAGACTGAGGGCTGCTGTTGTTTGCAGTGTAAAAACAGGCCCAATGGGGGCTTATTTGCTTATAAATAAGCTATCAAACCATCCCAAGAACCTTAAACTAAGCTAAATAATTAAAACCTACATATCTAATAACCTAAAACAATAAATTGAATCTAATGAAGAGCTGTTAACAAGCTTTAAAGGGCTTGTCCAAAGGGCTTGTTGAAGTTTTGAAGAAGAAGAAAAAGTGCAAGGGGAACATTCAAAGGCATAAAGAAGCATACACATAAGCTCTAAAGACCAAAATAAGCAAAGACAGATTATCCTAGCATTACTAACTACTTGTGCTATCAAAATCAAAAGCTAAAACTAACTTTAACTAACTTAAAATGAAGACTAAAAGGCAATTGGGCGTGATTTGGGGACGATTCAGAACATAAAAAAAGGTGCAAGAGTGGCGATTTGTAAAAGCTAATCTAAAAACTTGGTTTGCAAATAAAGAGCTACTTAGAATGCTGAATGAAATGAATAAACATCTGACTTTGACTAATGGGAGACCCAAAATGGGTCAAATTTGGTTTTTTTTTTTTACCCAAGTCTTCTACAAATCCAAACACTAATTTAGAACACAAACGGTTTTAAAGGAAAATTGAAACCTTGAAAATTTTAGAAACTGCTTAGAGTCTTAAACAAAAGCTAAATTGAGCTTAAAAACACTTTCAACATCAAAAGACAGAATTCAAGAACAACAAAAATAAGCATTTGCATAAAAAATTGGAATTAAAAGACTGAAATTTAATTAAACTTAAAGTAAAAATTACAATTAAAGTAAATGACATAAAGATAAAATGGAACTAGAATGTAAATTTCTAGACAAAATTTACAAAATGCCTAAATGCCTATTTATACTAAAACATAAAAAAAGAGTCTTGTATCTGTCTTGTGCTTGTTTTTCGAGAGAATGAGATCTCGAGCTTGTTGTGCTTCTTCATGTGTCCTCACAGCCATTGATATAAACTTGGTCCCCAATCTCTTCTTTTCAACCGTTTGATCAAATGTGGAGTCTTGGATTGATGACATGGCTTGGGAGTCATGTGAAGCTATCTTGTTTGCATCTGGAATGGAGAGGGACAGGAGGGGAGAGAGTGTAGGAGGGGGAAAAGGACAGGATAAATTGGCGCCAATGGTGATTTTGATGTTACGGGTTTGTAGACTTGGTTTGGGTCAAATGGGAATGGGTGAAATGGGAAAAGCAGTATTTGGGTTAAAAAGGGGTTGAGGGTCTTAAAAGAGTTTAAGTATTTTTGTAAAAAGATTTAAAGTAGAATGTATTTTTTGTGTTTTTTTTTTATAAAACTTTTTTTTACTTAAATAAAAATAATTGTTTTAAAATAAAATTGGTTATAAATAAAAATAATTGTTTTTAATGGAAAATGTTTTAAGTTTTAATCCTTTTTTAAAAAAAGGTAATTTTGGATTCGGGTAAGGGAGAAAAGGTAAATTTTGGGTTGGGTTAAAGGTAATTTGGGATTAATGTTGGTTAGTTCTGTTTGTTTCTCCCACTCTCACTCTAAATATGCATCCCGGGATCTAAGAATGTTGAAAATCCACTCCGGCTCGTCTGCAAAGCACGTTTGTCATTCCAAGCTCATTTTTGTCCGTTATTGCCCTGTTTTCGATCCTTTGTACCTGAAACACATAAAAACACATTCCAAGGATATCTGCAATATAATTGGTTATATTTCCGGCTTTTTAGACGTTTTTGTGGTCTTAGATGGGTATAAATGATGAGTGAATAAGCACTCATCAAATCCCCACACTATCAATTGCTAGTCCCTAGCAATCCGATCATATGAAGTAATGAAAGGATCAAAATACCAAGAATACCCCGTTTCGACTTTTTATTCACTACTAGAAATTTAAACTCGAGCGTAAATAAATAACATGCTTGATTATCAAAACATGGCATCATAGAACGGATTCACGAAAATGGGTGTCTCAGGGAATTGTAATCGTCATCCTCTTTTTGATACTCTCAAACCAAGCTTAAACTTATTGTGCAAACGTTTTTGCAAAATGCTAACACTACTTATATCAATAATCTATGTATGTCGAGACTTAACTTTTTACTCCCACAATTTATAAAATTTAAGTTCGTGTGCTCATTTTCAAAAGTTTGACCATTGAAATCGACATTTGTTATGGTTGTTATCCACTTAACCAAAGTACTAACCCACCGGAAATGATGAAAGTCTAAGGATCGAAAGAGTCTTTTCCATGTAGCGGCTTTCTTCTCGGCACATCCCAAAACATAAGTTTTAAGTGACCGGGCTTTTGACACCTCATAGAGAATAGTACCGGATCACGGAATTGATTCCAAAGATTTCTGAAGCTACCGTTAAGTTAAAACTAAACCTAAATGGATTAAAACCGACAATAATTTAGAAATTTGAGATTCAAAGGTGAGATCACTCCATGTGGCGACTTTCTTCTCAGCTTGTCCTTTTAAGGAGGCTAGGTTTTCACCCTCGAGAATAGTATCGGAGCTTTCGGGATCTTTGAGATCAAGGATTTCCAAATTACCGTCAAACTTTTAGACAACTTTGACGAATCTGAGTTCAACTTCGATTTAAATTTAAGAAAAAGCAAGTTTCGCACATTTATTCATAAGCAACTTAGTGCTTTTATTCACACAACTAATATTTTTTCATTTTTCATTTTTCAATTTTTTTTTCTCTTTTTTTTTTTTTTTTTTTTTTTTTTTTTTTTTTTTTTTTTTTTTTTTTTTTCACATTCATTTTTACTTTAACTCTAAACTTGCAACTTTTGCATCATTCAAGCAACTTTCGATACTTTCATTTTGCACATTATTCAGATTTAAAGAAAGTATGCTTTCTCGGAAATTTACATAAAAAGTTGAACTCGAACTCTAAATCAATTTTGCTTAAAAACTTTTATTGTAACAAGACGATTTGAATGTTCAAAAGTTTGACAACGAGCACGATTATAGTCCGATTAGTTAGCTTCGGGAGAAAAAGCCATATATGTTACTTATATAAGCTCTAAAGAGAACCAACTACTCCACGCTTAGCATTTTCATTTGCACAACGGGTAAAACCTTAGCCTCTTGTTAGAGAGCCTAGATCAACACTCTAGCGAGTGGGATTCCCCTTGTTCTAGCCGAATCAAGACTAAACTACCATTAATACCGAAGCATCAACACTTTATTTTTGTGCAAAGCACTTTATGTAAATGTAAATACTTGACTTAAAACGATAAAAATTTTAAATTTTTTGGTCAAAACGGGGGTGCTAGGGTACTAGAAGGTACATAATGTGATCAAAATTCGCTAGAATTCCCCCCCCCCCCCCACACTTAAAATTGAATAATGCCCTCAATATTCAAAGTACCGGCCGTAGCCGACACTATAGAACGGAAAAAGGTAATACTACTAGCCAAGTGTGGAAACGAAATCTTTTTTCACAAAAAGGATTTATAAAGATATCCCTAGATAAACGTTAACAAAAATATCGGATATTGGGCTTTGGATTGAAAAGAGCGCATCAATCATCACAATCACGGGAATCGAAAACAGAGAGCAAACACACAACAAACAAACATCAGTGGGGTTTCCCCACACTTAGTGTTAGAAAAGATAAAGAAGTCAGAAACATGGGTGGACACCCATGAAATGCTACTGTTTTTGTTAACCGAGTCGCTAGCTTGACTCGACCCCGAATTCATTGGTCCATGGGGGAGCAAATGTGGAATTCATCAATCATAAGAATTCCGGGATCAAAGATTGTATCCTCATTCCCGAGGGAGTGAAGGATAGGAGAAGTCACACCATATGTGATGAAAGGAAGAAAGGTTCGGATGATGTACGTTTCAAGCTCAAATATCTCATTAAAAATTTTATCCATATGCATTTTTCTTCGAACGAGTATCCCTGGATTAAAAATTTTGTCTTCGCTAGATGGCTCAACGGGATACTCGAAAGACACCTCATCAGTGAGGATAGAATCGTCATCACATGATGGAAGAGATGAGTCGAGAACTGAGAGGTGGGACAAGTGGTGTGCTCACGAGAGCTAGCAATTTCCACCACTTCCGTGATGGTCTCTATATCGGACTCAGACATTTCATCGAAAAGAGGATTTACTTTCCCAAAAGTGTAGTCATTATTAAATTCCAAAAGAGGATTTGAGAAAATCCCGGAAGTAACCTCAGAAATGTCGAGAGAATCACAAAAAGGCAAATCACAATCACTATCGGATATATCCTCGGACTCACTTGGGATTGGGACGAAGTTCTCAACACTAGACGATTCCGTTTCCGTAATAGTGCTAAGATGCTCATCCCCATGGTGAGAGAGTCCTTGGAAGCAATAGTAGGTAAGATAGGTGTGATAGCAATGGATGAGGGAGGTTGAGAGATAACATCGTTCAATGGAATAGCACTCTCCTCGTCATAATCATAATCGTCAACAACCTTATATTTAGCATATAAAGCTCGTATATGACGCATCTGCTCCTCAGCTAATAATTCTTCCATGCTTCATCGCTATCCTTCAGAACGGGTGTGATAGCAGCAGATGAATTATAGAACTCCCTGATTGGAATGGTTTCTTCATCATCATCATCATCGTCATCATAATCGTACACGAGAGGTTTCCAATATTGGGAACTTACTCTAGCTGCTTGTTCTTCAGCTAGAAGTTCTCCATACATTTTCTGACGAGACTCTTCTTGGGCACGTTCATTAACCAATTCTTTTAAATCTTTGAGTAAATCTAGAAAATTTTCTAGAAGTTCTAGAGGAATTTGCGAAGGTTGTGTTTGAATCGTTTGGTGTTGTGGAGGTTGGTCATGATAAGAATAGTCATAATTGTTACAAGGTTCATGCTCATAGACAAGCGGATTCCTCGTTTGACAATCAGCGTTATAGTGCGGACCTCCACAATACTCACAACCGTATGATTGTTGTGAGTGATTCGGTAAATTATGTGGATATTGGTCAAAACCAAAGTCTTGATTGTTACACGGAACCTGCTCATAGACAAGCGTATTCCCCGTTTGACACTCAAAACTCGAGTGAGGACCTCCACAATACTCACAAGAATATGTCTCCATCTCATAGTGTGGGGGTTGGTTAAGGAAATTGGTTGTTTCATTGTAAGGATTTTGGTCATAGACAAACCCGTTTCCCGAATTCACAATGCTACAACCGGGGCAATTTCCACCATTTTGAGGTCCACCGCACCATTGACAACCATATTGGTAAGACGAAGACATAATGAATAATTAAATGGATAGAGGGTGAAAGAAATAGAATTATGCGATCGAGAGGATAACGAATAATAGAATTAAACGATAAAAGAGGGTAAGAGAAATAGAATTAAACATATAAGAGGAATAAAGAAGAATATTTTTTGGTTTTGATAAATAAAAAACATAAAAAGGAAAATAAATTTTGAAAAGAAAAATATTTTTGGGTTTTTGGGTTTTTGAAAAGCAAATAACTTCACGAGGAAGGATCTTCAAGTCACTAATCGTCAAACCGTAACGATATTGTCGCAACACAACCTCCCCGGCAACGGCGCCAAAAATTGATTCGTTTAAGAAAATATATCAAATATACGATATACGCGAGAATCGACAAATCAACCTTTTAGGAAAAGGGTTAACGTGCCAAAACTCACGAATGTGATATAAGTGATACCGGGTAAGTGATTACCCGGGTCGTGTCCCAACGAGGTGTGAATTGAGGATGTCGTTTGAGGTTTGTTATTAAAATGCTTGAATTGTTCGAGATTTTTTTGTTTTTAATTATGTTTTCAACGAATTAATTAACGGGAAAGTAATTAAGGCAAGGGGAACAAAATAAATGATAAATTAACTACTACTAAGCATATGAAACAATAAAATGAAGCTAAATTAAGTCCTAGAGTGCTAAAATGCAAAAACGTGAAAACCCGGGCTAATCCCGAGCCTCAAAAAGTGAAAATAATGCAATTTAAGGCCTACGGATGTGAAACTAATTTTCCTACGTTCTAAACTACTAAAAATAAATTTAGGAAAAAGCCGGGTATTTTTTCGACTTCTAAATTATTTATTATGAATTAAAAACTAATTTTAACTAAATAAATTGTAAAAAATATTAAAACTATTCTGAAAATTATGAAAAATTTATGAAAACTACTTTATGATAATACTAACCTAAGAAAAATATCAAATCAGAAAAAGCTGTTAAGATAAGCGAATGAAGATAAGCAAACTAGATTATTAAGCTAAATAAGGGAAACTAGGTTAAATAATTAACTAAAGCAAATTTGAACAATAAAGACCCAAGGGCAGGATGGACGTTTGTGTGGTGTGTGAGGCTGGGAAGGCTGTTCGGAGGTCTGGGTTCGATCCCGGCAAAGTACCTTTTTGCCATTTTATTTTTGTTTTTGAGTTTTTCTTTTGCCAACTTAATTTAAGCACTATATTAAATATTTTTAACAAAAGCTTAAGCTTGGAAGCTTATAATAAGTCATAATGACTTATTGGTGCATCGATTATAAACTAAAGTGGTGTTTGGTTAAAGAGCTTAAAATGACAAAAGGACATGATACAAGCTACAAAAGCTATCAATTAAGCTAAACCTAATGAGCACCCTAATTTAACTAACTAAAAAGCTGAAAAGGGTCCTAAATAAGCTAATGAAAAATTTGAAAAAAGGCACAAAATGAAGCTAGTGAGTGCACACAGAATAATGGCCACAAAAATTCCAAATGGGCTTAAAAGCTTATGAATAAGCTTGTAATTAAGCACTAATTTATCTAAAAAGGGTAAACAATTAAAAGGCATACTAAAGGGGTCCTAAACAAGCAATTCCTAAGAGCAAATAAGCTAAACAAAAGCAATAGAGAGAGGGTCAGCCATTGTTTTGCAGGTATAAAACAGCCCAATGGGGGCTTATTTGCTTATAAATAAGCTATCAAACCATCCCAAGAACCTTAAACTAAGCTAAATAATTAAAACCTACATATCTAATAACCTAAAACAATAAATTGAATCTAATGAAGAGTTGTTAACAAGCTTTAAAGGGCTTGTCCAAGGGCCGAGAATGAGAAAAGGAGTGCAAGGGAACATTCAAAGGCATAAATAAGCATACACATAAGCTCTAAAGACCAAAATAAGCAAAGACAAATTATCCTAGCATTACTAACTACTTGTGCTATCAAAATCAAAAGCTAAAACTAACTTTAACTAACTTAAAATGAAGACTAAAAAGGCACTGTTGGGCAGATTTGGGGACAGTTGCAGAACATAAAAAAAAAGGTGCAAGAGTGGCAGATTTGTAAAAAGCTAATCTAAAAACTTGGTTTGCAAATAAAGAGCTACTTAGAATGCTGAATTAAATGAATAAACATCTGACTTTGACTAATGGGAGACCCAAAATGGGTCAAATTTGGTTTTTTTTTTTTTTACCCAAGTCTTCTACAAATCCAAACACTAATTTAGAACCTGAAACTGGTTTTTAAAGGAAAATTGAAACCTTGAAAATTTTAGAAACTGCTTAGAGTCTTAAACAAAAGCTAAATTGAGCTTAAAAACACTTTCAACATCAAAAGACAGAATTCAAGAACAACAAAAATAAGACTGCATAAAAAAATTGGAATTAAAAGACTGAAATTTAATTAAACTGAAAGTAAAAATTACAATTAAAGTAAATGACATAAAGATAAAATGGAACTAGAATGTAAATTTCTAGACAAAATTTACAAAATGCCTAAATGCCTATTTATACTAAAACATAAAAAAGAGTCTTGTATCTGTCTTGTGCTTGTTTGCTGAGAGAGAAGTGAGATGCTGAGCTTGTTGTGCTTCTTCATGTGTCCTCACAGCCATTGATATAAACTTGGTCCCCAATCTCTTCTTTTCAACCGTTTGATCAAATGTGGAGTCTTGGATTGATGACATGGCTTGGGAGTCATGTGAAGCTATCTTGTTTGCATATGGAATGGAGAGGGACAGGAGGGGAGAGAGTGTAGGAGGGGGAAAAGGACAGGATAAATTGGCGCCAATGGTGATTTTGATGTTCTGGGTTTGTAGACTTGGTTTGGGTCAAATGGGGAATGGGTGAAATGGGAAAAACAGGTATTTGGGTTAAAAAGGGGGTTGAGGGTTTAAAAGAGTTTAAGTATTTTTTTTTGTAAAAAAGATTTAAAGTAGAATGTATTTTTGTGTTTTTTTTTTTTTTTATAAAACTTTTTTTTTTTTTTTTTTACTTAAATAAAAATAATTGTTTTAAAAATAAAAATTGGTTATAAATAAAAATAATTGTTTTTAATGGAAAATGTTTTAAGTTTTAATCCTTTTTTTAAAAAAAAGAGGTAATTTTGGATTCGGGTAAGGGAGAAAAGGTAAATTTTGGGTTCGGGTTAAAGGTAATTTGGGATTAATGTTGGGTTACGGGTTTGTTTCTCCCACTCTCACTCTAAATATGCATCCCGGATCTAAAATGTTGAAAATCCACTCCCGGCTCCGTCTGCAAAGCACGTTTGTCATTCCAAGCTCATTTTTGTCCGTTATTGCCCTGTTTTCGATCCTTTGTACCTGAAACACATAAAAACACATTCCAAGGATATCTGCAATATAATTGGTTATATTTCCGGCTTTTTAGACGTTTTTGTGGTCTTAGATGGGTAAAAATGATGAGTGAATAAGCACTCATCAAATCCCCCACACTATCAATTGCTAGTCCCTAGCAATCCGATCATATGAAGTAATGAAAGGATCAAAAATACCAAGAATACCCCGTTTCGACTTTTTATTCACTACTAGAAATTTAAACTCGAACGTAAATAAATAACATGCTTGATTATCAAAACATGGCATCATAGAACGGGATTCACGCAAAATGGGTATCTCCGGGGAATTGTAATCGTCATCCTCTTTTTGATACTCTCAAACCAAGCTTAAACTTATTGTGCAAACGTTTTTGCAAAATGCTAACACTACTTATATCAATAATCTATGTATGTCGAGACTTAACTTTTTACTCCCACAATTTATAAAATTTAAGTTCGTGTGCTCATTTTCAAAAGTTTGACCATTGAAATCGACATTTGTTATGGTTGTTATCCACTTAACCAAAGTACTAACCCACCGGAAACGATGAAAGTCTAAGGATCGAAAGAGCCTTTTCCATGTAGCGGCTTTCTTCTCGGCACATCCCAAAACATAAGTTTTAAGTGACCGGGTTTTTGACACCTCACAGAATAATAGAAGGAATCACGGAATTGATTCCAAAGATTTACGAAGCTACCGTTAAGTTAAAACTAAACCTAAATGGATTACAACCGACAATAATTTAGAAATTTGAGATTCAAAGGTGAGATCACTCCATGTGGCGACTTTCTTCTCAGCTTGTCCTTTTAAGGAGGCTAGGTTTTCACCCTCGAGAATAGTATCGGAGCTTTCGGGATCTTTGAGATCAAGGATTTCCAAATTACCGTCAAACTTTTAGACAACTTTGACGAATCTGAAGTTGAAACACCGATTTAAATTTAAGAAAAAGCAAGTTTCGCACATTTATTCATAAGCAACTTAGTGCTTTTATTCACACAACTAATAGTTTTTCATTTTTCATTTTACAATTTTTTTTTTCTCTTTTTTTTTTTCTTTTTTTTTTTCTTTTTCACCTTTTTTTTTTTTTTTTTTTTTCACATTCATTTTTACTTTAACTCTAAACTTGCAACTTTTGCATCATTCAAGCAACTTTCGATACTTTCATTTTGCACATTATTCAGATTTAAAGAAAGTATGCTTTCTCGGAAATTTACATAAAAAGTTGAACTCGAACTCTAAATCAATTTTGCTTAAAAACTTTTTGTTGTAACAAGACGATTTGAATGTTCAAAAGTTTGACAACGAGCACGTATTATAGTCCGATTAGTTAGCTTCTGGGAGAAAAAGACATAGATTACTTATATAAGCTCTAAAGAGAACCAACTACTCCACGCTTAGCATTTTCATTTGCACAACACATAAAACCTTAGCCTATCTGTTAAGAGAGCGCTAGATCAACACTCTAGCGAGTGGGATTCCCCTTGTTCTAGCCGAATCAAGACTAAACTACCATTAATACCGAAGCATCAACACTTTATTTTTGTGCAAAGCACTTCATGTAAATGTAAATACTTGACTTAAAACGATAAAAATTTTAAAGTTTTTGGTCAAAACGGGGGTGCTAGGGTACTAGAAGGTACATAATGTGATCAAAATTCGCTAGAATTCCCCCCCCCCCCCCACACACTTAGAATTGAATATTGCCCTCAATATTCAAAGTACCAGCCGTAGCCGACACTATAGAACGGAAAAAGGTAATACTACTAGCCAAGTGTGGAAACGAAATCTTTTTCACAAAAAGGATTTATAAAGATATCCCTAGATAAACGTTAGCAAAAAGATCGGATATTGGGCGCGGATTGAAAGCAGGCATCAATCATCACGATCTACGGGAATCCTGAAAACAGGGAGCAAACACACAACAAGCAAACATCAGTGGGGGTTTCCCCCCCACACTTAGTGTTAGAAAAGAGAAAGAAGTTAGAAACATGGGTGGACACCCATGAAATGCTACTGTTTTTGTTAACCGAGTCGCTAGCTTGACTCGACCCCGAATTCATTGGTCCATGGGGGAGCAAATGTGGAATTCATCAATCATAAGAATTCCGGGATCAAAGATTGTATCCTCATTCCCGAAGGAGTGAAGGATAGGAGAAGTCACACCATATGTGACGAAAGGAAGAAAGGTTAGGATGATGTATGCGTTTCAAGCTCAAATATCTCATTAAAATTTTCATCCATGTGCATTTTTCTTCCAACGAGTATCCCTGGATTAAAAATTTTTCTTAAGCTAGATGGCTCAACGGGATACTCGAAAGACACCTCATCAGTGAGGATAGAATCGTCATCACATGATGGAAGAGATGAGTCGAATAGAGGTGGGACAAGTGGTGTGCTCTGAGAGCTAGCAATTTCCACCACTTCCGTGATGGTCTCTATATCGGACTCGGACATTTCATCGAAAAGAGGATTTACTTTCCCAAAAGTGTAGTCATTATTAAATTCAAAAAGAGGATTTGAGAAAATCCCTGAAGTAACCTCAGAAATGTCGAGAGAATCACAAAAAGGCAAATCACAATCACTATCGGATATATCCTCGGACTCACTTGGGATTGGGACGAAGTTCTCAACACTAGAGCGATTCCGTTTCGGGATAGTGCTAAGATGCTCATCCCCCATGGTGAGAGAGTCCTTGGAAGCAATAGTAGGTAAGATAGGTGTGATAGCAATAGACTGAGGGAGTTGAGAGATAACATCGTTCAATGGAATAGCACTCTCCTCGTCATAATCATAATCGTCAACAACCTTATATTTAGCATATAAAGCTCGTATATGACGCATCTGCTCCTCAGCTAATAATTCTTCCATGCTTCTGTTATTCGGCTCTTCGAGAACGGGTGTGATAGCAGCAGATGAATTATAGAACTCCCTGATTGGAATGGTTTCTTCATCATCGTCATCATCGTCATCATAATCGTATTACCGAGAGGTTTCCAATATTGGGAACTTACTCTAGCTGCTTGTTCTTCAGCTAGAAGTTCTCCATACATTTTCTGACGAGACTCTTCTTGGGCACGTTCATTAACCAATTCTTTTAAATCTTTGAGTAAATCTAGAAAATTTTCGAGAAGTTCTTGAGGAATTTGCGAAGGTTGTGTTTGAATCGTTTGGTGCTGTGGAGGTTGGTCATGATAAGAATAGTCATAATTGTTACAAGGTTCATGCTCATAGACAAGCGGATTCCTCGTTTGACAATCAGCGTTATAGTGCGGACCTCCACAATACTCACAACCGTATGATTGTTGTGAGTGATTCGGTAAATTATGTGGATATTGGTCAAAACCAAAGTCTTGATTGTTACACGGAACCTGCTCATAGACAAGCGTATTCCCCGTTTGACACTCAAAACTCGAGTGAGGACCTCCACAATACTCACAAGAATATGTCTCCATCTCATAGTGTGGGGGTTGGTTAAGGAAATTGGTTGTTTCATTGTAAGGATTTTGGTCATAGACAAACCCGTTTCCCGAATTCACAATGCTACAACCGGGGCAATTTCCACCATTTTGAGGTCCACCGCACAATTGACAACCATATTGGTAAAGCGAAGACATAATGAATAATTAAATGGATAGAGGGTGAAAGAAATAGAATTATGCGATCGAGAGGATAACGAATAATAGAATTAAACGATAAAAGAGGGTAAGAGAAATAGAATTAAACATATAAGAGGAATAAAGAAGAATATTTTTTGGTTTTGATAAATAAAAAACATAAAAGGGAAAATAAATTTTGAAAAGAAAAATATTTTTGGGTTTTTGGGTTTTTGAAAAGCAAATAACTTCACGAGGAAGGATCTTCAAGTCACTAATTGTCAAACCGTAACGATATTGTCGCAACACAACCTCCCCGGCAACGGCGCCAAAAATTGATTCGTTTAAGAAAATATATCAAATATACGATATACGCGAGAATCGACAAATCAACCTTTTAGGAAAAGGGTTAACGTGCCAAAACTCACGAATGTGATATAAGTGATACCGGGTAAGTGATTACCCGGGTCGTGTCCCAACGAGGTGTGAATTGAGGATGTCGTTTGAGGTTTGTTATTAAAATGCTTGAATTGTTTGAGATTTTTTTGTTTTTAATTACGTTTTCTACGAATTAATTAACGGGAAAGTAATTAAGGCAAGGGGAACAAAATAAATGATAAATTAACTACTACTAAGCATATGAAACAATAAAATGAAGCTAAATTAAGTCCTAGAGTGCTAAAATGCAAAAACGTGAAAACCCGGGCTAATCCCGAGCCTCAAAAAGTGAAAATAATGCAATTTAAGGCCTACGGATGTGAAACTAATTTTCCTACGTTCTAAACAACTAAAAATAAATTTAGGAAAAAGCCGGGTATTTTTTCGACTTTTAAATTATTTATTATGAATTAAAAACTAATTTTAACTAAATAAATTGTAAAAGATATTAAAACTATTCTGAAAATTATGAAAAATTTATGAAAACTACTTTATGATAATACTAACCTAAGAACAATATCAAATCAGAAAAAGCTGTTAAGATAAGCAGTAAGATAAGCAAACTAGATTATTAAGCTAAATAAGGGAAACTAGGTTAAATAATTAACTAAAGCAAATTTGAACAATAAAGACCCAAGGGCAGGATGGACGTGTGTGTGGTGTGTGAGGCGTGGGAAGGCTGTTCAGGAGGTCTCAGGTTCGATCCCTGGCAGTACCTTTTTTGCCATTTTATTTTTGTTTTTGAGTTTTTCTTTTGCCAACTTAATTTAAGCACTATATTAAATATTTTTAACAAAAGCTTAAGCTTGGAAAGCTTATAATAAGCTGTAACAGCTTATTGGTGCAGCAGATTATAAACTAAAGTGGTGTTTGGTTAAAGAGCTTAAAATGACAAAAGGACATGATACAAGCTACAAAAGCTATCAATTAAGCTAAACCTAATGAGCACCCTAATTTAACTAACTAAAACTAAAAGGGTCCTAAATAAGCTAATGAAAAGTTTGAAAAGGCACAAAATGAAGCTAGTGAGTCGGCCTGTAACAGTACAAAAAAACAAACCCAAATGGGCTTAAAAGCTTATGAATAAGCTTGTAATTAAGCACTAATTTATCTAAAAAGGGTAAACAATTAAAAGGCATACTAAAGGGGTCCTAAACAAGCAATTCCTAAGAGCAAATAAGCTAAACAAAAGCAATAGAGACCGAGGGTCACTGTTGTTTGCAGTGTAAAAACAGGCCCAATGGGGGCTTATTTGCTTATAAATAAGCTATCAAACCATCCCAAGAACCTTAAACTAAGCTAAATAATTAAAACCTACATATCTAATAACCTAAAACAATAAATTGAATCTAATGAAGAGTTGTTAACAAGCTTTAAAGGGCTTGTCCAAAGGGCTTGTTGGGTAGCATTGTGACAGAAAAGAAAAAGGGTGCAAGGGGGAACATTCAAAGGCATAAAGAAGCATACACATAAGCTCTAAAGACCAAAATAAGCAAAGACAAATTATCCTAGCATTACTAACTACTTGTGCTATCAAAATCAAAAGCTAAAACTAACTTTAACTAACTTAAAATGAAGACTAAAAAGGCACTGTTGGGCAGATTTGGGGACAGTTGCAGAACATAAAAAAAAGGTGCAAGAGTGGCAGATTTGTAAAAAGCTAATCTAAAAACTTGGTTTGCAAATAAAGAGCTACTTAGAATGCTGAATGAAATGAATAAACATCTGACTTTGACTAAGACTGCATAAAAAAATTGGAACTAAAAGACTGAAATTTAATTAAACTGAAAGTAAAAATTACAATTAAAGTAAATGACATAAAGATAAAATGGAACTAGAATGTAAATTTCTAGACAAAATTTACAAAATGCCTAAATGCCTATTTATACTAAAACATAAAAAAGAGTCTTGTATCTGTCTTGTGCTTGTTTGCTGAGAGAGAAGTGAGATGCTGAGCTTGTTGTGCTTCTTCATGTGTCCTCACAGCCATTGATATAAACTTGGTCACCAATCTCTTCTTTTCAACCGTTTGATCAAATGTGGAGTCTTGGATTGATGACATGGCTTGGGAGTCATGTGAAGCTATCTTGTTTGCATCTGGAATGGAGAAGGACAGGAGGGGAGAGAGTGTAGGAGGGGGAAAAGGACAGGATAAATTGGCGCCAATGGTGATTTTGATGTTCTGGGTTTGTAGACTTGGTTTGGGTCAAATGGGGAATGGGTGAAATGGGAAAAACAGGTATTTGGGTTAAAAAGGGGGTTGAGGGTTTAAAAGAGTTTAAGTATTTTTTTTGTAAAAAAGATTTAAAGTAGAATGTATTTTTGTGTTTTTTTTTTTTTTTTATAAAACTTTTTTTTTTTACTTAAATAAAAATAATTGTTTTAAAAATAAAAATTGGTTATAAATAAAAATAATTGTTTTTAATGGAAAATGTTTTAAGTTTTAATCCTTTTTTTTAAAAAAAGAGGTAATTTTGGATTCGGGTAAGGGAGAAAAGGTAAATTTTGGGTTCGGGTTAAAGGTAATTTGGGATTAATGTTGGGTTACGGGTTTGTTTCTCCCACTCTCACTCTAAATATGCATCGGGATCTAAAATGTTGAAAATCCACTCCGGCTCCGTCACGCAAAGCACGTTTGTCATTCCAAGCTCATTTATGTCCGTTTTTTCCCTGTTTTCGATCCTTTGTACCAAAACACATAAAACACATTCCAAGGATATCTGCAATATAATTGGTTATATTTCCGGCTTTTTAGACGTTTTTGTGGTCTTAGATGGGTAAAAATGATGAGTGAATAAGCACTCATCACCTGGTATAACTCACCTCCATTCCATTGAACAGTATACTTGGTAGCTTGATATGTATTTTCTTTCCAAATCCTTGTAGCAGTTGGTGTGAGTGGTCCATCACACCTTGCAATAACTTTGTTAACATTGACAATCCTGGCAAGTTCTATTATTAGGTATTGCAATCTAAGTACTTACATGGAATGACAATTAAATAGCACATGGAATGTATAATACCTTCTCATGAGATACTCCCAGCAAACTCAATGTGGAAATAATAGGCTTGTCTCTTCCCCCTACTAGCTTCCCATTCAAGACTTCACACATGTTGTTCAATAAAACATCTGACTTAGCTCTCTCTGTTTAAGAAGTTTGTTGTTTAGATAATATTAAATCAACAGATACTATGAAATCAGTTAAATTAAGAATAATATATACCTAAGAAATGTGATCTTTCCCAGTGTTGTGGAGGAATGAGATTCAACCACTCATAAGCCTCTTTCTTGAATGCTTTCAACTCTTCCATTGCAACTTGAAACTCTGGATGTTGTTGCGCTTTTGCTTCCATAGCATATCCTTGTATGCAGTACCATTCCACTTCAACTTCATATTCTCATTAATATGTTTCACACAATCATTGCTCTCACGCACATGGAAACAATTTTGCAATTCTTTGGTATAATACCTGCAGTTGGAAACAATTAATTAGTTAAGTAAGTTAAGGAATTAATTAATTAGATTGGAATAAAATTAACTAGTTAAGTTAGTACCTTTTGCCTGTCACTTATGAAAGTGAAGTTGGAATTCTGCAGATCTAGGTCATCTCCAAGTTGATTGAGAAACCATGTCCATGACTTTGTGTTTTCTGTCTCAACAAGTCCATATGCCAATTGATAGATCCCATTGTTTGGATCAATACTCACAAATGTCAAAAGTTGTCACGGGTATGGACCCTTCATGAATGCTCCATCTAATCCAAGGATTTCCCTCATCCCCTCTGAATCCGACTTTCAAAGGCCCCAAACATATATAGATTCTCTTAAAACTCTTGTTGGGACTTGATGATCGCTTCGGCTGAACATGGATTTTGGATTGTGTTTGGATTAGCTTGTTGCAATTCCAACACATAATCTCTTAGCATCTTATACTGATGTGTGTAATCACCCCTTAATTTTCTTTCAGCTTCTTGCTTAGCTCTAAATGCCTTACTTTCTGAAATAGTTAGTTCATGTTTTTTTGTTAGTTGCTCTTGAGCGACTCTACGGTATGTTAGGGTTTGTTTTCAACTGCTCAACTAATTCCTTTGAGAACCAATTGTAGGTGGCATAAAGGTTATCTCTACCCTGTAGACATTTATGGATGACACGTATGTTTTACCTCCCAAGATTGATCTTTTTGACTTTGGAAACTAACACAACCCATGGACATTTATTATCATCCAACAGTTTCTGTCTATTAGGTTTACCCCCATTAATGAGTCTCTCCTTAGTTACTTTTATTTTTGTTGGGCTAGGGTATCCATGGGCTGTAGCAACTATCTCCTTGGTCCATTTTTGTTTTGATTGGGTAGACTGACTTGACCCTTTTTCACCCTCAGTTGGGCCTTTTTCTTGACTTGGCCTAGTAGCCTGAGTTGGCCCACAATCATTGTCTTCACCAGTTGGTAGAGAAGGGATAACACCTTTGCATACTGCCCTCACTCTCTCATTGTCATTCTTTTCCATTCTTATTTTTCTCCTAGTCTCAATTGAATGCTCTTTAATGTACTCCTTCACCTTTTCTCTGTTTGCAAATTTTTGACCCACATAGAAATATGTCTTGTAAATTTTCTGACTAGCATGTGCTTGTTTTCTTAACTGCTTCAACTTCTTTTTCCTTAACCTACTACCTTCACTGTCACTACCTGATCCACTCTCAAAATAGTCATTTTCTAATTCATTCACATCATCTCCATCTGCTTCATCTTCAATCTCAGCTGCTTCCCTTTCTCTACACCCAACAAACTCCACAGTCTCATCAATAGTGTAGTTAAAGTCCCTCATGTCAACATCCACCTCATCTGCATTGTTATTCTCATCTACTATGAAATCACTGTCTTGGCTATCATCATCTCCTTGGCTATCATCCTCAGTTTCACCCTCTGTTTCACTCTCAGTTTCACCCTCAACTTCACTTTCAACATTCTCACTAGGATTACCCATTCCAACCTCAAGATTTGTTTTAAAATTCTCACTAGGATTTGTTTGAACATTCATTGGTGGTGATATAATGTCCAAGTCAGCAAATGGGTCAAAGTTAGGATCTTGTGACTCTACATATGGGTCATAAGAATAGTAAAAATCATTTACAAATAGACTAGGGACTTGAGAAGACTCATCATTAGCAACTGCAATACTTTTCCCTTGGTCTTTACCACTGCTTTGACCTATATCTTTACCTACACACCCTTCATTGACATCCAAAACTACTTTCTTAGCCACTAGGGTAATCCCTGCCTTTGATGTTATTGGTTCATTTAACTCTTCTATTACAAGTTTTTTATGCTTTGGTTGTATGTAAATGTCAGGATTGGTCTTTTCATGCTCAACATATACATCAACTAGCTTAAGACCTTCCATCACATACTTGCCTAATAAGCGAACATCTTTGTCACATGCTAAAGGCTCTAGTCCATTGTCTAAATCATAATCAGATTTCAAGAAATGGTAAAACATCAACCTATGACCATCATGACCTAAGTCTTCTAGCATGGAATCAATTTCATGGATTGAAACCGATCACTGTCTATCAAATCCACAAAAGTAATCTTACCATTCTTGTAAATCCTGTTAGGTGCATTCGTGAAAAAACCACCATGATTGAGCTTGATGGAAAACAGAGTAAAGTTTTTATCTGCAAATAATTAAAGGAATCAATCAGACAAGGGTTTTAGACATTAAAACACCAAACAAAGTATTGCAAACCCAAAAATGCATACACTAATGATTAAAAACATACGTCACTTAACAACAATGTCAAAAAAAAAAACTAAAAAATGTCACTTACGATACATGCAATAGGGGTCTCGATCAAGAACATCATTTGCTCTAATTTCATACAATAGGGCCACCATCCGATTCTTTGGAAATCGCACAAATGTTCTTGGGTTTTTCACACTTGATTTGGGGAAGAAGAAGATTAAATCGTGGGTTACTGGGTGCAAAAGATTTTTGTTTTGGGGATTAGTCATGACAGACATGGTAGATGGGATTTAATAAATGCAATGTACTTGGGAAATGACGGAAATACCCCTTTAAAAACCTTACTTAACTGACATTAGTGGGAATTGGTGGGGCCAGTTGGATGGAGGGACGAACGATGCATAACGTTTGCCACTTAAGGACGGACGGTGCAACTTTTTTGGTCAAAGGACGAACTCCTGCGGTCAACGCAAACCACAAGGACGAATGTAATTTACTCTATTTAATAAGACCGTTATAGCTAAAAAAAATGATTCTCCCAAATTTTAATTGTTTATAGGCATAAATAGATCCCATAACATATCCTCAAATATATCTCATGCACTCAAAAAAAATAAATAAATAAAAAATAAAAGGTTGATGGATGGCCAATGACGAATGGCGCAACAATGGCACAACCACAAGCGCAAGTTTGGTGTGTTATAGGGTGAAAAAAAAATCGCAATGGCATGCCATTGGGCACTGCATCGCTTACATATAGCTTATTTGTTTTTGTTTTCTTTTTTTGGCTTCCTATGGGTTTATATAAACTTGCAAAAACTCATAAATCTCAAAATAAACCGTAAAATTAAAGCATATTAGAATATAATTAGAAATTAAATAAGTCCATAAGCTCACCTATAAGCTTGAACAAACACCCAAACTTTAAGATTTGTTATTTCTTCAAGATATAAGTTCAATGGTATTTAAGCATCTTTAGATAAATATGCAAACATACAAGTTTTAGAAAGTACATATGTAATTGCCATTCTTTTTACATATAACGATTATATCTTAGATGTTAACTTAATCTCATAACAATTCGATTAACGAACTTTTCATAAAACATGAGATATCATTAAAACACCAACTTTACATGATTCTTAACTTTTTTCTAAAATAAGCAAAACATAAAATAGTAATGTATTTGGTGATATGTTTCACTTTTTCATTAAAAAGATTGGTCCTCATATATAGACATACTTTTTTTCACTTGACATAATTAATTTATTTCTTTTTTTTTCTTTGCGATAATTTAATATACACCTGATGACGTATAGTCTATATCCGGGTCGTAGACCCGACTAAAGTCCAATACTAACTTGGCCCGGTACGAACTGGGCAAAGCAGACTAAACATTTGGGCTCATGAAGGCCCAAGCCCGAATCTATTGATGGAATAGATATCCGATATCTTCTAAATAGGAAGATAATCATTCCTAACCGATTAAGGCGGGATAATGCGAAGGTTGAGGAACACGGAACCAACAAGGATTCCGATGCGTATATAAAGGAATCACATCCCTCGTTTAAGGTACGCCTCCGATAACCCTAATTCTCCTTAAACCATAAACCGATTACTTACTCTCACGCCAGAGGATAATCGTGGGAGACAATCCCACGGTAAGCCTAACGGTGTCTTCTGTTTCTTAGTGCGCATGTCTTAAGCAACAATTCTCAATTGGTGCGGGAACCGGAGCTCCAAACAAGGAACGTCCAACTTTTGCATCAACAAGTGGTGCCATCCGTGGGACCATTCACTAAGAACCAAGAACTAGGATGACGAATCGATCGCAATCAGACTTTATGGAAAGAAAACGACGTGAGGCAACTCCCAAGCGGATCTCTGGGACAACCAGTGCCTGCTAAAATCGGGATCGGGCCAGATTCGCCTTCCTGGTGGAACCGCTCTCGGGGACAACCCAGGCAACAACTACTACCACCAGTACCAGAGATCCGTTGCGCACTCCTTTTACTCCACTCCAATCGGTATTAGAAGCTAACTTCACAAAAGCCTGACGACCCGACAAGAACAAGGGTGTGTTGATAGAAACGGATACCCTATCCTAGAAGGGGTCGTTCCAGAATTAGAGCCAAGTAGTTTTGTCTCTCAAAACTACGAAGCCCTGGCCATCCTCATGCAAGAGGAAGCAAAGAAAAGACCAGGTCGGAGTCTGCACGCTCGACTCGACTTTGGCCCGGAGTTTGAGAAATCTCCACCGTCGTCGGAAGGAGAAACGCAAGAGGGATAACTGCCGACCCCGGTGTTCAATAGAATCGGAAGGAGAGTCGAGGAGGATGATACATCGACTCACAGCCTACTGAATGAAATTGAGGAAGAGGAGAGACGCACCAATGTCCACGCTAGACTTGGTAACCGCAGAACGCAAGATAGGCGGGGAGCGATATTCCCCAAGTGAAAGTTCCCCAAGTACAAATTCGAGGACAAGCGGGCGTGAACGAAGGAGAGAAGAACTGTCTTCTAGTAATTCCTCGGACAACGAGGACAATGAGATGGACATTGGAAATCCAAAAGAAAAAACCGTGAGCAAGAAGAGGAGGATATGTCTCTCCCATGGCGTCGTCAGAAAATCGACGCGTTCACTAGACGCATCGGTGATTTTTGGAGAATAAAAGAGCGCATGCCTACTAATGTTAAAACCTATGATGGAGCGGTGACCACGATGATCACCTAAAAATTTTCGAATCACCGCAACCATTGAAAAGCCGGTCACAACCTCGTATGGTGCCACATGTTCAATTCCACACCGGTGGGTAATGCTCTAAAGCGGTTCAACAAGCTCCCACGCAGAAGCATCAATGGCTTTGAAGAGTTGAGGAAGGCATTCCGCCTAAACTTTACTCAACGAAAAAGTGCGCTAAAAACCCCATTGAACTCGCTAGAGTCAAACGGCGCCAAGGGGAATCCACAAGCGCTTTCATGGAGCGCTTCAAGGATGAGTGCATGCAAGTCAAAGCATGTCCCGAAGTACTCAAAATCTCAGGGTTCATGAATGGAATCAGCAACCCGGAACTTATCAAAAGACTGAATGACAGGATTCCCCAATCCTTCGATGAGGTTATGAAGCGTACACGGTCCTTTGTACAAGGAGAAGCGCTGCGGCGGATAGCAAGAGAAGCTACTCAAACTACGGTCACAGGGAACAACCGGGAGACAATCCACGACCGAATAGTAACCGTAACAGGAACTATCGCAACCAAGGGAATGGACGCGACAATGACAAATATACCCCGCTTACCAAATCGCCAAAAGAAATAATCGGCAAAGGAGACGCTAACTTCCCGAGACCACCACAAATGCGCACTCCAGAGGATCGGCGTGTTGGGAGTGGATAGTGCGATTACACACGCGAAGGGCCACACCACTAACGAATGTGTTCAATTGCGCCAACTCATCGACAAGATGGTCAAAGAGGGTAGATGGACCATCCGGTCAAGAATATCAAGGAAGGAAAGGACAAACAGAAGAGTGGCAATAAGAAAGAGACACCTAAAGACAAGCCCGAGACCATTTACATGATACAATCATGGCAGGGTCACAAAGCGAAGGTAAGCCGATTTTTCACGAAAAAGGAAATCTCGTTCCCCACCTTAAATGCGAATAACGCAGTGGTGGAACCACTTACTATAGAGATAAGCGCGGGGGGTCACGACATCCACCGCATGTATGTTGATAGGGGAGCTTCTGCCGACATCATGTATGAGCACTGTTTCAAACGATTGCGTCCGGATATACGCAGTCAGTTAATCCCGGTCGAAGCGTTGACTGGTTTTACTGGGAAAAGATATGGCCTATGGGGCAAATACGACTACACGTCAGTATTGGAAACGAAGAACACTCCGCAACAGCATGGATGGAATTCATGGTGATTAAATCTCCCTCGCCATACAATGGCATTATTGGGAGACACGGAATATCGACTATGCGCAGGCCATCAACAGCATGGGATGCTTAAATTCCGATGGAAGGTGGTATTGTTACTCTTTACAATACCACTATACCACACAGAGAATGCAACACGATTTCATGCAAGACGGTACCAACTCACAGCCAGATAACCGAGTTCCAAATCGAAAGTAGCAATTCATCCGAATACCGAACAGAAATATCCATCGGAGGTTCATTGTGGGACAACGGCAAAACAAGCAGTATGTGCGCTCCTGCAGAAGAATTTGGATATTTTCGCATGGGAGCCTAAACACATGACAGGAGTACCACGCCTCGTCACGAGCATAAAGCGAAAATCCGGCGGGGATACCAACCCATACGCCGAAGAAGCGGGGCCAAGCCCCGGAGCGGCAAGCAATCTTGGCAGAGGTACAAAAGCGGTAGAGGCAAGAA
This sequence comes from Chrysanthemum makinoi, assembly GCA_910596185.1. Taxonomy (NCBI): domain Eukaryota; kingdom Viridiplantae; phylum Streptophyta; class Magnoliopsida; order Asterales; family Asteraceae; genus Chrysanthemum; species Chrysanthemum makinoi. Next base: position 257,159,715 of record OU343217.1, read on the forward strand.
TCATGCGGGAAGTTTACTACCACGGGCTTTCCAATCCGGTCATGGTAAAGAAGAGCGCGGCGGTGGCGAATGTGTGTAGACTTCACCGACCTTAACAAAGCATGTCCACAAGATCGCTATCCTTTACCGAGATAGATTGGAAAATAGAATCTCGTGCGGATATCCATTGAAATGCTCGACGCGCGTACAAGGGATATCATCAAATCAAATGGCTAAAGAGGACGAGGAAAAAACGCTTTCATACAAGCCGGGTGTTTCTTGCTACACAAAAATGCCCTTTGGCTTGAAGAATGCAGCGCCACCTACCGAGAGGTTAGTGGATAACGCTTTCAAAAAACAGGTGGGCCGCAACCTAGAAGTCTATGTTGATGACCTGGTCATAAAAGCCATACCGGCTGAGCTAGTGCGACATCGAGGAAACGTTCAAAACTCTAAGAGAGATCAACATGAAGCTGAATCCTAGGAAGTGCACCTTCGGCTATCAAGGCATGTTCCTTGGATACCGATAGAACCCGACGGCATAAAACCATGTCCGAGAAAAGACAAAGCGGTCATCGAACTTCCCTCACCACGCACGATGAAGGAAGTCCAATCTCTCAACGGAAAGTTGGCCGGCTTAAAACGGTTCTTATCCAAATCAGCAGAAAAATCACTACCTCTTTTCAAAACACTCAAGAAGTGTATAAAGAAAGGTGACTTCGGATGGGCTGCGGAGGCGAAGAGGCCTTCACTCAGCTTAAACAACATCCGCAACGCTCCCAACACTTGTCGCACCCGGACCGGGGAAGAGCTAATCATGTACTTATGCGTGGCAGAACTGAAGGCGCCGGATGTGTTGCTAACAGATAGGGACTCAATACAAACTCCCATCTACTTTGTAAGCAAGGCACTCAAGAAGACGGAGATGAACTATAGTGCCATGGAAAAACTAGTTCGGCGTTGGTATTTCTTTGCCGCTAACGGCTGCGCAGTACTTCAGGCGCACCCAATAGCGATAATCACGGATCAACCGATCAAGCGGATCGTCTCCAAACCCGACGCATCGTAGACCTGCAGAAGTGGAGTGTATTGCTAGGTGAGCACAACATCTCGTCATGCACCACGTACCGCAATCAAATGACGATTCGCGGACTTCATCATTGAAAAGCCGATAGCGGCAGGTATCCACACCAATTAAGACCGAGTTACAAGATCCATGGATCTTGTTTACAGATGGATCCTCATGCATTGATGGCTCAGGAGCGGGCCTCATTCTCACAAATCCAGAGGGAATGGAGTTTACTTACGCCTTTAGCGCTTTGAATTCACAAAGAACAAATAATGAGGCGAGAATATGAAGCCCTTTCGTTGGACTACGATCGCACTCGAATGGGTGTGCGCAACCTAGAGGCAAATGTGGATTCCCGCTTAGTGGCCAACCACGTGTTGGGCGAATACGTGGCCAAAGAAGATAATATGATTGATTCAAGATCTCGCCAAGACCAAGACACGATCAAAGGTTTTGACAGGTTCACCATCAAACAGTTCCTAGAGGGAAAATCGCAAGGCGGATGCACTAAGCAAGATTGCCTCGACAAGCTTTGCACATCTATCAAAGCAAGTTCGGTAGAAACACGAAAAGCAAGTCTATCTCAGAGATGGAAGTCTCCACAATCATAGTGGAGGACGGTCCTACATGGATGACACCGATAACGAACTTCCTGAACAAAGGAACGTTACCCCAGAAACGAAGGAAGCTTCATAAAATACCACGCCGCAGTAGATTTGAAATCGAGACAACATTCGTACCGACGCTCCTTCCTCGCAACCATGGCTCCGCTGTAGGCCCATCACAGCAAATTATGTGCTGCGAGAAATCCATGAAGGATCATGCAGTATGCACTCGGGACCACGATCCGTTATGGCACGCGCCATGAGATCGGTTACTACTTGGCCTACCATGCACCGAGATGCGCGGGATTTAATACGGAAGTGTACCGATTGCCAAGTGCATAGGCCCATCCCACGCCAACCACAACATGAGCTAACGCCGATAACATCACCATGGCCATTCTACAAGTGGGGTATTGACATCGCGAGCCCTTTCCCGTCGCGCGGGGGATTAAAATTCCTCATAGTCGCTATAGACTACTTCACCAAGTGGATTGAAGCAAAGGCGGGGGTAACAATCACTGGCAACCGTGAAACGCCAGTATGGGATAACATTGTATGCCGTTTTGGTCTTCCGGAAATCATCTCGAGATAACGGAAAACAACCGTGACAACCCCTTCAAGGGACGGTGCAATAAACTAAGCATTACACAGCACTTCGTCGGTTAAACACCCACAAACCAACGCCTAGTGGAGCGGGCGATCCGAAGCTTAAGTAATTAAAACACCTGGACAAGCACAAAGGGAGATGGGTGGACGAGCTATCACATGTTTTGTGGGCACATCGCATCTCAATCAAAACCAAAGACAGAGATACACCCTTCTCTAGTCTACGGACGAAGGTGTCATACCAGCCGAGATCGGCATGCCAACCATCCGCACTGCTGAGATAAATGTGGCAACTAATGACGAAGAACGCTGCCTTGACCTAGATCTGCTAGAAGAAAGGCGTGGCAGCGCCTATACGTGAAGAAAAATCGAAGTCAAGAATGAAGGGATACTATGACGCTAAGTAAGAGGTGTCTCATTCAGACCAGGTGACTTCGTCTATCGCGCTAATGATGCAAGCCACGCAGAAGACACATGTAAGCTTGGACCGGGTGGAGGGACCCTATGAGGTTACTGAAGCACTAGGAACGGGCGCGTACAAGCTATGGGGCTTGGATGGTCGCGGAATTGCCACGCACATGGAACATCTGCAATCTCAAGAGGTGCTACCTATAGACATGGCTACGGCCGAACGTACAAATATGTAATTTCTTTTATCATGTTTTTATTTCCTCACAAACACTTGCAAGTATTAATAAAACGTTACGGTTTCTAGCTAACTCCGTGACATATTTTAATTTGTTACTTCCATATACTGTATGTTTTAACAACCTTTTTATTTTTGCCTACATGGCGTGCATGCAATATATAAACCCACGATGGTCAAAAGGATAAGTTAACCTAATAAATAACTTGTTGAGTAAGAGGGTTGCAAACCCATCAACGCTGGATCACGTATCCTTGTTAAACACCTTGTTCTCAAGACGTTGGAATAAGCTTTGTGCGCACCCCACGACGGATGCGCAACAATGCACATGTGCACGTTTAACAACTTTGGAACCAAGACACTTGATTCCTTAATTGGGTATTTACAGTACGCTGCATACCATTAATATACACGATTATACTTGACATTTTTTTAGTATCTTCGGATCTTCATACATGATTATGAAGTCCTTATATTATTCACACTTGCATATACAGGTAACAACGTATACTTCTTTTACGCAAAGATAAACAAGATAAATGGAAAAATATATTTACAATACACTTAACAAAAGGAGGTTCATGACTACGAGTTATTTCTCACAGATAGTTACAGAGACAATCTAAAAACTATGACTACGCTTCAAGGAGGAACTACCCACGCGGCTAGTATCATCCCCAATCCTATTCAGCTCCTGCAACAAATCAGCATCTCGACGAGCCACGGTGGCGACACTCACGGGCACCCGTGGGGACCGAGGGAGGTGCCGCTTGTAGCCAATACACACATTACAGCTTTGCCCTTAATACCTTTCTTTTCAGAAGCCTCGTCGCCGCGCGCCCAACACTTGTTTCAAGGGGACTTCCTGTCCGGGACAAAGGATTCGGGGATGTCTCTAGGGCGCGAATACGAACGCGCGTTGGGATGCATCGTCTAAGATAATAGTCCTGCAGGCGCGCAAGCAGCCTCTCCACCGAGATGACGGGCTAGCGTCCGACACCTGCAAAATTACGTTTATTGGATAGTCCTGATCACGCTCCAGTTCAGCTATCTTGGGGAGTTCCAAGTCTTTCATCTTCTTCATGGCGTGACCAGATTGTCATAAGCCTCTCGCATCATAAGTAGGTACCGCTCAACGGGTACCTTCAGCAGCTCGGCCTCTTGCAGCTTCTCAATGGCTTCGACTTTCCACGCTCCAGCAAGACACTTCACCACATCCCCAAAGGAGTCAACCACCTCTTGCAACTCCGTGGTACTTAAGCCGCTTAGCGAAGCCATGGCTTATGAGCCATCATTGCTCAGCTATGGTGGAGAGAAGTTGCGGATATAATTCCTCGTCGTACTCTATGCTTAGTTTACGCAACTTCTCCTCCGCTTCCGAGCACTTTTCACAGATAGTGCCGAAGTCTTCAAGCTGGAAGGTCACGTAGCGTCTTTTCCATTTTCCAAATATTTAATAGCCCAAAGACAAGAAGACTTATAGCTCGCGCCTCACCGACGCTCTTGATTTATTTGACACATCAGTGCCATTTTCTCCTCGGCAAGTTTCTTAGCATATGACCCAAGAGTCTCTGCTTCACCTCTAGCACTAGCCAATTGAGCCTCAAGTAGTGCAATTCGTTGGTCTTTTACCACACCTTGGCTAGTCTCAGAGTACTTTACCTTCAGCCGCGTCGCGAGTGAGACCAGATCATCGACAAGTTTTTCCATGGGTGAATCCCCGCGGTCTCAGGTTCGCGCCTTGGCTCTTCGGTGAGATGATTCAGCGCAAATTGGACTTGCTTGGGGGGGCGACTCTGCGGATTGTTCAAACCTACAAACATGATGAGATAATCACAGTTATTCAGTAGCTATCTAACTGTATCTCCGATACATAAGCTTTCAAGGATACTTACGCAGAATGGATGGGTCGGTGATGGTGGGCGCGACGCAACATCACTGGAAGATGACTCCACACTAACAATAACTGGGCGCTTCTTCGGCGAGGTGGCGGCATGCCACAAGGCTTCTTTCCGCCCAATTCGGACTCTTTTCTTCCTCTTCTATTTCTTCCACGTGCTCGCCGCACGCGTGGCGGTTGCACTGGGAGGTATCGTATTGTTGTACTCGGCATACTCTGTAAGGGAGTTGCTTGGAGCGCCATGGATGAACTCTCACCTGCCTCGCCTAGGTCCATCGCTACGACGCCCGACCACCGCGAACTAACACGCTCTTCTCCTCCTTCCGTGGGTCGAGTTCCCACCTTTACATCCATTGGGGTCGAGTGCAACGCTGAATAGGTCCATCTCGCGAATAACAAAGAAACACACATAGTTCATGACAGATTCACGATGAACAAATAGTGACTAACTTACAAATATGCAATTCAGCGAGTACGAAAGCATGAGCACCCACCGACCATCGGCGTCTAAGAAGATAGGGACTTCTTCCGTAGTGCCAAAATAGTGTAAATTGGCTCGGGCCAATATGTACCAAGAACTCCTCGGGGTAGGAGCTTATAGGGATGCGGTTCGCTATTGTTTCTCGCATCCTCTGATATATGATCCAGGGAGGCACTCATCCTTTGGTAAATGTGCCCAAACCATCAAGTTTAATCACTCAAACCGACCACTTGTGAATGGCGGACCGTAACAAACTTAAAACAGCTTAGAAGCAAATGCAATGAAGATCAGGAGAGTATAGTGTTTCCCCAGGTCGTTAAGTGCGGCGAGAATAATCAAACGAATAGTGATCGAGAGATTTGAACGGAAAAAGGGATTTGAATTATTATAACTACAGAAATAGCCTATAATTACAAAGGCTTAAATGCAAATTAAAGGAAATTAAAAAGATAGAAAATATTAAATACTTAACGCTATCACTATCTTTAAAATGATGTTTTGATTTTTCTTTTATAAAACTTAATTTAAAAACTACGACGCATGAAATGAAAATATGAAACTTACACAATATTAATCCTAAAAATATGAAAATGATATTTTTACAACCCTAATGATAAAAGAAAATTTTTAGAAAAAGAAAATTATTTTTAAAACTATTTATCTAATTATTATTAATTAAAAACTATTTTTACTTATTTAATAAAAGCCTAAAATACAAGAAAATATGAAATAAAGCTAGAAAAATAAAATTATGACTTGGAAAAATCTAAAATAACAAAAGAGAATTTTCAAAACTATTTTTATATTTTTCTGATTATTTTTCTATTTTTTATGAATTAAAAACTATTTAAAACTACTTAAATTGCTTAAAAATACAAATTTAACTAAGAAAAATCTGGAAAATTATTTTTTTGGCTTTTTATATTTATCTTAACTTAAGAAAAATGAAAAATTATTTTTTGAAACTTTTCTGAATTAATTGTATTAAATACTAATTAAAAATGCTTAAAAACTAATTAAAATGAAGAAAAATAGCAAACTGACTTGGAAAAATATGAAAAATTCAGAAAAAGTCTAAAATAATATGAAGAATCTAGGAAAATATATAAAACAGGGGGTTGTGTGAAGGGGAATTGAGGTTGCAGAGCAAGGTGCTTATGAATAAGCAACTGCAATAAGCCAAAGCTACCAAATGGGCACCACACTGAAACAGAAGCTACACTAAGCTATAACTACCCAAAAGGAACAAGTTTCAACTACTATTAACCTCTATAATACAAGCTACTTAGATTTGGATGATTTGGCTAATGTGCTAAAAAAACAGTTTTGACTACTACTTATAAGCTAGAGAATAAGCTACACAATAAGCTAAAAATCAAAACCAAAAGTTGGAACTTGGAGAAGACCTGGCTGGGAACTTGTAAACCAAATATCAGACTTAGACAAGCTCTTGTGAGCTCTGTGCAAGTCAGACAAACACATGCAGTAAGCTCGTTAAAACCGAGCTTGTGCAATGCTTGAGGAAGTAAGACCTAAAAGACAAGCCTTTTGAGACTTATAAAAATTGTAAAATCCACAAAATGGCAATAAGAAAATAGACCAAGGGAAGTTTTTAAAACCACAATTTCCACTTAATTTGACCCAGAGATGAGTCAATGATAAATCATCTCAATTGGGCTCAAAATGGCTTTTTCAATATGTTGACTTTTGTGCAGTTGAGAAAAGTTGACTTTTATGAACTTTGCAACAAATTTTTGGACTGATCTTGATGTAATATGATGAAATGAAGCTAATACAAGCTATACCTATGATTTCTAAACTCAAAACAAGTTTTTGCTTTTGGAAAGTTCTAACAGATATGCAAATTAAAACAGATTACCTATGATTTTGACTTTTGCTGATTAGAAGTGCAAATAGATGAACTTAAAGACTATAACAGACCTACTAGGAACTACTACAATGCAACTTTACCACTTAACTAACCTCTGGATCAGATTACTCACTGCATCCAAACACCCCTTAATGAAAGTAATTTGAAGCTTACCCCACCAAATCAACTATCTGTTCTATAATACTGTTATATCAATCTCAGGTATGCATTTTTATTCCTACATGAATCAACCTTAAAACTATACCTGATCTATTAATGCAAGAAAATCCTAGGTGCAAATTATACAGTTTACTACTTAGAACATGATGACAGAATTTGAAAATACTAACTAAGCCAAGTAGAACCAAAAAGTCAAGCAAACTATCAAAATACTGAGATCACAAGATAAATGATAGAGTATGACAGCTAGCTAAGCTATTTGTTCAAGTAATAAAGAAGATGTCTAGTACTCACCCAAACCTGCTACAATGCTTAGCTCACACTGGATCAATTCACCACTGTTCCACTGATAACTACCCAAGTAACTCTAGTTTCAACCCATTTCCTTATCCAAATCAGTAAGCTGACTTCATGCTTCTCACAATGACCAGTTTGACTTTCATTGACCAATTATGAAAATTATGCAATATCCACAAAAGTTGACCCACTTAACTTAAGTGACTTTAAAGAAGCTAAAACAGATTATCTTGAATCACTCAAACAGCTTAAAACTTAATTTTGACAAAACATGATTTTGGCGGGAAACATAAAGAAAACATAAAACTAGAATTTGATTGCTAAAACTAATGAATTGATACATGATCCGCGCTGAACCGTCAAGTCTAAACAGACTTAAAACTGCTCAGACACAAATGCAATGAAGTCCTGGAGAATATAATGAATTCCCGGGTCGTTAAGTCCCACGGAGACTCAATGGTGTGTAAAACACTTGATCAGACGATTGAATGATCACTAAGGATAGTGATCAGAAAGGATTTGATGGATAATTAAACCTAAAGAAAAAGTTAAGAAATTACAGCGACTTAAATGCTAATTAAAGAAAATTAAAAAGATAAAATATATTAAATAAACGCTATCACTATTTTTACAATGATGTTTTTGTGATTTTATAAAATAAAATAACTTAAATAAACTATTTTAATTGAAACGTAAACTTAAATTACCTAAAAACGTTACTTAAAACTAAAACGAGCGTTATGTACGAAAATTACGCTGGAGCGCAAGACAAAACGTAAAATTTATGAAATAAAAGGCCTACGAGTGTAAAACTAATTTTATTACATACTATATGACAAAAGAAAATTTTAGAAAAAAGATTTATATTTTTTTGACTTTTATATTTTTTATTATGAAATAAAAACTAATTTAAACTAATTAAATGTTTAAAAATACTAAAACTAGTGAGAAAAATCCGAAACTTTTTTATAAAATACTTAACACTAATACCAATCTATAAAAAATACAAAAGTTGAAAAATCTAGTTTAAATAAGCTACAAATAAGCTGAATAGCTCGAATAAGCTAAATGGACAAAGTTGCCTTAAGTACTAAATTTTGCAAACTAAAAGCAGTAAAGACCCAAGGGCGCAATGGTTAAACGTGTTGGTGTTGAGGCTTAGGACTTTGAGGGGACTGACCTGGGTTCGAATCCCAGGCAGTACCTTTTTGCAAAATATTTTTTTTTTCAATTTTTCTTTTTACAAACTTAATAAGCACAATAAAATGAGCACATTTTATAACTAGAACTTTTTATAAAAACGACTAATAAGCACTGAATAAGCTAAAGATATCAACAGTTAAGAAAATGAATGGAAATAAGCATAAGATTTAAGCTAAGTGACTAAAAAGCTACTAAATAAGCAAGATAAACTGGAAATAAGCTAAGTCACTTATAATAAGCTAGAATGGCAACTGATAAAACAATTAACTCAAAAATAAGCACTAATCAATAAGTAAATAAGCACAAGACTATTACACAGTTAACTGAAGGTTTTCTATGTACTTTACAGCTAGAATTTAAGCACTTAAATAAGCTAAGAATTGAAAACAACCACTTGAACTAACTAGCTAACCAACTGAAATATCTAAAAAGCTAATTTACCAAGTTTAGCTTCCACTATTAAGCTTGTGAGAAGCTTGTGAAATGGGCATGCAACTCTGTGCACATGACAGATTTTTGAAAAAGGGTCTTAAAAGAAAGCTGAAAATAAGCACTTAATAAGCTAAGTTTATAAAAGCTAGTATTTTTATATTTTTGTTTAGCAGCTACATATTAATACCCCAAGAGATTTTAAGCTAAATCTCAATATTGAGCACACAATAAAATTCCAAAGTTTATTCAAAAACGGGTATTTAAAAATTTTGACTTTTCACTTACACTAAGAATTTGACTATGATGAACTTTAAATTAATCCTACTCACTAATTGTGTTATAATAAGCTGTAATAAGTTGTTTTTAGGCTAGAGTAACAAATTATAAGCTAACATGATGAATTTCACAATGTAATTCCTAACAGTTAACTTTTTTAAGGAGATTAAACATCATTTTGACTTTTTATTTAACAACAACAGGATTTTATGTTTTAATAGAGATACTAAATACTAAAGTAACAAGAAACAATGACAAGCAATAACAAAGATGCCCTTTAACACATGATAATAAGCAGTTCCAAACACTAGTTTAGGACTTATATGCAAACTGTTTTGAGGCATTAAGCACTGAAATAGCTTTTTAAACCAAGGAACTTATTGACTAACTGAAATTGACTATAATGAAACAGGATTAAGCTGAAAAGGGGAAGGTTTAAACACTTATATTGAGAAATGTAAATTTTAAGAAAATTGCTTACAATTTGTATTGTTGCTCAAAATTAAGAACTGAGAACTGAGGACATCATTAATAGCTTTCCATAAAGCTTTTAAACTATTTCCATCAAATTACCAACTTGCTTCAGATAACCTTCAAATATTTTGAGAATTCGAACTTTGAAAATTGCATAATCTTGAAATGAAACTTAAAACTGAAATTGATGCTGAAAATAGATTTTTATTACACTGCAATAATGTTACAAAGCACTTGAAAACTTAAACATGAACTAGAAAGCTTAAAAACTTAAAAACGACATAAGGAAAAACTCAAAAAAAACTAACTACTCTTCATTTCTTCACTTAGCTTCTCTTTTATACTTCCAAGCTTCTTCCCACTTGTTTCTGATTGATTCCCACCATCTTTCTAAGCCATTGGATACTTTGAGTGATTTTTGGCCACAGGATCATTTTTGGCGGGAAATGGTTTTGACAGATGGCTATGGTTGAGTGTTAAGGGTGAAGGATCATTTAATGGTTCTTGGAAGCTTGTTGAGGTGGAGGGGACAAGGAGAGGATAAGGTGAGGAGGGGGGATGGTATAGCAGAGAAGCAGGTGAGTCAAGTGGGGGAGAAAAGGAAGGGGGCGGTTTGTTTTATTTAAATTGTGGGTCGGGTTGGTCGGGTCATGGGATTGGACCGGGTACAAAATTGGGCCAAGGGTGGTTTGTTTTGGGCTTGGGATAGTGTATTGGACTTGGTATAATATAAGGGTCCATTTGTTGTTTAGTTAAGCACAAGGACCAAACATGTAAATTAGAAACTCCAAGGACCAAAGCTGAGATTTCTGAAATATTACCCAATGGCCAAACTTGTCATTCTCAAATAATTAAAGGACCATATTTGCCATTTTCTGAAATTTGAAGGACTAAACATGACAATTTTCAAAGTTTAAGGACCAAAGTTGTAATTTTGCAAATTTTAAACTTTGAAGGGTTTGTTTTAACAATTTTTGAATCCCATGGACCTTAAATGACAATTTTCTTCATTTTGATATACCAGGGACTGTTTTTGACAACTTTTGAAACTTGGGGACTAAACTCGCCATTTTGCAAACTTTATAATCGTTTTCATCTGATTTTGATCTTTTTGTATTTAAAACACATAAAACACTGATTTGTGATATTTTGATCATTTTGATGTGTTTTCGAGCGTTTTGAGATGTTTTGTAGTCTAGACAGTATAAAAATGATGAGTATTTAGACACTCATCAATCCCCCACACTAAGATATTGCTAGTCCCTAGCAATGATTTGAAGCTTTAATGGATTTTAAAGACTCTTTACCAAAAGCCATCACTTCTGGAGTAGCCAAATGTTTTAGTTCAAGTAAGAACCATGGTACACCGATAACCATCTGATTTATTGGCAAATCATAAACCATATAACGGATTTGATGTGTCTTTAAGCCGTACCCTTCTGGACTAGCCAACTCTTAGATAAATTATCGAATTATCTTTGGTGAGTGAATACCAATTATGGATTTTCCACGCCTTTACCACAAGCCATAATCTTGGCTAGCCAACTCTTCACACTTTTAGGATATGGTGAGTTGAGAACCATACAATTTTGGGCAAATTGCAAGCCATATAAACGGATTTGAGAAATCTTTACCAAGAGCCGTTTGCTCTAGGATTAGCCAATCCTTTTGTCTTACGCACATGGCGGATGATAACCAAATGAGAAAGTAAAACACTTACTCCAAAAAAAATTTTGGCCAAAACGGGAATTGGGTAGATAATTATATATTTCGTGAGAATTCCCCCACACTTAGAAATGAATATTGCCCTCAATATTCAAAGTACCGGCGGTTATTCTGAAACAAAGAACGAAAAGGGAAATACTACGGCCATTATTTGAAAGATTTTTTTTTTTTTTTTTTTAGAAACTTGCATATATACACAACATGTGGGGCAACCCCCACAGGGTGGTAGAAAATAGAAAGAAGTCAATATGGGTGAAAACCCATATGGTATGCTACTGTTTTTGATTACCGAGTCGCTAGCTTGACTCGACCCCGCATTAATTGGTTCATGGGGAAGCAAAGTGGAAGAAACAATCTCCATCGGAGTTTCACTCAAGATGTTTGGACAAACATATGAAGCATGTGAAAGTTCCACACCGATGAGATATACATAGAACCGCTCAAAATGATGATAATTGAAAATGCCGGATCAAAGATAGTGTCCTCACCTCGGGAGTGAAGAAGAGAGGAAGTCACCGAGTAGGTGAAGAAAAGAAGGAAAATCATGATAACAATCATGACTAGATCTTCATCCTCTGGATTAAGTGCATTGCACTTATTTGGATTTTATTGGTTGAGCTCTTAGGGTTGGAAGGCATCTCGGTTGGGAGAGTGGGAAGATTTGTCATAACTATGCAAATTGAGATTCTCTCCCCCCGATCATTATTTTGCCATCCACGCAATCATACTCCAACGGAGATATGATATGAGTGAGTTCACCGGCGAACTCCTCATGAAGAATATACGGAGGTGGGACATGTGCGGTACTTCGTGGGCTATAAATATGCACCTCGTCCATTATAGTCTCCGTGTCGGACTCATCACCATCAAAGATTGGATTAATCAATTTAGAGTAAATTTAATCAATTCGAATAAGGGATTAGTGATAATAGATGTTGGGAAACAACATGGTCAACATCCTCTTCTAAGTTAACGATCTCAGAATGTGGAAGTAATGCATCAATAAATTCTATGTCTTTAGAATATAAAGAATCAAAGATCACTAGAATCATCACAAAATCGAGAAAGTCTCAACAAGATTATTTGTAAGAGGAGAAGACACATCACATTCATTATCAATAATTCCTCGACTCACTTGGGATCGGGATAAAGTTCTCAACATTAGACGATTCGTTTCCGAATAGTGCAGATGCTTATCCCCATGGTGAGAGAGTCTTTGGGATCAAAACATTTCAAAGAAATAGGATCATCGACCTCTTCCAAAAGGAATTCACTTCTCTCAACCGCGAGTGAAGGGAAGAGTCGGAAATGAAAGGTTCGAAACGGAGTGGGATTGCCACTCGGAGCATCAACTTTATCGAAAACATATATAGCTCCTATGCTCTTCATATTCTCCTCCGCCAACAATTCTCCCATACTCTTTCCTTCTTCAACGGGAGGGATTGCCACTCGAGTCATAGATTCCTCATCAAAATCATCATTGTCGTCGCCATCATAATCGCATACACGAGAGGTTTCCAATATTGGGAACTTACTCTAGCTGCTTGTTCTTCTACGATAATGCCGACGAGACTCTTCAACTAATTCTTTCAAATCTTTGAGTATATCTAGACAATTTTCGAGAAGTTCTTGAGGAATTTGTAGAGGTTGTGTTTGAATCGTTTGGTGCCTGGAGGTTGGTCATGATAAGAGTAGTCATAATTGTTACAAGGATTATGCTCATAGACAAGCGTGTTCCCTGTTTGACACTCAAAACTCGGGTGAGGACCTCCACAATACTCACAAGAATATGTCTCCATCTCATAGTGCGGGGGTTGGTTGAAGAAATTAGTTGTTTCATTGTAGGGATTTTGGTCATAGACAAACCCGTTTCCCGGATTCACAATGCCAACCGGGCAATTTCCACCATTTTGAGGTTCCCCACACCATTCACAACCAAATTGGTGAGGATAAGACATAGAAAGAATCAAATGGATAGGGTAAAAAGAAATGTAGAATCAAAAGATGTGAGAGGATAAAGATGGATTTTTTGGATTTTTGAAAAACATATTGCAAAAACAAAGAATGAAAATATTTTTGGATTTTTCGATAACTTTACAAAAACTTTTACAAAAATGGGATATGTGCAAGAATGGGTCGAAAAGGCTAAACACACGCTTAAAGCCTGCCCGGCAGCGCCAAAATTTGATCCGCACTGAACCGCCAAGTCTAAACACTTAAAACTGCCGCATACAAATGCAATGAAGTCCGGAGAATATAATGAATTCCCGGGTCGTTAAGTCCCACGGAGACTCAATGGTGTGTAAAACACTTGATCAGACGATTGAATGATCACTAAGGATAGTGATCAGAAAGGATTTGATGGATAATTAAACCTAAAGAAAAAGTTAAGAAATTACAGCGACTTAAATGCTAATTAAAGAAAATTAAAAAGATAAAATATATTAAATAAACGCTATCACTATTTTTTACAATGATGTTTTTGTGATTTTATAAAATAAAATAACTTAAATAAACTATTTTAATTGAAACGTAAACTTAAATTACCTAAAAACGTTACTTAAAACTAAAACGAGCGTTATGTACGAAAATTACGCTGGAGCGCAAGACAAAACGTAAAATTTATGAAATAAAAGGCCTACGAGTGTAAAACTAATTTTATTACATACTATATGACAAAAGAAAATTTTAGAAAAAAGATTTATATTTTTTTGACTTTTATATTTTTTATTATGAAATAAAAACTAATTTAAACTAATTAAATGTTTAAAAATACTAAAACTAGTGAGAAAAATCCGAAACTTTTTTATAAAATACTTAACACTAATACCAATCTATAAAAAATACAAAAGTTGAAAAATCTAGTTTAAATAAGCTACAAATAAGTTTGAATAGCTCGAATAAGCTAAATGGACAAAGTTGCCTTAAGTACTAAATTTTGTAAACTAAAAGCAGTAAAGACCCAAGGGCGCAATGGTTAAACGTGTTGGTGTTGAGGCTTAGGACTTTGAGGGGACTGACCTGGGTTCGAATCCCAGGCAGTACCTTTTTGCAAAATATTTTTTTTTTCAATTTTTCTTTTTACAAACTTAATAAGCACAATAAAATGAGCACATTTTATAACTAGAACTTTTTATAAAAACGACTAATAAGCACTGAATAAGCTAAAGATATCAACAGTTAAGAAAATGAATGGAAATAAGCATAAGATTTAAGCTAAGTGACTAAAAAGCTACTAAATAAGCAAGATAAACTGGAAATAAGCTAAGTCACTTATAATAAGCTAGAATGGCAACTGATAAAACAATTAACTCAAAAATAAGCACTAATCAATAAGTAAATAAGCACAAGACTATTACACAGTTAACTGAAGGTTTTCTATGTACTTTACAGCTAGAATTTAAGCACTTAAATAAGCTAAGAATTGAAAACAACCACTTGAACTAACTAGCTAACCAACTGAAATATCTAAAAAGCTAATTTACCAAGTTTAGCTTCCACTATTAAGCTTGTGAGAAGCTTGTGAAATGGGCATGCAACTCTGTGCACATGACAGATTTTTGAAAAAGGGTCTTAAAAGAAAGCTGAAAATAAGCACTTAATAAGCTAAGTTTATAAAAGCTAGTATTTTTATATTTTTGTTTAGCAGCTACATATTAATACCCCAAGAGATTTTAAGCTAAATCTCAATATTGAGCACACAATAAAATTCCAAAGTTTATTCAAAAACGGGTATTTAAAAATTTTGACTTTTCACTTACACTAAGAATTTGACTATGATGAACTTTAAATTAATCCTACTCACTAATTGTGTTATAATAAGCTGTAATAAGTTGTTTTTAGGCTAGAGTAACAAATTATAAGCTAACATGATGAATTTCACAATGTAATTCCTAAAGCTTAACTTTTTAAGGAGATTAAACATCATTTTGACTTTTTATTTAACAACAACAGGATTTTATGTTTTAATAGAGATACTAAATACTAAAGTAACAAGAAACAATGACAAGCAATAACAAAGATGCCCTTTAACACATGATAATAAGCAGTTCCAAACACTAGTTTAGGACTTATATGCAAACTGTTTTGAGGCATTAAGCACTGAAATAGCTTTTTAAACCAAGGAACTTATTGACTAACTGAAATTGACTATAATGAAACAGGATTAAGCTGAAAAGGGGAAGGTTTAAACACTTATATTGAGAAATGTAAATTTTAAGAAAATTGCTTACAATTTGTATTGTTGCTCAAAATTAAGAACTGAGAACTGAGGACATCATTAATAGCTTTCCATAAAGCTTTTAAACTATTTCCATCAAATTACCAACTTGCTTCAGATAACCTTCAAATATTTTGAGAATTCGAACTTTGAAAATTGCATAATCTTGAAATGAAACTTAAAACTGAAATTGATGCTGAAAATAGATTTTTATTACACTGCAATAATGTTACAAAGCACTTGAAAACTTAAACATGAACTAGAAAGCTTAAAAACTTAAAAACGACATAAGGAAAAACTCAAAAAAAACTAACTACTCTTCATTTCTTCACTTAGCTTCTCTTTTATACTTCCAAGCTTCTTCCCACTTGTTTCTGATTGATTCCCACCATCTTTCTAAGCCATTGGATACTTTGAGTGATTTTTGGCCACAGGATCATTTTTGGCGGGAAATGGTTTTGATGATGGCTATGGTTGAGTGTTAAGGGTGAAGGATCATTTAATGGTTCTTGGAAGCTTGTTGAGGTGGAGGGGACAAGGAGAGGATAAGGTGAGGAGGGGGGATGGTATAGCAGGAAGTTGAGTCAAGTGGGGAGAAAAGGAAGGGGGCGGTTTGTTTTATTTAAATTGTGGGTCGGGTTGGTCGGGTCATGGGATTGGACCGGGTACAAAATTGGGCCAAGGGTGGTTTGTTTTGGGCTTGGGATAGTGTATTGGACTTGGTATAATATAAGGGTCCATTTGTTGTTTAGTTAAGCACAAGGACCAAACATGTAAATTAGAAACTCCAAGGACCAAAGCTGAGATTTCTGAAATATTACCCAATGGCCAAACTTGTCATTCTCAAATAATTAAAGGACCATATTTGCCATTTTCTGAAATTTGAAGGACTAAACATGACAATTTTCAAAGTTTAAGGACCAAAGTTGTAATTTTGCAAATTTTAAACTTTGAAGGGTTTGTTTTAACAATTTTTGAATCCCATGGACCTTAAATGACAATTTTCTTCATTTTGATATACCAGGGACTGTTTTTGACAACTTTTGAAACTTGGGGGACTAAAACTGCCATTTTTGCAAACTTTATACGTTTTTCATCTGATTTTGATCTTTTTGTATTTAAAACACTGATTTGTTATATTTTGATCATTTTGATGTGTTTCTGAGCGTTTTCAGATGTTTTTGTAGTCTAGACAGTATAAAAATGATGAGTATTTAGACACTCATCAATACACAACTTACTTGTTCCTTACATAAAAGCTTGAAACCCAGCTAAAATATTACATTTAAAAGTAAAACGATTACATGAATGTAAGTAATTGGTCTAAAAAACAGTGACAACCCACTACTCTGTCTTCTCTCTTCATTTATATGCTTCATTAGGGTTTCTCATCTCAATCCTAGCCATTGATTTTGCTCTTTTGATCTCCACCCTTGGTTTCTTATTTTGGCGCCAAAAATGAAGATAGTGGGAAAATCTTCTATATATGATAACTTGTAACTGAGGAGGCATTAAATGCTTCTTTGTTGTTTGGTGGAGGTGGGGGAAATGGGAAGTGGGTTGTGAAATGGAAGGATGGAGATGAAGTGTGTTCAGAGAAGCAGTTGGGGAAGAGATAAAAAGCGCGGGGGTGGGATTTGACTTATTTGATCAGGGCTTATATTATATTAAAGAGGGTCAAAAGCAAGGGGTCCAATTATGTAAGGGGTTCACTTGGTTTTGACAAGGTCCAAAGGTGATATAAAGGGTTTAATAAGACAAGGACCTTTTTGTAAATTCAAAATTCAAGGACCAAAGCCGCCAATTTATCAAAGATGTTCCAAGGGACCAAAAGTGACAAGTTTCAATTATACAAGGACCAAACTTGACATTTTCAAATTCCAAGGACTATTTTGCCAATTTTAAATTTGAAGGACCAAACTTGTAATTTCTCAAAACTTTTGATATTTCTCACCAAAGGACTAATTTTGACAAGTTATGATTTTAAAAGGACCTTTGGTGATTTTTCTTTGAAATTATGTGCTCAGGGACTATTTCGACAACTTTTGAAACTTGGGAACTGAACCGCCAATTATGCAAACTTAGCTCATTTTTCATCCGATTTTAAACATTTTGCATCTGAAACATATAAAATGCAATTTTGGAATATTTGCAGTATTTTGATGCATTTACGAGCATTTTAAACGCTTTTGCGTTCAGATGTAACCAAAAATGATGAGTATTTACACACTCATCAATCCCCCACACTAAACTATTGCTAGTCCGTAGCAATCTTTTGAGAAAACTTAATGGATTTGAATCTCTTTACCAAAAGCCATTACTTCTCGAGTAGCCAAATGTTTCAGTTCAAGTAAGAACCATGGTACACCGATAACCATGTGATTTTGAGCAAACCACCAACTTCCAACGGATTTGATTTGTCTTTACCGCGCGTTTGCTCTGGACTAGCCAACTCTTAGATAAATTATCAATATTATCTTTGGTGAGCCGATTACAAATTATGGTTTTCCATCGCCTTTACCACAAGCCATAAACTTGCGGACTAGCCAACTCTTCACTAATTAAAGATATGGTGAGTGAATACCATACAATTTTGGGCAAATTGCAAGCCGTCAACGGATTTGAGATATCTTTACCAAGAGCCGTTTGCTCCGGATTAGCCAATCCTTTTGTTTTTAGACATGGCGGATCGATAACCATAAGTGAGTAAGTGCAAAACACTTACTCCAAAAAAAATTTTGGCCAAAAACGGGGAATTAGGGTATATTACATGATAAAATTCGTGAGAATTCCCCCACACTTAGAAATGAATATTGCCCTCAATATTCAAAGTACCGGCGGATATGCCGAAACTGAGAACGTAAAAGGGAAATACTACGGCCATTATTTGAAAGCTTTTTTGAAAACTTATATATACACAACATGTGGGGTAACTCCCCACACTAGGTGGTACACACGGGTGAAAACCCATGTTTAACTATGTTTTTGATTACCAGTCGCTAGCTTGACTCGACCCCAATTAATTTGTTCATGGGGAAGTAAGTGGAAGAGACAATCTCCATCGGACTTTCATTCAAAATGTTTGGATAAACATTGAAGTACGTGAAAGTTCCACACCGATGAAATATACATAGAACCGGTTCAAAAATGATAAATGAAAATGCCGGGGTCAAAGATAGTGTCTTCATTCCCGAAGGAGTGAAGATGAAGAGAAATCACAAGATATTTGAGGAAAGGAAGAAAGATTTTGATAACAATCAGGATCCATTCTTCATCCTCAAATGTAGACATATCGGGAGGAAGGGTGAGGGTAGTATCATTAATAAGCAAACTCGTATGATAGAGTACACCTTCCTCTGAGCCAATATCATCCTCAATATCAAAATAGAAATGATCATGTTCCGGAGGAGATATGTCATGAGAGAGTTCACCGGAGAACTCTTCATGAAGAGAATCATTCACATGGAGTGAAATTGTGAACTCTTGTTCCATTGTGGGTTCATCACTATCCTCAATCTGAGTATCAAAGAGTGGATTCTTAGAAATTAAAGTGAATTCGTGAGTCTAATTCAAATAGAGGATTGGTGAAAGTAGCTTTGAATGTTTCGGGAACAAAGTGATCAACATTCTCTATTGGACTGTTGGGATGAGAAGTGAGTGAACGTTCATTATCAAGGAGACTTTCGCTCTCCCAGATCGGCTTCAAATCAAAGGAACCATCATCACTTCGATGAAAGTGGATTGATGTGAGTGAGTTCATCGGTGAACTCCTCAAGAAGATGATCGATCGTGGGAGTGATGCCTCAACATACTCCATGTTTCCATAGGAAGCACAATCGTTGCTAAGATCAGAGAAAGTTTCCAAGTGATCATTTGAACACTCAAGAAGGGAAAGAGAATCACACATATGATCGAAGTTCCACTGTGACTCTCTTGGGATTGGGACAAGGTCCTCAACACTAGACTTTATGAAGTCGTCCGATTCTTTTCGGAACAGTGTCAAGATGCTCGCCCCCATGTTCGAGAGTGAGTGGGAGCTTGGTGTGATAGCATTGTTTGAGAATGAATCTCAACTGTTGGGATATCAACCGATGAACTTGATGAATCTTTATAGAATTGAAGGATATCAAGTGTATCCTCATCATCACGCCATCAGAATAAAACGAAATTGAGAGCTAGATCTGGCCGCTTTTTCTTTTGCAATTGATTCCCTAATAGATTTTTCAAAGGCAATTTAGGAATTTATTTTAGCGACCGCTTCAGCTAACAATTCTTCCATGGATTTTGATTTGGATTATCTTGGGAATGTTTACATTCCTTCAAATCTTTCACTAAATCTAAAAGATCAAGGAGAATATTTTGAGGAAGTGGCTCAGCCGAGGTGGTGCTCGATTCATTTGGTATTGTAGAGGTTGTTCATGATACGAAGAGTCGTAATTGTTACAAGGAAATAGATTCCTTGTTTGACAATCGAGCTACAAAGTGTGGACCTCCACAATACTCACAACAAGAAACCGATGTGGTCTGTGAGTTATATGTGTGGTAGTCATAATTGTTATCGTGAACCCGCCATAGACAAGCGTGTTTCCGATTGACAATCGAACCTGGAGTGTGAACCACCACAGTACTCACAACATAAAACTGGCCGAAGTCTCACAAAGGTGGTAGCGATGGAATAAATCAGTTGTGTTATGGTAAGAATAGGGATCTTGGTTATAGACAGACCCGCTTCGACTCCACCATGCTACAACTGGGCAATTGCCACCATTATAAGGACCACCACACCATTGACAACCAAGAGGGTGAGGATAAGACATAGAAAGAATCAAATGTTTTCAGAGGGGTAGGGATGAAGAATTAAAGATGTGAGAGGGTAAAGATGGATATTTTTGGATTTTGGATAAACATTTTGTAAAAATAAGAAAGAAAATCTTTTTGGGTTTTTTGTGTTTGTTGAAAACTGATTTTAAAATGTTTTTGGATTTTTGGATTTTTTATAAGAAAATATATATAGATATAGATGGATGGTATGAACAAGGAGTGAATATTCAAATCACTAATCTGCTAAACGGAAGATAATTAGCACAGCTCCCCGGCAGCGGCGCCAAAATTTGATCTGCTCCAAACCGTCAAGTTTAATCACTCAAACCGACCACTTGTGAATGGCCAACCGTAACAAACTTAAAACAGCTCAGAAGCAAATGCAATGAAGATCGAGAGTATAGTGTTTCCCCGTGTCGTTAAGTCCCAACGAGCTTGTATGAGAATAATCAAACGAATAGTGATCGAGATTTGAACAAAAAGGGATTTGAATTATTATAACTACAGAAATAGCCTATAATTACAAAGGCTTAAATGCAAATTAAAGAGAATTAAAAAGATGGAAAATATTAAATAAACGCTATCACTATCTTTAAAAATGATGTTTTTGATTTTTCTTTTATAAAACTTAATTTAAAAACTACTGACGCATACAAATGAAAATATGAAACTTACACAATATTAATCCTAAAAATATGAAAATGATATTTTTACAACCCTAATGATAAAATAAAATTTTTAGAAAAAGAAAATTATTTTAAAACTATTTATCTAATTATTATTAATTAAAAACTATTTTTACTTATTTAATAAAAGCCTAAAATACAAGAAAATATGAAATAAAGCTAGAAAAATAAAATTATGACTTGGAAAAATCTAAAATAACAAAAGAGAATTTTCAAAACTATTTTTATATTTTTCTGAATATTTTTCTATTTTTTATGAATTAAAAACTATTTAAAACTACTTAAATTGCTTAAAAATACAAATTTAACTAAGAAAAATCTAAAAAAATATTTTTTTGTCTTTTTATATTTATCTTAACCTGAGAAAAATGAAAAATTATTTTTTTGAAACTTTTCTGAATTAATTGTATTAAATACTAATTAAAAATGCTTAAAAACTAATTAAAATGAAGAAAAATAGCAAACTGACTTGGAAAAATATGAAAAATTCAGAAAAAGTCTAAAATGATATGAAGAATATAGGAAAAATATAAAAACAGGGGGTTGTGTGAAGGGAATTGAGGCTGCAGAGCAAGGTGCTTATGAATAAGCACTTGCAATAAGCCAAAAGCTACCAAATGGGCACCACACTGAAACAGAAGCTACACTAAGCTATAACTACCCAAAAGGAACAAGTTTCAACTACTATTAACCTCTATAATACAAGCTACTTAGATTTGGATGATTTGGCTAATGTGCTAAAAAAAACAGTTTTGACTACTACTTATAAGCTAGAGAATAAGCTACACAATAAGCTAAAAATCAAAACCAAAAGTTGGAACTTGGAGAAGACCTGGCTGGGAACTTGTAAACCAAATATCAGACTTAGACAAGCTCTTGTGAGCTCTCAGGCAAGCCTGCACAAAACCTGTGCAAGCTCAGTTAAAACTGAGCTTGTGCACAGGGGAAGTAAGACCTAAAAGACAAGCCTTTTTGAGACTTATAAAAAAATTGTAAAAATCCACAAAAATGGCAATAAGAAAATAGACCAAGGGAAGTTTTTAAAACCACAATTTTCACTTAATTTGACCCAGAGATGAGTCAATGATAAATCATCTCAATTGGGCTCAAAATGGCTTTTTCAATATGTTGACTTTTGTGCAGTTGAGAAAAGTTGACTTTTATGAACTTTGCAACAAATTTTTGGACTGATCTTGATGTAATATGATGAAATGAAGCTAATACAAGCTATACCTATGATTTCTAAACTCAAAACAAGTTTTTGCTTTTGGAAAGTTCTAACAGATATGCAAATTAAAACAGATTACCTATGATTTTGACTTTTGCTGATTAGAAGTGCAAATAGATGAACTTAAAGACTATAACAGACCTACTAGGAACTACTACAATGCAATTTTACCACTTAACTAACCTCTGGATCAGATTACTCACTGCATCCAAACACCCCTTAATGAAAGTAATTTGAAGCTTACCCCACCAAATCAACTATCTATTCTATAATACTGTTATATCAATCTCGGTATGCATTTTATTCCTACATGAATCAACCTTAAAACTATACCTGATCTATTAATGCAAGAAAATCCTAGGTGCAAATTATACAGTTTACTACTTAGAACATGATGACAGAATTTGAAAATACTAACTAAGCCAAGTAGAACCAAAAAGTCAAGCAAACTATCAAAATATCGAGATCACAAGATAAATGATAGAGTATGACAGCTAGCTAAGCTATTTGTTCAAGTAATAAAGAAGATGTCTAGTACTCACCCAAACCTGCTACAATGCTTAGCTCACACTGGATCAATTCACCACTGCTCCATCGATAACTACCCAAGTAACTCTAGTTTCAACCCATTTCCTTATCCAAATCAGAAGTGACTTCATGCTTCTCACAATGACCAGTTTGACTTTCATTGACCAATTATGAAAATTATGCAATATCCACAGAAGTTGACCCACTTAACTTAAGTGACTTTAAAGAAGCTAAAACAGATTATCTTGAATCACTCAAACAGCTTAAAACTTAATTTTGACAAAACATGATTTTGGCGGGAAACATAAAGAAAACATAAAACTGGAATTTGATTGCTAAAACTAATGAATTGATACACAACTTACTTGTTCCTTACATAAAAGCTTGAAACCCAGCTAAAATATTACATTTAAAAGTAAAACGATTACATGAATGTAAGTAATTGGTCTAAAAAACAGTGACAACCCACTACTCTGTCTTCTCTCTTCATTTATATGCTTCATTAGGGTTTCTCATCTCAATCCTAGCCATTGATTTTGCTCTTTTGATCTCCACCCTTGGTTTCTTATTTTGGCGCCAAAAATGAAGATAGTGGGAAAATCTTCTATATATGATAACTTGTAACTGAGGAGGCATTAAATGCTTCTTTGTTGTTTGGTGGAGGTGGGGGAAATGGGAAGTGGGTTTGTGAGCTGGAAGGATGGGAGATGGAGTGTGTTCAGAGAAGCAAATGGGGAAGAGATAAAAGCGCGGGGTGGGATTTGACTTATTTGATCAGGGCTTATATTATATTAAAGAGGGTCAAAAGCAAGGGGGGGTCCAATTGGCGGCAGGGGTTCACTTGGTTTTGACAAGGTCCAAAGGTGATATAAAGGGTTTAATAAGACAAGGACCTTTTGTGTAAATTCTGAAAATTCAAGGACCAAAGCTGCCAATTTATCAAAGATGTTCCAAGGGACCAAAAGTGACAAGTTTCAATTATACAAGGACCAAACTTGACATTTTTAAATTCCAAGGACTATTTTTGCCAATTTTTAAACTTGAAGGACCAAACTTGTAATTTCTCAAAACTTTTGATATTTCTCACTAAAGG
>OU343217.1:257184132-257216307 GCA_910596185.1 Chrysanthemum makinoi
TATTCGATAAAATGGAATGCAACTTCACGTGAATATAAGAACAGGATGAATAAGTATTCAAGAGCTTCTCTGTTGCCTACACAACGGAAAATTCATTGGTTTTCTTTCGTGAATGGTGTTGTCATCATCGTGCTGTTGATGGGTCTGCTTATATTGCTGTTCATGCGTCATTTGAAGAATGATCTCAAAAAGTAATGTTACTTCATTTCAGTAAAGGGGACTTGAAACCTTTATAATTTAGGGTCAGTTGCATAAAATACCAACAACACTTATCATCTGTTCTGTTTGAGCGCCATAGTATTTTTTATCTTAAATTATATTTTTCTTTAAAAGTGTTTTCTAGTTACAAAATGGCCCAAATGTTCAAGTACATTAATATTTTATGCAAACATTCCTTTTTATATATTAACTTTTTGTAATTCAGTCGGTTATTTATCACAGATATTCTAGTGGAGATGAAGAACAAGATAAAGAAGTGGGTTGGAAGTATGTTCATAGTGATGTATTCAGATATCCTCCACGAATGGCGTTGTTTTGTGCTGTTTTGGGCACTGGGACACAATTACTGATCATGTAAGCCACTTAAAATCAAACTTCATGAATATACTATTAGATATATTATTATGGAGTTACTTTTGCAGTCTAGAGGTAATAAAATCAAGTCATCAACTTGTGTATGGGTTAAATTCGGGTATGTTTGTCAATGAATAAATTTAAAAAATAAATAAATAAATAAAAAATAATAATAAAAAAATAAAAATAATAATAAAATTAAAAAATAAAAAATAAAAAAAAAATAGCATAAGGCCATAAACGCCTAACCGGATGCAGTTTATGGCAACTGGTAAGATTTCTCTATCTTAATACTAAAAGGTAAATTTTTTGTACTGATATAGTGTTTTAATCATATATGACTCACAATTTAGTTATAAAATACCTAAACAATTATGGGGAATTTAGTTACCTATTGTGACAGTTTACTAGGCTGCCTGACACACTTTGCTGCAATTGTCTTTTACAATGTTCTAAAGTTGGACTACACAGATGCTGATAATGCTTGTGATTTTTGCAGTGTTTGCTTGTTATTCATTTTATCATTTTTCGAGGTCCTATATCCTTACAGTCGCGGCACTATATCGACTTCACTCGTGCTGTTTTTTATTCTTACTGCCCCAGTAGCTGGATACAGTGCTGCATCATTTTTTGGCCAATTTTCCGAGACTGGATGGGTATGTTCTTTTCTTACTCTAGGACAAATCTACCGCCTGTATACTCCTTTGGACCATGTTGACTTTTTATGGTCAACTGTGATAAACTTGCAAAATATCCCACAACCGCTTTGAAATTTTTCTACTCTGATCTGATATAATTATGCTATATACGTGAATATTTGCAGAAAAAATGTGTTCTTTTATCGGGGATTCTTTACATGGGACCACTTTCTATCATCTTGAGTCTTCTTAACACAATTTCCATATCAATGGGAGCTACTACATCACTTCCATTTGGTACCATAGTGGTGATTTTACTTCTATATGCTTTAATTGCAATCCCGCTGCTTGCTTTTGGTGGGTTAATGGGATATCGTTTTAGATCAAAGTTTCAAGCACCTTCTGCTACAAAGATATCCCCACGCGAGATTCCTATGTTAACTTGGTACAGAAAGACTCCTGGTCAAATGTTGATCTCGGGTCTTTTACCGTTTAGTGCAATTGTTCTTGAGTTGCATAATCTGTATGCAACGATTTGGAGTTACAAAATTCTGACTCTTCCCGGTATTCTGTTTATAACCTTTCTTCTTCTGGTCATACTTACATCGCTTTTGAGCATTGGGTTGACTTACATCCAGCTGACGGTAGAAGATCATCAATGGTGGTGGAGGTATGTTATTGAGCTTACTTTGACTTTTGTTGTCTTAAGTACATACTACTTATTAACCAATATTGGTATTTTGGAAAAAGTTTATTAGCAACGTTTCCATAGTGGTACTATTTGTTAAAAAATTATTGCATCATTGGTCCTTTTCTTGGAAAGGGGATTTGTATCGAGTTAGAGATTGAAACTTGGTATGTTTGACCTCTAAAGTCAAACTGTAAATATTTAATCTAACAACGTTGCAAATCATGATTTCGGATAGTAAATACTCCTTCCAAGTTAAAGAGATAAGTTCAAGTCCAACATAGTTTAATTCAATGCCGAAGCCTGTCAACTAGCATCACTTGTTACTAATTTGTATGTAGCGTCAAACTTGTTTTCTCCAAACCTAATAGAAGTCATAAGAATTTGGAAGTTGTAACTCTTGTATAGACCTTGAAAAGCAAACCATTACCTCTATTAACCATTTCCTCTATTCTAGAAATGGTTAATCTCATGAAATAGCAACCTATTTTCACAATGTTTCTGTTTTAATTGCTGTAATTTCGTAAAACGCATAAAAACCATGTACTTATGTTAATTTATATTTTATGGAAATGGTTAAATCTTGATCCTGCATTGACTCGTGTCATCATTTGGTTTTATATAACAGATCCGTGTGGCGAGGGGGTTCAGTTGCTATCTTTATGTTCGGGTATTGCATATACTACTATTCAAGGTCAAACATGAATGGGTTCATGCAGTCATCCTACTTCTTTTGCTACAATTTTCTTTTTTGTTATGCATTCTTCTTAATGCTCGCTACAATTAGTTTCCGTTCATCCTGGATCTTCGTGCAACATATCTATAATGCTGTGAAAAGTGAATGAACTTCCTTCAGAATCCAAAAACAAAATTCGAGAAAAAGCGTTAAAAGTTTTGTCTAATTCATTGCTATCATTTCTATAGTCACGTGTGTACGCAATGTAGCCTGAGGAATTCTGAGCTAAGGTTTGGGCTCTTAGTTTGATTAATGTAGATTTCATAGTTTCTTGTTTGGAAATGTTTTCCATCAACTTCGTTACTTTCTTCTTTTCTCAGTTTTTTAGCTGGAACAATTAAGTAAATAACCAGTTGCATATATGACAAGTATGTAAGGTCTCGTTGGAAGCAGTCTCTTTACCCTCGGGTTTACCCGGGAGTAGGGGTAGGACATTTTACCTCCCCCATACCCTGCCCCGGCGGGATTGGGTTTGTTGTTGTTGTTGTTGTTGTATATATGACAAGTATGTGTGGTTATTTGGGAGGGCTTGAAAAATGAGTGGTAATTAGTAATTACAAATATATTGGCCTCAATTTCCAGATGTAAAAATAAACCAGTGAGCTGAATAAATAGTTGATCTATTGTGATATGGCAAATTATTCGGATGTTTATTAGTTTTAATGGCTTTCGACTAGGTCTCAATGGCATTTTAGAATATTTCAATTGTGTCTAAACTGAGAATGGTATGGTTTGTAGTCTAGAAGGTGGTTCCTAGGGCAGCTTAACAGTTCAGATGTGACCCCGACCTGCGTATCTTGCATGTTACTAGCAGGATTTACGTACTCCGTGTTGGCTATGTGATAGACCCAAAAGAGTGGGCTAAAGCACAATCTAAAAGAATTGGGATTTTCTTGATCTCGCAAGTAGTGCTATATTTCTATATACCTAATGTTTGGCTTCAATTCGGTTCCATGACAATATCATACAAACCGAGACCCATATATGTGCATATCTAGACATGTACTGTCTCCATTGGAGACAACAGTTCTCCATCTTCATCTACAAGTTCTCCAAGTCTCAAGATCTTTGGACTGAGGTTAAAAATTGGCATTAGCACCCCTAACAACACCACACGACTCTTTCAAGCTTCAATCCTTCAAGGATGTGTTACCAGTCACCACCACCACCATCTATCTTGTTCTAGATTGACCTACCACTTCAAGTTTGCACTGTGGCAATGACTACGTGAACAGCAATGTCTACGAATTTCACAACCATTCTTATGCTATTCTAAAATATTTCAAAGGTGAGTTTGTTTGTTTTGATCTTCGACAAAGTGTCACATATGGTGTTTTGCTAAAAACATGTATGTGGTTTGGACCTCGTTTTGGTAATTGCACAGGTCCTGCATTTTTAAGACTACTATGGGTATCTCATATGGGGTACTTTTCTTATTGTCAACTCAGGGTTCCATGATCCTGCTGGTTAAATTTCAATCTCATTGCTAACATCATTTTTCTTATGTTTTTTTTTTCTATGGGTCATAACTTTAAAGGAATTCAATAGTTGATACAAATTGGACCTTTGATAGATCATGATCCGAGTCGATACAAACTTATTTGCCTAAAGAGCAGACACGTCTACTGTCAACATATACGAAATGGGTCATAAACATACTAATTATATCAGAACCTTAAACAGGAAAAAATTAGCAAAAATACAGTTAAGCTAAAAATGAGTCTGGATGGTTTAAGAATTACCTAAAGTATACCAAGTAAATTTTGTAAAACATTTCTGGTTGCCCTGAGCCATTGCTCTAAAATAGTTTGATGTTAAATTAATTGTTAATTATGTATGAAATAAACAAGAAAAGAAAAAAACACCGACCCAGCATGTTTTAACTCATCTAAAACTTTAACTACCTGGCTTACCTGTTTTGCCAATTATAACACATATCAAACGTACTACGTAGGCGTTTCTTACTCTTGCTTTGATGGTTCAACTTCAATCCATTTTCAAAACGGAAAATGATTGGGAAGACTAATTATGTGCTTAAAGATGTGACTAAAAACATGTGGCATGATTCTGGTGGTTTATAAAAAAGCGGGTCCCATTGCTGTAGCCATCAGGATGATGCCACATATGGTTAGTCATATCTTTAGGCATATGATTTAGGTCTCCCAATCACTACTCTTAAGAGAATGAAACAATCTCACTACATCAACCAAAATAAGATTTCACGGAAATTAAATATATAATAATACATGTTAAAAAGATTCATATGGCTTCACTTCCAACATTTCAGAAAGGTGATAGATGCCCATTTCATTCGTCAACTGGTCTTTGTCCCAAAACTGGAATGTCCTCATATCGCTTCTGCATAACCAATGACAATGTCTCAGAATAAAACGTTATAAACATAAATCATTCCTTCTTTTTTTTTGCTTGAGAAATGCAACTTTCTTCTTACATCAAGCAATCTTAGAGTAACTCATAATGACTTATTTTAACTACAGCTTATATCACTAAACATGTGCTTAATGTAGCAGTTTAGATAATCCATGCTATATACAGATATACATACCTAGACATAGATATAGATATACACTAAGATACGGATGTATGTACATGTATATGTATTTGCGTATACATATATGTCTGTGGGCAAGTCTCTTGTATATTTCCCTTGGATATCCAAGAACCTAAAAATGTGATTCTATGATTCTATGTTTGTGGGCTATTAGTGCCTATTAAGAGAATGTTTAATTGATGAGTGGACTATAGCCAATTTTAATCTATAGCCAAGATTTAACAATAATATCTCATTAAAAGGAATAACCATACTCACTACAACAACAACAACAACAGCAATAACAAACCCAATCCGCCGGGGCGGGGTATGGGGGAGGTAAAATGTAGACAGATCCTACCCCTGCCCCAGGATAAACCCGGGAGTAGAGAGACTGCTTCCAACGAGACCTCCGGCAAGTGCAGGTGTGCAGGTGAGATAGAAAAGAGAAGAAAACAGAAGACAGTAAACAACAAGCACAAGTAGGGAAGAAAGCAGGTAAAACAAGGCAAGGGAGCACGGGAGAGAGCACATGCAAAGGATCACAAAAGTGGACACAATCAAAAAAACAAAGGACCAAAGCCCTAAGAAAAAGCAGGCAAACCAAAAGGAGCAACATAGAGCAAGGCAAAAACACGCACGGGCTTAAAGCTAAGGCAGAGCAAAAAACAAGGCACCGAAAACAAAAACAGGGCAAGAAAAGCAGGCAAACCTAAGTAACACAGAGCAAAGCAAAGCAACGCACGGGGCCTAAAATTACGGCAAAGCAAAAATGGGGCGCCAAAGACCGAAAACGCCGGGGCAAGGCAACAAAGAAACGCCTAAAAGCCTAACCCACCAAAACCACCTAAACCCCCTAAGTCCCTAGCCAAATCTAACCGTAGATCCTAATCCTATCTCTCCACCCCTTCCTATCTGAGGTCATGTCCTCCGACAAGTGAAGCTCCGACATGTCTAGCTTAAGCAAAAATAACCATACTCTCTCTATGTAAAAATTAGATCCAAGAATAACAAACTAAATTTAAGTATTTGCGGGTACCCAACTCGTTTGATAGTTTAGTTATAGCAAACCACAAAATCATCCATTAACAAGACAACCACAAATTACACAAATATATCCAATCAGATTATAAACATTACCCCGATGTTGTTGTTCTCCCACAGTTTATGAACTCCATAGTCCACTACCTGTAAATGTAAATCCGCACAACGCCATCAGTCACTTACATCAGAATACCAATTAAAAAATGAGCTTATTTTTTCTCAGGATCACCATGTTGCCTGATAACAAAAGTTTTGGTTAAGTGGGTGTTTAGGATTGCTTACTAAAACTTCTTGTGCTTTTTAAAGTAAGCATAAACATATAACGGCAGAAAGTGTAATATACTTCTACATGCAAGTATGTAACCAAACACAATAATCAAACATAGAGTTGTTGAAGCATTAAAGAATCATGCTACATAGTTCCAATAATCAATAATAACTTAGAGGGTAACTTTGTGTCTTGCCGTCTTGTAGAAGATTATCTTATTATTGCCTTTGCAGAATGCAAAATAATCAGAAAACCGTGTTCACAAATCATTTGAAAAAGGTAAGGCCAAGGGTGTGTTTAATTGGTGAAAAATGAGGCAATTTTCTAGATAAGTTTTCATAAAAAAAAGTTAAAAAAATAGAAAATTTGTTTAGTCACAAATGTTTCGAAAAAATTTCTTAAAAAGTGAGAGGTCCCCTTTTCAAATGTTAACTGGAATTTTGAAAAGACCTATTCACACATTTCTACAATTTCCTTCACTTTTTGACATACCCTTGCACCTTTCTACTTTTCTAAAAAATATCATCTAAACACGATTTTTAAAAATTACATTTTTGTAGAGATAAAAGCCACTTCCCGTTTCTAGAAAACTCAAAACTAAAAAATACAGAAAAATTTTCGCAACTAAACACATCCTAATTCACTGTGTTTTCTTAAAGAGAAATCACCGTTTTGAAGTGAGACTTTGTTTTCGAAAACGTAGATCAGTTATAAGGATGGGTAATCCCAAAAACCTTAGTCGCCCTCAAATAATCACACATTCCTAGGAGCTGTTTGTTTCAGCTTATATAGCCGGCTTGTCTCTTATTTGATTTTCGGCTTATGTTTCATAAGCTCGCCTTTTGTGGCTTATTTTGAGATTTTCTGGCTTATATAAGCTTATCATGTCATGATAAGTTTATATAATCTCACAAGTTTCAAAATAAGTCACAAAAAGTGAGATTTTGAAACATAAGCCGAAAACCACATAAGCCATAAGCCAGCTATATAAGCCGAAACAAACACCCCCTTAAATTTTTGTGAGGGGGACAATTATTTGGGACAGAGGGAGTATTTCCTATATTAACACAACATCCTATAATATTAAAAACCTAAAGTGTTTGATAAATCTAAACAATATAAAATCAGATCTAAAAATCATTTACTAGCAAAAAACAATCAGCTATATGTGTAAACCTGATAAGATGATTATTTAAATAAGTTAATAGATAGGAAGCGTAATATACCCGTTCACCGGCGAAAGCACCAGCGATGACGAAAGTGACGTAGACGGAGTTACGACGCATAAGCACTTTGTATAGCCCTTCGAATATTCCCATTCTTTGATTGGTTTCTTCCCGAAATGATCCTCCTTTTGATGATGAAATGATGTGCTTCTTTGAGTTGTGGGGGTGTTTGACTTTGGGGCGACTTGTTAATAATGAGCCTTTGATAGAAAACATTCCACTTTAATTTATTTTATTTTTAGGGCTAATTCTAAGAATGCATCTTTCGCTCAAGGTGTCTTCACTTTTTAGGAAAAAAGTTTGGGTATTTCCAAAATAAACCTTGAGACTTGCGACTTTCTACTTTTCATATAAGCATGACAAGTGTCCATCGAAGTTTGTGTACCCAATCATAATTTTAACTAAATTGTCTATTATACCCTTGTCTTTTAGTACAGCGACCGAATCTTAGCGACTTTTTTAAGAATCTTGCGATTTTTTTTTTGTCTTTTAGTAAAAAAAGTCAAAGTTACTAAAATATTTTTTATACTTTTCGCTCCTTCCAACGGCGACTTAAGCGAAATAATATTAGCGACTTTTTTTACTTTATACTTTTGTACCTTTTAGTACATTTTTACACTTATAATTTTAACTAAATTGTCTATTATACCCTTGTCTCTTCCATTTCTACCCATTATTTTTCTCATTCATTCCCTATACATTTCCACCAATTATTGTTTCGGATTGCATTCACAAAACAGATTATGCGTCTGTGAAACAACGTAAGCATGTCTCGATCTATTTTGGAACCAGCTTCATACATGTACAAGACTGACCCAGTATCGTATGTCAAAGATAAGTTGGGAGAATCACAGTATCTTGTTTCTGCAGAAGATGATTCACGGATAATATCAAGTGATGGTCTAGAGAATGCTAAAGATGCCACTGACGGGAAAGGGGATAGACACTCAGTAGAATCGTTTGATTTATCCAAGCCTCCACTGTTAGTTTTTGCTTAAACTATACTTGTAAAAAAAAACATGTTATGAATCTAAATAATTTCATTTTAAAAAAGATGTGGAACTGCACTTTCAAGGTTAAAATAAGCCGAATTGATGACATCACAATCTCTAGAAATCTTTTTGACTGCAAATTCATAGATGAGAATGTTAGATTCTACTAGATGTCCAGTCTCATCCATTTACTTGTGAATTGGTTGATTTGAGCTTATGTGGGTCAAGCCAACCCACCCCTTTTTGACCCAAATAAAAAAATGGCTCGTTATAACATGACCAGTTCTGACCCATTACCCCACCCACACATCTTTTGCACCTCTTTTTAGATAAGACTTGCAAAAGTATACGTATTGAATTTGTTTTATATATTTCTATTATGTAAGTAATTGTTATAACTTTATAGCTAAAGCATTCTTTGTTTTCGGTTTCCTTTCATAGTAATTTCTGAGACAATATGAGATGGTTGATTTACTTGTATGCTATATAAGCAGCATTGTTCTCCTACTCATTTCTCTTTGTTGGTTGACAGAATCAAGTGGCTTGGTGGACCGCAACATGACACCGAATCTAGCGCTAATGTGCAACCCACAAAAATACATCGAAACTAATAGAGATTCAACCGACTCTACCAGCGGAAGTCATTCAGTAGTATTGCATGATTTTCCATCTCATGGAAAGGCGATTTGCTTGATGAGAGAATTAGAGAGACTTCTTTATCGCAGGTAGACATCGTTTCTGCAAGACACTCTACTAGCAACCACATGTGGGGCGCTGACCTCACTTCAGAGTCAATAAGTCAAACTCAAACATCAAAAACGAACTTTCTTCAGGTACGTAGATCTTGAACATGACCACTTGATCAACTTACTAGAGCTGGCAGAATGGGTGTGGGGTTGGGTTGACCTCAATATTTTTGTCCAAATATTTAGGAGGTTTTATGCTGAAAAACACTTTGGGTGACTTTTAACATGTTCAACCCGTCTCCAGTTTTAGTGTATTAAGAAAATCTTTACCCACTTTATCAATTAGAGACGAAGTATAACACATTTTGACTCATTTGAAAATGGACAAAATTGCTACCTCTAACTTTCATGTGTAAAATAAGCTAGATTATCATACATGCCTATGATTTCTTGCAGCTTTTTCCTAAAGACAAAGCAAACGACATGTTCCCATTAAGACGCCCTTGCAGAGAAGCATCTATCATGCACCCTGAAGATACACCATCAATGCTGACATCATAAACAGGAAACATCCGCAATTCAGCAGCTCAATAAGTGCTACACCCTCTTACGGTTTATCTAGTTGGCCCAACTTTGACACAAAAACTCGGGCACGCGGTTCAAGACATGATGGGGGTGCAATACCCGTCGGACTTCGGCGTCTTTAATGAGGCACAAAATGATGCTTGACAACATAATAAGTAGAGCAAGGGCATTAAGCGGTAATAAAAGTAGTACTTTTTCAGACAATTTTGACACTTCAAATGTGTGGTCGAGGAGAACTTGACTTTCTTTGGATCGGTGTAAGAAGACACGGAATAGGCAATTGGGACTCGATTTTAAGGGATCCGCGGTTGCATTTCACATCCGGAGGTCGCCAAGGAATTAGCCAAGCAGTGGGTGGAAGAACAGTCAAAACTTTTAAGTACTAAACCGTCGTTTCACACAAAACGATCTCGACCCACTAATATATACAACTGAATAATCTTCTGAAGAACCGCAAGTTTCCCTTAGATATAGAGGAAGGTCAACCTTTGACCCGTTAAATTGGTCCCACAAGGACTGGTCACTTACCTCATTGGCCGGGAAGCGCTTAGCACCCTCCAAGACACTGTTGAACAGGTTGCGCCATGTCTTCGGGATTGATGCAGTGGATTAATAAAACCTTTTCGCTCGATAGAACCATGGGTTCAATATTACCCGAGTTTCAGCCATCTGTTGCAACTCATTCTCCGGACCCTGTGATGTATCCCGTTGCAACACATCCTATTAGTAAACCTAATGAAGTGATTGTCATTGACAGTGATGCATCTTCCGAGGATACTAGATCAGATGGTCATAGGTAAGAGTTAGCTGTTGTGTACTAATATACGAGGTATATGTAGGTATGTTAAAATCATGTACATGTAAAATCTTGTTTAAGGATTGTTGTCTTGGACATGGGATTTGTTAAGTATGAAGTTATTGAACAAACTAATTGGAAATGGGAATGCAAGTATTAGAACACGCACTATTACTTTGAACCAAAAGCTGGTTCCGCGACTAAAGAGTAAATTGCATGTTGGCACTTTTTACATAAATCGTTGCTGTGGATTGGTCCAAGACATTGTGTCACAAGACCAGTCTTTTTTGTCGAAAGTGTTCTTTGTGGTTCCTTGCCACACCATTTTTCGTTTGCTTCAAACTAAAGGACCCGATGCCACGATCTTGAGAGCAAGAATGTGGGTTTGTGATGAAAATTCTATACCAGATACTTTACATGGTCTTATAAATTTTTATAGTTTAGACTCCAATTTGTCATTTCATAATTGTCATCTTTTTCCGAGGATCATATGCATACAAACCAAGGGTAATTTTGTTCCCAGTTTTTGTCTTCCGTTGTACTCAGTAAAATAGTAGTCTTAGATAACTTTTAAAGTTTGGAAGAGAATACAATTTTAAGCATATCTTCTTTCCATTCCTTTGGCATCTTCCCCTTGGAATTTGCATAACTGACACATAAACCATAAATTTGGTTTGATATCATATTCATCATTATTCATACACATATACATATATCATTACAAAATGTGGCATTTTATAGGAAAGGGCTTGTTGTCCAGTGATGCCTCTCTTTGAGTGAGAACGCTCCTCAACCAAATAGTTCTAGGTTAAAGTTTAAGGACAACTAGTACAACATCAGGTGTAGTTCACCATAGTTCATCTGATGCCACAAGTACCAAAGCTCATGTGACGCCACGCACGAAAACTAGAGCAATATCAGATACGATGAACTTGCAAAATCAGATACGATTCACCAAAGTTATTATGACGCCACACGACACATCCACCAATGACAGGACACGATCTATTTTCAGTTTAACATCACATTTTCTCAGAAACAAGAACGGATAACACGAAGTTTCGTAAATAGCATTTCATATAATCGTCTCAAAATATACTAGCATGGTTTAGTAACACTAGCGTGGAATGAAATATACTAGCGGTGGTTTAGTAACACTAGCAGTGGTTACCAAAATATACTAGCAGTGGTTTAGTAACACGTAGGAGTGGTTACCAAAATAAGATTGTCACTGATTAGGTGTGCCCTTATATATAATCATTTAATACATTACTCAAGAATATAAGAATCTACGATAAGCATTATGACCAACCCAAATCGTCACCCACGCATTTTGACAAAAAAACTCGTAAATGAAAGACTCGTAGTTTGGAGTCCACTTACAAAGAGGTGCGTTCACATGGTCTATAGAAGCAACAATACAAACATGAGAGCAAGCAGCAATTCTTGCTAGAAGATCTTTGAGTAAAGAAATCAATAGCGAATAGGAACAAGACGGACTAAAGGGCTTATTTCTGTATAAACTATTAAACAGAACCGTAAACTATCTTAACTTTGTTTTTGGAAATGTAAAAAAGGCGGAATTAGCATTTAGCATGTTAGAGGTGCGAAAAGGACAATCTGCCGGTTAGGTTGATAAGAAACACTTTCTGTCCGACGCTCATATAAGCAATTAGCATGTCAACTATGGATACAAAATTATAATTTTTTCACCAAGATGCTTATTGCTTATTTATGCTAAGGTTCTACTCTTTCATAAACAAAGTGTGTGGCCGTCAAATCTTTTGACCCATTTCCTTCTCAAGCTAATTTTCTATTTTGCTCATCTGACCCGTTAAAGATAAAATATAAGCCAAATCAACCCATTTTTAGTAGTAGCTTTATATTATCACCTCTAAAATAGCACTGAAGAATATAAACAATATTCAGCCATGTAAAATGTAATGCAAAAGTATAATGAGCTTACCGTAAACTATTTATGTACAATGTTCATTCTTACCGGACTCAGGGCTCTCTCTCGCGACGCTTTAAAAGGA
The DNA here is from genome assembly GCA_910596185.1 of Chrysanthemum makinoi. Lineage (NCBI taxonomy): Eukaryota > Viridiplantae > Streptophyta > Magnoliopsida > Asterales > Asteraceae > Chrysanthemum > Chrysanthemum makinoi. Next base: position 257,196,952 of record OU343217.1, read on the forward strand.
GATGGGTACCTTTCCAAGCATTATATCTATTCTGATCCTGCAGTGACACAATAGTTGTGCAGAAGAAGCGTGATGTCTTAATCATCTGTGTTGAATTAATTATTTATGAAGTACAAAGAAATAGATAACACAAAATGATTTATGAAGTACAAGGAAATCCATTTACAAAAATTGTTTAATACAATGTCAATTCAGCAAAATGCATTCAGTTTGCAACTTTGATATATGTAAGGATGAAGGCAAACATAGGTTTACTCTCACAAAATGATTTATGCAACTCGTCCTAAAAGACATCGATTTACTAAATATTTGCAAACAATTATCGGAAATACAATTGCAAATTCCTACTAATACTTACTGCAGCACCTTAACGAACATAGATCAACTCTCAAAAACTGAAGTACATAACTTATGATATGAAAACATATACACACACTACTACCAGATATTCATAAACATATACACGCAAAAACAATCACAAAATTCAATCGTGGTAGAAAACTTCAATAAACTTAGGTTAACTCTCACTGAAAAGCGAATTACATAATTCATCATACGAAGACAACACACACTAATAATCGTGCGAAACACAGTCACATAATTCTACTAATCCTAATAGAAACACCTCAATAAACTTGGGTCAACTTTCACGAAACTAAACTATATAACTCATCGTACCAAAACAAACACTACTATCAAATACTAAAATGGCAGAATTCTACTCATATTCCTTGCAAAACTAAATTAAATTTAGGCAGTTAGGCTAATTCTCATATTCCTTGAAAAACTCATATTCCTTGCAAAACTTAATTAAGGTACTCCACTAAAATTTAAAAATAAATAAATAAATAAAAATGGTTTGTCGTTGGTCGTTGTGTAACTGACCAAGAGGTTTGGCACAAAACATGGTATGGTGAACCATTGGGATTCTTGGGTTGGTGGTTTGGCGTCACCTTTTGGCACCACGGTACCTCCCGCTTTAATCTGAAACCATTGGCGAAAATGTTGTTGCTACTTCAATATTACATATTAAAAAACAATAAAAATTATGTGACATTATTAAAAAATGTTCGTGTAGGAGGTTGTTAGAAATATTATACAAAAATATCCGTGTAGCCGCTATGATCACGAGTACTCACTTACTGCACCACCATCACACTTGGTGGGTGTTTTAGGTGACGGTTTAGTAGCCCCGCTATCAAACGCTGAATCAAGGAAAAGGTGAGGCATGCGAGTATTTTTGGGTCGTGTATTTGTGTCTAAGTGTGATATGTTTGCGTGACGGGTTTGGCTCGATAAACCGGTAATCACTACTGATTTAGCCGTTAGTTTGATGGTGAGTAGATGTTGACGTGACACCGACCACACTCATTATATCTGTTTTACGTCAACAAGCTCTAGAGCAGTAAAAACCCGGTTACATACCCATGTTTCTTAGACGTTTGCGCGTGCATGATCTTAAATCTAGAGCTTTATTGATTGTTAGCGTCATTTTTAGCTTTAGAAGTTTATAGATATAACTGCAAGAACAATATTATACACTAGTCTAACTTCTTTAGTAAAAGCAGGCAGGAGGTTTTTATGCATTGAATGATATTTTGGGTAACTTTCATCCCAGTGACTCATTTCCTTTCTCACTAAATCATTTACCTTAACCCATTTGACCAGTTAAAGTAAACCAGATAACCCAAATTGGTCAATCGGTAAGTAACTCGAACGAATTCATCACATCTCAGTAAAAGTAGTACAAGAAAAAGACATCCAGAATTGGTGTCATCACCAGTAAAAAGCCTCTTTCATTACTGTACTTGCTAATATAAAACCTTCGCTAACATTTACAAGACTAGTCAGGGTCCTGAATTAAAACTCAAAATCAATACCATATGAACGAATCAACCAATACGTATAGTCACGTATATTAGCAATTGGACCCCAAGAATGAATCAAATTTCAACCAAAACAGTAAGAAAGCCAAATTAGTCTCCATAACTAACTCACTTGAGATATGTGAAAATCTTCTGGTAGTTGAAAACTGGAAGCTGCCACAAACTTTTTTCTTTCTTCGGATACTTCTTCAACCTCTTCTTCATCACTATCATCACCATCTCTGGGAGTGCGAGGGGTAAGAGGGTCATTTACACTTTTGGTCTGGGTAGTTTCCAATGGCTAGCATACTCACTTGAAAACTGGAAGCATACTCACTTTTGGCTGGGTAAGAGGCTAATTCTCACGCAATGAACTATAACGCATATACCAAATCACACACGCAGGAGCTAATATCAAACGCTTAAACTGCAGAATTCTACTAATTATGGTTGCTTAACCTCAACAAAATTATCTTATCTTTGATGAAACTAAACTTATAGCCGATCAAACCAAACACACAATATCAAATACTTAAACACAAACTTATCCTTAAATGCATTTGGCTACATCACAAAGAAGACTTACTTTACATATATTTCGTAAAAGCTCAAGGTTAGTGGCATAAAGATGGACGAACAGAGACACGACCAAACCACTCGACCAAACCACCGCTAGTATATTTTGGTAACCATTGCTACTTTATTTTTTCCACGATAGTGTTACTAAACCATTGCTAGTATATTTAGGTAACCACTGCTACTTTATTTTATTCCACTGCTAGTGTTACTAAACCACTGCTAGTATATTTAGGTAACCACTGCTACTTTATTTTATTCCACTGCTAGTGTTACTAAACCACTGCTAGTATATTTAGGTAACCACTGCTACGTTTCTCGAAACCACTGCTAGCTTGTTTTGATTCTAATCAATATGGGACTCGCACTATTGCATACTAAGTCCACACAACAATTGGTGACAATCGAAGCTCATTTACACAACAATCGGTGTAAATGAAACACTAATTATTATATGTATATTAAAATTAGAGAAATAATACCTTCGGCGACGGTGAATTGACCGGAGATGGTGAGATAACCAGAGATGAAGGTGTTGATAGCCGGAGGTGAGGGTGTTGATAGCCGGAGTTGACGGCTTGAGAGAGATAAAACTTCGGTTTTTAATTGAAATGACAAATAATGTGAGGAGTTATTGTTTCCATTAGATATAGAGCAAGAGAGCAAATGTATGGACTCTGAGAGCAAACGGGGTTGATGGCGGCCTTTTTACGTCCCACAATCAATTATGCATTCTCAATAAGAACAAATGTTTTTGTTAGACTTTTTATTTACTTTTTTATTCTTGATTAAAGTTTCAGTGAATTGGTAGTAGTAGTAGGCTAATTTTGGTTTTGTTAAAGGAAAGAAGATGCTCAACATGTAAAAATAGTTAAGGGTACAATAGTTATTTTAATTTAAAAAGTATTTAAAAGTTATGTAAAAAATACTATAAAAAAATACAAAAGTACAAAGTTAAAAAAGACGCTAAAAGTAATTCGCTTAAGTCAAAAGACATTGGGAAGGAGCAAAAGGAATAAAATAATACTTTCCAAAGTTTGACTTTTTCCTCGAAAATATAAAAAAAAATAAAATCGCTCGAATCTTAAAAAGTCATTTGGATATAAGTCGATTATAAATCATAGGTACAAAAACGTAATTTCAATGATTGGAGCATGAAAAGTGTCAGGACACTTGGCAATCTTAGATTGGAAGAAAAAAGTCGCAAGTCTCAAGGTTTATTTTGGAAATACCCAAACTTTTTTCCTAAAAAGTGATGACACCTTGAGCAAAACATGCATTCTCATAATTACCCCTTATTTTTATGTATTATGGGTATTATTTTGGCCTTTAACTTTTTTGTTTTTCTTAATTATTGTTTTTTAATCTTTTAACCGACTAATTCACAAGATTTTAGCTTATCATAATTGTTTGGTAAGGTTGACAATAGCTATTTAGAGTTGTTTGCACATACAAGAATTATACTTACAACCTTTCAATAATCGCTACAAGTTCTTATCATTAGGTCACTCCAAAGCGGTTACAATATAATGTTAGAAATTGAGGTTAGAGTGATGATAATCTTGGATATCTTCATGAATCGTGTAAGTTTAGGCATCACGAAATCCTTATCTGGGATAATTGGAAGAGCATTTCATTTCTAGGCATAAGAGAACGAAGCAAGAGAGAGAGGGTTGTGTGAAATCCGTATATTCTAATGAGAAAAGCTATGTTTGTTAAATAACAGACATATGTGACACTTAATGGCAGTTACTTTTGGTTAATATCGGTTAAAACCGAAGGGTCACAACCCTTCACCAACAGACATGTTGGCTGGGTTTTGGTGGGGAAAGTTGTTAAGTCCTTTAATACCGATTTGTAAGGGGTGGGACCCCCTTGACCCCTGCATCTTTTTTTGGGCGAAAACATATTAGCTCAACGAGTGTGCACTCTACACTTCCTTAACTCGTGTGTTAGCTTAATATGTTTACCACTGATATCTAGTAAATCGCAATAACCTAAAATAATTGATGACACTAAAAACACCCCAATATATCCCCCCATCATCTCTCAATTTAGTGTAATCCTTGATTTACTAAAATATATACAAAAATATATATAAGCATATAAAACAAACATAACGAAACAAACAAATGCATAAATGAAAATGTCTTACGATTGAATTTTCATCTTAGTATAATATACATTTCAAATACTCGAGAATCGGGTTGTCGTAACAATTGAACCCGTCAACCCATTTGAATACCTGAAGATGTTATACACATAAGTTTCTATAACACTTTATTGCTTATACTTGACATTATTACAAGCCATGTGTCCTTATCCATGAATGAACATATATGAAGCCAAGTCCAAACTTCTTGAAGCGGCAAAACTTCATGCTCACATAGGTGGTCCTTTTAGTCTTGCACCTGCATTTGCAATTTTTTAAAAGAACCATTAAGAAGATATTCTTCATCCTAACCATCATTTGCGTGTCTGAACACATACCTTGGGAATATAAACACATGTGCTCCAATCTCTAACTATGAGCTTTCTACATTGAATTCAAATTTCTAACGTTGTATTAGAAGGGAATTGGGTATCTCATAGCTAGTAGATTTAGATGGATTTTAATCACATCCCTATCCCGGACTTAATCACCAAGTCCCTAGCTAACCCCTTCGTCAAGTGGTCATCTAAATTATGTTGAGACCGAACAAACTCTATATATGTCACACCATTCAAGACTAGCTCTCTAATCATACTATGTATAACACCCAAGTGTCTAGACTTGTCATTATATATTTGACTATAAGCTCTAGCCAATGTGGAGGCACTACCACAATGGATAGACATTGGTGCTATCGGTTTCAACCATATTGGAATCTCATGTATCAAGTTTCTTAGTCATTTTGCTTCTTTACCGCAGATCCAAAGCTACAAAATCGGATTTCATAGTAGAACTAGTTATGCATGTTTGCTTCTTGGAAGCCCATGAAATGACACTTCTCCCAAGCAAGAATACTCATCCACTGGTAGAAGATGAATCTTAAACATGATTTATCCAACTAGGTATAGTGCTCGTCATACCGTACATCAAACAACTAATCGCTTTTGAGTAATCGAGCTGAGCTACAGGTTTACTTGTATTGGGCATAAGCTTCTCCACCGGATCCATGGGAGTACTCGCCAGAGAACAATCTTCACAATTGAATTTCTTGAGTATTTTCTAAATATAGTGAGATTGTGTAATTACAATCCCTTTATTCTCACGTTTAATCTTAATACCAAGAATATCGTCTGCTTCTCCCATATCTTTCATGAAAAACTTTGATGACAAAAACTTCTTAGTTTTATCATCTTGATTTTGGTCGATTTGGTCGCTGCAAAATCAACATGTCATTAACATATGAACAAATGATTACACCATTACCGGATCCATCAAATTTGCTATATACATAGTTGTCAGATTGATTTAGGAGAAAACCACTAGACAACACAACCTCATCAAACTTTCGGTGCCACTACTTAGGTGCTTGTTTCATTATACAATGACTTAACTAACTTACACACCTTATGCTCATTACACGGCATAACAAACCCTTCCGTTGCTTCATATATACTTCTTCATCAAATAACCATTTAAAAATTTTGTTTTGACATCCATTCGATGGATCACCATATTGTGAATAGCTACCAAAGCTATCAACAATCTTATAGTACTGATACGAGCAACTGGTGTGTAGGTATCGATCCCTTCCTTTTGTCTAAAGCCTTGGATTACCAATCGAGCCTTAAACTTGTCATATGTTCCATCGACTTTCATCTTCCTTTTGAAGATCCATTTGCATCTTAAAGGTTTGCAACTTGGTGGTAAATCAGACAAGACCCATATATTATTTTCCATAATAGAACCAATCTCATCATCAATTGCTTCTTTCCGAAAAGCAATACCTTGAGATTTCATAGCTTCATCAAAGGTTCTTGGATCCTCTTCTATACTATAACAGTAAAAGTATTGAGATTCAATTTTATCTCTTGATCCCTCAACTAGTTATAATCGAATATCAGAACTATATGATTTAGCTTTCCTAGCTCTTTTACTTTTACGAGGCTCGGGTGTCTCACTTTAATCATCCTTTTGAGATTCACCCGAATTTGGTATAATATCCTCTGGTCTATGTATTGAAGAGAAACGATTCTCATCAAATATTGCATCTCTTGATTCTATAACTGTGTTAATAGAAACAGAGTCATTAGGTTCTACAACATATTACCTATATGCCTTGAATGCTCAACCCCAATACCATTTTCACCCAAAGTTTTTCTTTTATGGTTCGAAAGTCTAACAACGGCCCTACACCCCCAAACTCGCAAAAATGTAAAGTTGGGTCGTTTTTTATACCAAAGTTCATATGGGGTAGTCTTATTCCTCTTATTAGGAACCCTACTTAATAAATAGCAAATCGTCAACATGGCTTCACCCAAAGAACCGTCACTCAAACTCGAGTAAGATAACATGGCATTAACCATTTCTTTAAGAGCTCTATTTTTCTTTCGGTCACACCATTTTGTTGTGGTGTATTAGGAGCCGTAGTTTCATGAATGATTCCTACGGACTTGGAAAATCTGAGGATCATAATATCCACCACCTCTATCCGTGCGTAAGGTTTTAATCTAGTCATTTTGTTGTAATTCAACTTCTGTTTTATAAATTCTAAATTTTTATAGGACTTCGTATTTTGCATATACCAAGTAAACATAGAAAAACCTAGAAGCATCATCTATAAAAGTGATAACATACTTTTTATTGCCTAAATATGGAGTTGCATGAAAAACAAATAAATCACTATGTATTAATTCAAGTATTACATACTTTCTTGTTATACTTTTAAATGGTTGTATAGTGATTTTTGTTAACATGCAAGTATTACATTTTTCTGTATTTCCACCAATAGCATAAATTAAATCATCTTTAGACATTTCAAGCATTCTTTTATAGTGCGCATTTCCTAAACGAGTTTGTCATAATGAGGAATTAACAACATCAAACCTAGACATATAAAAAAAACTAGAATCGTCAAGAACTTTATTCAAATTTATCATAAACATTCCATTATTATAATAACCAAATCCTACAAATAAACCAGACTTCCATAAGATATACTTATCGAATTCATACACTTGTTTGTATCCACACTTATTTAATACATGGCCATAAATTAAATTCTTACGAAGTTTTGGTACATACAACACTTTAAAAAGTAATAGATTTTCCGAACTGAATTCCAACACCATACTTCCTTTCCCATGAACAGAGGCGAAATGATTATCACCCATGTAAAGAATCCAGGCGTCTTCCATCGGTAGATATGTCTTAAACCATCAACGATCTTTATAAACATGAGTTGTGGCACCAGAATCAATCCACCACGCAATTGCATCAACCTGCACATAAAATGCTTCAAAAATTAGTGAAACAGAATATTTAATAAAAATGTTCCAACCATGAACTAAATTTTGACATTGGTATTGGGAATGGCCCTTAGACCCTTTTCCCTTCGTCATCCTTCATATGTTTACTACGACAATCCTTCTCAAAGTAACCAGATTTTCCATACTTCCAACATGCCAATTTAGGCTTCTTGTTGGAACCAGAACCACCGTTGTTATCCTTAAAACAACATTTCTTTCCTTTGTTTTATTATTATTTTTCTTTCCACCCTCTTCCATCATATGAACCGAGGGTCTAACAACCTTTTTTCCTTTGCCCTTGTCACTTTCTTGCGCCCTTAGAGATTCCTCTATATGCAAGTGACTACCAAGTTGAACCAAAGACAGATCGTCCTTACTATGTTTCAAACTATGTTTAAAATCCTTCTAGGAAGGAGGCAACTTGTCTATCACACTTGAAACATATATTGATTCATCCATTTTTAGACCATGTTGTGTATATTATCCAAGGATTATGAGGAGATCGTTGAATTGTTCCATGAATGACCTTGAGTCGACCATCTTGTAATTATTGAAATTACTTATAAGGAACTTCTTACTAGAAGCATCCTCTGTCATGTACTTGGATTCAAGAGAATCCCACAACCCCCCATGCAGATTCCACGTTATGATAAATATCTGATATGGGATCAGACTACCGTTTAGTATGTGTCTTCTACATATGTAGTCGTCATTCTCCAACTTCGATATGTGTCTGACTACTTCCATCGTATCATATTACACCAACTATGGCATAGGGGTAGACATAACATACACAACCTTTAATGTTACAAAAAAGAAGTGCATATTCTTCTGCCATCGTCTAAAATCATGCCCTTCAAACTTATCGAGTTTCCCAAAGTTCGTAGTCATCTCCTTCACAATATTTCATTCAGCCATGATTATGACAAAATACTTTATACATTTGTTAGAAATTGGGGTTAGGGTGATGATAATATTTGATATCTTCACGAATCATACAACTTGTCTATCTGAAATAATATTCAACCATGCTATCCTTAGCCTGTAAAATACTCAAAGTACACAAGGACGATAAGCATGTACAAAACTGATTCCATAAGATCGTTGTTTGGACATATGCGTGACATGTTGTGAGTAGTAAAAAGCCAAGGATATGGCGGACACATGAGGAAGGGCATACACGGCCGTATGACAAGGTACAAACCAATGAGATGGATACACATGTCATTCTTGTATGCTCAATGGATGATCGACACTTGTTACCAGACCATATATAAGCTCACATTCTAGATCATCCTGTATAAATAGAGAGGGTCTCTCATCATTTAAAAACAAGTGTTATGACCATTTCATAATACACACACATACTTGATTTATGTCTTTCCAGAAGAAACTCTCATTTTCTAGGCATAGACATAACTGCTTGCATCCAACTTGTGATACGCTGATCCAACAAGATTGGTTACTGTCGTCGTCGTCGTCGTTGTTGTTGTCGTCGTCTTAAGATAGAACACCCTTATTACTTAACTTTTTATAGATCAACAAGTAAATTGCAAAAATTGTCCTTGTGGTTTGGTCAAATTTCAGGTTTAGTCCTTATCTTTTTAAAAGTGCACTCGTCGTCTTTGTATGGAACTTACAAGTGCACTCTTGGTCCCTAGCCAAAATTAAATGACTAAATTAGCAAATTACCCAAAGGGGAAAAAACAAAAAAGATAATTTAGTAATTTAACTTTAGCTAAAGACCAAATATGCATTTGTAACGTTCTCACAGAAACGATGAGTGCACTTCAAAAGATAATGATTAAACCAACAATTTAATAGAATCACATACAAGGATTTTTGCCATTTACTCCAGCTCAATTAAAGAAATACCTTTATCACCTTTATTTCTAGGGGGAATTTCATATATACCCAAGGAAACTTTAAAAATTACATATTTCTCTAAAACACAAGTTTTTAATGCATGATGTACAATGCTATTAAAGCATGCTTTGAGAAAATATGTAATTATTGAAGTTTGGGTGGGGATGTATGTAAATGCCCATTTTTTCTAACACAAAGCTAATGAGATAGATTATAGAACCGACCCAACCCAACTAGTACATATTTTGTTATATCCAAAGCCCATCCCAAAAAAGCCCAATAGGGTTTCCTCTGATCCCTAATATAACATTTGGTGTATATCACTGGCCGCTGTTCTCTTCAACACTTTGCTCTTAGGCATTCATCAAAGGTATTACAATCTTCGTCTTTATCTTTTTAATCAAATCTATACACTTCATTTCCTGGTATTTAAATGTGTTTATATGTTTGTTTGATTACATTTTAACAGCATCTTGTTAGCATTTTTAGTTATGTTTATGCTATATTGTGTATCAAGATTGAGTTTTTATGAGATTTAAGGATGTGGGTTTTGTTTCTTTTGTGTCTTTATGGAATTTAATGATGGGGCTGTTGTTGTTTAATCGTGTTTTTATGTTTTGTGCTATGTTGTCTGTATCTTTAATCCTATTGTTACACTGTTTGTATATGTTTTTTAAGGAGTGGATAAAGAAACTAGGTGGTTTTTGTGTTTTTTTTTAAATGTTTGTAAGCTAACTAGTTAGATTAATGTTTGTTCTTTACAAATGAGGTAGGTGACTGTATGTGTAAATTTAGTCTATTGATGTACATTTGGAGCATATAATGAGAAGTAGTCGTGTTATGTCTTTTTTTGGTTTGATTATGTTCGGTGCTTTTTGTTAGTAGGTGTTTGAGTTAGCGTGTTTGGTAGCTTAGCTTATTGAAATTGTATAAACTTAATAAGCTATGTCACATTTTTCAAGAGCTCATTAACTTGAGATTTTCGTATTTTTGAAGCAAAAAGTTCAGGGAAATAAGCTCTTTTTATGCGTGATTGAGTTTATCCGTTTTTTAAATTCTCGATAAGCTGATTTGCCATAAAATAAGGTAATTGAAACACTGTATAGTTAACCTCTTTGCACAATTTATGTTTGTGATATAATTTGTGTTTTTATATTCAATTGTTATGTTGTATGTGTATCTTGTTTTTGGTTTGTATACATTTTTTGGTGATATCTTAGTGTTATTATGTGTTTGTATGTTTATGCTTATGATATATGTTGATGATGAAATTGAAACTCTGTATCAAGATTGATACTTATGGTAATACAAGAAGTGCGGGTATTGTTTCTTTTGTGTTAAGATGTACTGGATAAAGAAGTTTATATGTGTTTTTGTTTGTTTGATTATGATTGGATGTTAGTTTGTCTGCTTTAGTTCTGGTTATTTTAACATCAAATTAGGTGTTTATATGTCTATGTATAGTTTACTGTTGATGATTTTAATTGATAATTTGTATTTTTTGAACACAAATTGATGTTTGGATATGTTACTTTTGTTTGTTTGATTGTAATTTTGATGTTTACAGTATATATGCGGTGTTTGAATTAGCTTCTTTTCTGGGCATGTCAGCTTATTGAAACTTTGATAAACCTGATAAGCTCACATTGCTTAGCTGTAAGCTTATTACTTTGAGCTTCCAGTTTATTGGCTTTTCAAGTTCCAACAAGTCTATTTGCTACAAAATAAAGTAATTCAGATACCATTTAGTTAGCATATTTGTGTTATTCTTGAGGATGTATGACGACGTTTGTTTCTTTGATTACTCTAGTGTTCATGGTTTGATTGATATCTTACGCATAGTTTTATGTATCATGATGTTTGATTCATATGTATTAAGTGATTGATTAGTTGGAGCTAAGCGTTTCACTGTTTGTATGATTTTCATTTACTTTAATTATGAAACTGATATTTTCTAATCTTTTTGGTTTCGTACGTAGTAGTGAAGTCTAAAGAAGGAAAACTTTACAATCATGAGGTATGTGTCTTGATTCAGACTTTTGTAGTTTTCTTCGTTTAAATTGTTTTTGTAGTGTTTATCAGTACATTATACGCAGTACCAATGCATCCAAGAATTGAAAATCTTCCCACATGTGTGGATGCATAGAAGTTTTTCAATTCCTGGATGCATCTGTATGTAAGGTCTTGTGTCATCCGCTCAGTAGTATTGTTTTTAGTGTTTATAATATTTTTACAGCCTTATATATGTATTAGACGTTATCTGATTTTTAAATTTTATGATTTGGCAGTAAGCTTTCAAGTGAAGCCCTCAGAGAGGCGATTACTAGCATCACTACTGATGCTAAGGAAAAGAAAGTCCGTAACTTCACAGAGACCATTGAGCTCCAGATTGGTCTCAAGAACTACGACCCACAAAAGGACAAGCGTTTTTCTGGTACCGTGAGGTTGCCTCACATTCCACGTCCTAAGTTGAAGGTTTGCATGCTTGGAGATGCTCAGCATGTTGAAGAGGTAAGCTATTTTCCTTCATTATAAAGTTAGGTTACATGGTATTCATTTTTGTTTTTTTTCATTAAAAACCTTATCGACTCATGCTGTTTATGTTTTGTGTTGTATTATTACAGGCTCAAAAGATTGGTCTTGAGTACATGGATGTGGAATCACTCAAGAAGCTTAACAAGAACAAGAAGCTTGTGAAGAAGCTTGCCAAGAAGCACCAGGCTTTTTTGGCTTCTGAGTCTGTTATCAAGCAGATTCCTCGTTTGTTGGGACCCGGTCTAAACAAGGCTGGTACGTGTATCTCTTCAGTAGAAGTCTATTTCAATAAAGTAAATGGCTTTCTATTCTTTTAGTATCTAAAGTCATTTTTTTCGATATATGTATGTGTACTTGCAGGTAAGTTTCCTACTCTTGTCAGTCACCAGGAATCCCTTGAGGCTAAGGTGAACGAAACCAAGGCAACTGTCAAGTTTCAGTTGAAGAAGGTGTTGTGTATGGGAGTTGCTGTTGGTAACTGCAGCATGGAGGAGAAGCAGATTTTCCAGAACGTGCAAATGAGTGTCAACTTTCTTGTTTCATTGTTGAAAAAGAATTGGCAAAACGTGAGTTATCTTCTTTTAAATCCATCATTTAGTAAATCTTTATATGCAAATCTCGTGAACATTTTAACTCATGGCATGTCTATTTTTATTTGATTGCAGGTAAGGTGTTTGTACTTGAAGACAACAATGGGAAAGCCAGTTCGTATCTTTTAGGTGCTTTCTTTGGTTTTTGATTTTGTTGTTGGGGAGATTAGTACTTGAAAGCTTTTGCCGATAATGGGGGCTGTCGTTTTTGAATTTTTGGATGTTTGTTTTTCTATTGTATTAGATGATGCCATAGACAATATGTTTAATGGTTGCCAAGCTATTGTCTTTACTATCCGTCTTCTTATCATAACCTTTGGCTTAGTGACCCATGATCATATATATGCTTGTGAACTTAGACTAAAGGTGCTTGATGTTATATCGGCTCTGTTCGCAGTTCTTACAGTAAATTTTAATCCTTGTACTATCATTGGTCACAGGCATGTATATGATCCTGGTTTAGCTGCACATTTTTGAAACTTTAGTTACAAACAGCTATGACATTCCCCTAAGCTGGATTGTTAAACTGTGAATCATAATCTGAACTCATGAAAAAGTGCAAAAAAATTATTTACATAACCTTAGGATGTGTACCTTATACGTGTTGTTATTACTTGATGTTTTGTTATTACTTTTTTTTTAACCAAGTTTTGTTATTACTTGAAGTTCTATAATATGGATTGGTTATTGGTACATTTTTTAAATTGATTGTAATTATTATTTATTTATTTCTGTATTATTTTTAATAATTTTATTTTTATTATTCAAAAAAGAAAGTATGAAATAGATAATATAAAATTTGACAACTCAAAGTATTAAAAGATAAAATATACGGAGCAAAAATCCATAAAAAAATAACATAAAATATAAAGTTTCACAAGCCAAATTATTTGTTATATTCTTATGTTGAATAATTTCCAGTGTTTTCTTAACATAAGAAAATGTCAAATTATTTTCTTAACAATGCAACTTGAATAAATAGAGAAATAGCCATTAGTCATGGTCAAGAGACAATCAATTTTAGAGATCCTTTATTAATCTCTAAAAGCTCTCATATTTAGACTTTTGGGTCTACTCAGGAGTCCAAATACATGCATTCAACTTGTAACTCAAATGGCTTTTTTCCTTTTAAACATTGTTTACGTGGTAATTATCAAAATTTTATACTTTTAGCTAGATGAGTAAGCGGATCAAGGTTTTCATTGCTAAGGTTATCAGGGAAGAGTCTTTTACTCAAATGTACGCGGTCTAATTGAGGCATCATATAACCGTTTTCAATCCTTTTCATGATCACACCCAAATGTCAATGACCATGCGTAAGCTAAAATATAAAAAAATGTATATTTTAAACAAAGTGTAGCTTGTACGGATCAAAACGTAGTCACACGTTTATTGTGAACGACCATAAAATTTCATTTTAATAGTGATCAACGTTTTGTTTTACAATATGTTTATTCTATATCGTATTATTTTTAGTATAATAAAAATAATTTATTATAAATGTGTTACTTGAAAAACGTATATGCAACTTATTTATTGAGGCCTACAAATTAGACAGGTCCCTTTTAAGACTTGGTTATTCTAAAATGAGCGTTTAACCGTCACTTAAACATTTTTGTTGAAACCTCTATAGCCTTTAGTAGGATATAAAAAAAGTTATTTATACTGTGATTAAATTTAGGGGCGCTTGGTTCGTATTAAGTAATGAAAAAAGAAATCGTAATAAGAATTTAAGGAATATAATGACTATTATTATTATAATTGATGATGATTGGTTCAAAAGACTATAATTTACAAAAGTTAACTTACTTTAATTTTTTTAACTGCATTGACAAACTTAATAATAAATTGAGAGTGGTAAACTGAAAACAAATGACCGAAAAATTATGACAAGAATCATATGCGTTAAAAAACAATCTCTTCTTGACATGAGCTTTTTTAAATTCAATATTTCACGAAGTAAATTTAATACGAAGTTTTTTAAGTTCTATTAAACACAATAGCAACTATGATCATAACTTTTTGTGTAATTAATAAAAGAAAATACAGTTGACCAAACTAAAGATATGAATGCTATGTTAAGAAAAAAAGAAAAAAGAGAAAAAGAAAAGAAAACTAAAAATATGAATTTTTCTATTATAAAGATGTGAGAAATTACTAGCAGGGTACTAATGCGGTAGTGCGTGGGCATCATGTGACTAAATTTTATGGCAAACAAATGTTTTTCATTTGATAATTATTATTGATAATTATGATTTTAGCGGTTACACGATTTTAATAATGAGCTGTAAATGATTTAAAAACTGTATTTAATTTTAATGAAAACGTCTGCATTTAAATTTAATACTAAGATATATTGACTTAGAAGTCTTCCTTTTATAGTAAGTGTGTAGGCTTATTTTTTTTAAGACTTCTTTTTTAAAATTTGTCTAAATGTATTATAATGTAGTTAAGATAATGTGAAAGTATTGGGGAGAAAATTAAAGAAGATTAAAAAAATAATAATAATATTTAAAATCAAGAATTATAAGGTCATTACTCGTAAAATCTTAGGTAATGATAAATTGTTTAATGATAGATAATGGTCTATTGCGTTATAGCAAACCAACTATCATTAATCATTGGATTTCTTGGTTAAAAAAAATTCAATTGTATTAGTTTGTAATATTTTCTAGCTTTTTTATAATGTTCTTTATAAAATTTCCGCCGTTAAAAAAAAACCCATTAATCATTATTTGTACTATTCTTTAACCTTTAACACACGTATAAGTTATCAAAATAAAAGTAAAATGGATTTAACTACCAAAAGCTAGGATTTTATGAATATTCCATTCAAATATTTTCACTTCACAAACACATGGGCACAATTATTTTATTCCAAGTTGTCTGGTAATTTCTTCAAACACAACAAATTTCATGTTGTGCAAGTTGGCGATAGCATACTTTGACTATATTTGATAAACGGTAAGATGGTATTAAAAAATACTTGTGTTGATGAATTGATATTAAACTCATAAATATGCTAAAAATGAAAATACGTACTATGTATTTTAAGTATATAATTAGCTAGTTTAGTCAATCGTGCATGAATTCTCGTATGTAGTTTATGTGTACCTTGAGATATTTCGTATTTAAATATGATATTTGTTGTTTTTTGAGAAAGAAAAGTCTTAAATAATGTACAACAACAACAATATCCAAACCCCTATGCACGAGGTATGAAGAGTTGGAGTATACAGAGATCATATCTCTATTTTAGAGTAAATCCGAAAGTACAGAGACTGCTTTCAAAAAGACCTCTGACAAGTGTAAATGATCGAGAGAGTGAAAGTGCTCAAGAAAGTGTGAATGTATGATCACAAATATGCAAGAATAGAAGAACAATGAAAGCATATAAATCCAAACATGCTAACAAGAAGGACAATAAAACATAGAAGCAAATAATCATATAACACATGTAAAGCATAACATATAAAATAAAGAACGAGAAAAGGGGGAAATGGGTGGAATAATTAACATAAGAGCAAAAACTAACACAAGCATGGGAGATTAAAAAAAAAAAAAGTATTACATATAAGTATGAGAACATAAAGGTTCCGAAGCATACGCAAATAATAATAATAATAACAACAACAATAATAATGATAATAAAAAAAATAAAAATAAAATAAAAATAAAAAAAACTCAAAGATTAAGCTGAGGGATTTAAACTTAAGTGCAAAGGCAACCTAAAGGGCACAAGCTAAGACTCTCAAAACCTAAAACGCGATAAAAAATCAGCAACAAAGCACAATGAAAAGACAAAATGACTCAAGGACTAAAAGACACCTATAGATCCTAGACGCCAGACTAGCTCGTACTAGATACCGACTAAGACTTTAACCGCTTATTTTGATTCTAGCTCTCCACGTGTTCCTTTCAGAGATCGTGTCCTCGGTCAAGAGAATATCCTTCATGTCATACTCCAATCTATTCTCCAACCTAAGTTTTGGTCTACCCTTTATTCTCAGCCCGTCCACTACCAGAACTTCCACCCTCCTAACTGGTGCAGTATGTGGTCTTCTTCTAACATATCCAAACCATCTCAACCGTCCTTCCCTCATCTTGTTGATTATAGTTTCCGCTTCAAGTTCCGCTATGAAAACTCCATTCGTAACCATGTCTAACAAAGTTTTACCATCATGTCCAGCTTAGCATTCTCAACTCCACCACTTCCACTATATTTGCTTGAGTCTTCGTAATCGGTAATGTATAGTCGAAACAGAGAGTGAATAATTTTTCTAAAAAAAGATAACTAATTTAAAGGTTTTAGTTCAACGCCCATATTACATCTTTACATGTAACATTTCGAATACAATTAAACAGAAACTCCAAGAACAAGCTATACCATCCAACTTGTGAAAACAGTTGTTAAATTATCACTACCCACACCAACAAACAGTTGTTAAATTATCACTACCCACACTAACAGAGTTGGTGAGCACCTTTGGTAAAATACATGTTATTGAGAGTCGTAATTCTATTATTACCGATCTAACTCGTAAGCATGTGTTGTAATTTTCAGAATAATTAGTCATTTTAAGTCATAGGAAAAAGACCTTAAAAAAAGGATTAAATATTTTTAATAAACATTGTATGTTAAATAAATGGTAATCTAAACTTATAATAAAAATGTTACTTGAAATATTACGGGATTCAGCTAATCATATAAAAAAGAGTTAAGTGATTAAATAAAAGTTTATTTGTGATTAATAGATACATTACGATAGGTACGTAAGGTTTTGGTCTGATGATATGTAAGGGCCCGTCAACACAAAGTTGTAGATTCAAGTCTTGGAAATTTTTGGTAAATGATGGTGTTGTTGATGCAAAAGTTGGACGTTCCTTGTTTGGAGCTCCGGTTCCCGCACCAATTGAGAATTGTTGCTTAATACACTGCACTAAAAGAAGAGAACACCGGTAGGCTTGTGGGATTGTCTCCCGATTATCCTCGTGAGAGTAAGTGTCGGTTTATGGTTTAAGGAGAATTAGGGTTATCAGGCGTACCTTAAGCGAGGGATGTGATTCCTTTATATACGCACGGAATCTTTGTTGGTTCCATGTTCCTCAACCTTCGGCGTATCCCGCCTTAATCGGTTGGGAATGATTATCTTCCTATTTAGAAGATATCGGATATCTATTCCATCAATAGATTCGGGCTTGGGCCTTCATGAGCCCAAATGTTTAGTCCGCTTTGCCCGTTAAATGGGCCAAGTTAGTATTGGACTTTAGTGGTCTACGACCGGATATAGACTATCGTCATCATGTCCCCCCAGTCTAGTATGCGCAGTGCATAACTACGGATGCTAGACTAATTATCGTATTCTATGAAAAATAAGCGGGCGTAGCCAAGAAACTAAAAAATGCTCAGGATACATTGTTCCTAGCCATAAGAAAGTAAGCGGCGCCTCGTAAATCGGGGAAAGGTTCTGCACCCATGTCCCATCAAACAATCCTCACCACATATGTAGGGTTAGTGGAGTCCACGTGTTGATCATCGTGTGGAGGAAGAAGATTATATAACCCCTTCACTTCATTTTCACCGTCTCAACACACGGTAAAACAATCCGCCATTAGCAAATCTTCCAACACATCCAAGCCTTCAGACTGAAATACTCCCAAGGTAGCTGCGCGCCTTTGTTCTTGGTGATAACAATACCATGGTTAAAGAATTATCTGATTTTACATCCGACATAACGGAAGAGGAATTACAACGGTTTGCATCGATTATTATATCCCTAGCGCGGTACATCCGGAAGTTCCGTGCGAATGCATCAATAGCGGATTTTCCGATGGGAAGATTGGTGTATACCGCGATTTTTGAATTCGCAAATCGGCATACCATATCGTTGTTCTTAAGTGATGTATTGAATTATTACGCATTCACTTGTCCCATACCTTGTATAGGTGCGGCGAAATTAATTAATTTCGAGGTGAACTGCCACTTACTTGCCATAAACCCTACCATCCACCTATTAGGGCATTTTACCACACCACGTGGTCAAACGGGTGGGTTTCTTCAAGCAAAAGCATCGGACCCCTCCAAGGCTATACTGAGACAAGTTAGGCCTTTAAATTGGAGGGAAACCTTTTTCTGGATTGACAACACTTGTTTTCCGTCTCATTTCGATTTTTACGCTAAGGGGACTGATGAGTGTGTAAATACTCATCATTTTTGGTTAAATCTGAACTGCAAAACGTTTACAAATGCTCAGAAATGCATCAAAATACTGAAAATATTCCAAAATTGCATTTTATATGTTTGAGATGCAAAATGTTTAAAATCAGATGAAAAATGAGCTAAGTTTGCATAATTGGCGCTTTGAGTTCCCAAGTTTCAAAAGTTGTTAGAAATAGTCCCTGAGCACCTAATTTCAAAAGAAAAATCACCAAAGGTCCTTTTAAAATCATAACTTGTCAAAATTAGT
>OU343217.1:257216407-257229547 GCA_910596185.1 Chrysanthemum makinoi
TCTTACTGCTTATCTTAACAGCTTTTTCTGATTTGATATTTTTCTTAGGTTAGTATTATCATAAAGTAGTTTTCATAAATTTTTCATAATTTTCAGAATAGTTTTAATATTTTTTACAATTTATTTAGTTAAAATTAGTTTTTAATTCATAATAAATAATTTAGAAGTCGAAAAAATACCCGGCTTTTTCCTAAATTTATTTTTAGTAGTTTAGAACGTAGGAAAATTAGTTTCACATCCGTAGGCCTTAAATTGCATTATTTTCACTTTTGAGGCTGGGATTAGCCCGGTTTTCACGCTTTTGCATTTTAGCATCCTAGGACTTAATTTAGCTTCATTTTATTGTTTCATATGCTTAGTAGTAGTTAATTTATCATTTATTTTGTTCCCCTTGCCTTAATTACTTTCCCGTTAATTAATTCGTTGAAAACATAATTAAAAACAAAAAAATCTCGAACAATTCAAGCATTTTAATAACAAACCTCAAACGACATCCTCAATTCACACCTCGTTGGGACACGACCCGGGTAATCACTTACCCGGTATCACTTATATCACATTCGTGAGTTTTGGCACGTTAACCCTTTTCCTAAAAGGTTGATTTGTCGATTCTCGCGTATATCGTATATTTGATATATTTTCTTAAACGAATCACCAGGTAAGTGGTCCATGGAGTGACCAGTGTGTGGTAAATGTTGTTGCTAGAACCTGCACTTATAGAAGATGGGAATTGACAGGCATACCTTGCAAACATGTTGTTGCAACAAATTGGAACATGTCACTTAATCATCAAGAGGTTGTATTACTAGAGGAATGGGTACATCCATGCTATAGGTTAGAGACTTGGAAGAAAGTCTATTCTTTTCACATAAAACCAATCAGAGGTCCTGTCTATTGGCCCAAGTGCACTGTTCCAACTACTCTGTTGCCACCAAAACATAATCCACAAGTTGGAAGACCAAGGAAAGAAAGAAAAGGTCAAGGACGAAAAGGATTTTAAGATAGTTAAAGATGGTAAGCTTTCAAGAGGCACAAGACGTAACTTGACAAATGTGGGACAAGAGGTCACAACCAAAGAACCTATACTGGACCAAGAATGCCAAAGTCAAAAAAGAGGAAAAATGCAAGCAAAGGGGTGGATTTGGATTCGATACTCCTACTAAGTTCACAATCAAAGACAAGATCGGTAGTCAAGATAAGGGGAAGGCACCAACAATGAAGATGGTGCAAAAAAGAAGAGAGCACCAAGGAAGAAGGTGGTTGTGTTAGGTTGAATTATTTGTCATGTATGTGTTTGATTATGTATGCTATTATTGTGTCTGTTATGTCTGTGTTTCTAGTATGTCTTATGCACAATGTCAATTAAGTTGTTTTGGATGTTTATGGCATTATATGCCTTGAAACTTGATTGATTAATGGTATGGTTCCTTTTGACTTTATTTTGTTTGACTTTAATTTGGTAACTGCACTAACTTATTTAAAATAGGTTCAAATATGCATTATGATAGGTAAGACCAAGCACTGCACTAACTTATTTAAAATAGGTTCAAGTACACATTATTTTAGGGCCATAAAAGGCATACATAAACTAAACTGAAACCATGAAAGACCAAGTGCTGATAAGACCATAAACCATGAAAGACCACTGCTAGGTACTAGGTGCTTCTAACCCATCCTTTTCTTTCCCTTCCCCTTCCCTTTTGGTGCTGCAATTTCAGTTGGTGCAACATAGGTTTGACAAAATTCTTCAAGAGTGGCCTTTGCAGGCAATCCTAGAACTTTAGGCCTTGCATCAAATAGAAGCTTTTGAATCTGTTTTTGGGTTAGTGGCTTATCATCATCCTTTGCATTTTTGCTTGGTTCAACATAATGTGAGCTTGAGCCCACCTTTGGTTCATAAAACTCTAGCTAATCAGGTGGTACTACATACTACAATGGAAAATACCCTGTCCATGTGTTACCTGAACTTGTGTCATCTATACTTTGTGCATAGTCTGATGTATCACTGGAAATGCAGATTACTTCTAAAAAAAAAAAAAAAAAAGTATGTTTAACAGATAAGAGACGGAAAAGGCACATGAAGATGTTTATATCCTTTTCTCTTGTTGGAACCCTTGTTTCCTGAACTCATGTTTGCAGCAAGTATGAATAGATTAGGAAGATGTTTGATATTGTTTTGTATTATCCATATGTGCCCTTATATAGAGGTGTGGTAATGTAGAACAGTAAATTGTAGAATAGTAAATTGCAAGAATGCAGCAAAGTGATGCATTGATTCATTGACTGCAGCAATGTAGAAAAAGTGTTGCATTGATAAAAGTGACTGCATATGCATAAAAGTGAGAAAATGCAATAGTAAAATTCATAAAAGTGATCGCAATATGTAGAACGATATTTGCAATAATGCTACAAAGTCCAAATGTTACTGCAATAGTCAAATTCAGAGACTGCACAAATTGTACAAATGTTAATGGAAAGCTTGTTTTCATTACAATGGTGCTACTATACAGAGACTAAAATACATCTAACATTAAACACCCAAAATACATCTATCTCTTAACACCCAAATACTACACTGCTAGGTCAATATGTTGTACATAACATACACAAACAACAAAATACATGAAACCATAAGATACTTCTTCAATGTTGATCTTTCTTGCTCCATATTTTGTAGGATTGCTTGATGGTTGTTCAAAGACCTTAATAAACCAGGTATAACTACCATTAAACGATGGCACATTTCTGGGTCCACCCAATCAACAAATCTGTTACAATCCTGTAAAACAAAATTAAACAACAAATCCTGTAAAACAAAATTAAACAACAAATACTTATATTGTTCAATTACAAAGTTAAACCATTAACACATACAATTTGGGAACAAGCATAAAACCTTCGACCTGGGTTTCTATTTGTCCATGATGTTTTCATAACTGCAAGTGATTGGCAACGAGGACATCTAACCATGATTTTGATTTGATTTGAGAAAACCATTTGTTTTGAAAATGGTGGTGGAAGCGATTGGATTTAGGATTATGTGGGTGGGTGGGGTAGATACATAAGTATCTAGGGTTTTAATATAGGCGGGAAAAAGGGGGGTTTAGAAATGACGGATATGCCCTCATGGGTTAAGTGAGTTAATTGACGTTAGTGGGAATTGGTGGGGCTAGTTGGATGGAGGGACGAACGATGCATAACGTTTGCCACTTAAGGACGGACGGTGCAATTTTTTTGGTCAAAGGACGAACTCCTGCGGTCAACACAAACCACAAGGACGAACGGTGTAATTTACTCTGTTAAATATGTACTGAGTTGCAACCGAATAACTGTACATAGCTTTCTAATAAGCACGTTAAACAAACAACCCGTTGGTCGGAAGAGCCGTTTTATTGATTTGGGTGGCCCAATGCGAAACTACTAATGAGCCCCCGTCAATCACAAAAGCTTAATTATTATGGAAAATTCAAAACATGATACACTTAGACATGTATAAATAATAATGAACATATACTAAACCGGAGGCCTATCACATAATATGTTCATTAGACTTGTATAAATACTACTACCTCCGTCCCAAAATTATTGTCGTTTGTTTTTCATCTTTCTTTTCAACTTTTGACCTAGAATCTTTTGTTTATATTACATAATCTTGTCTGAAAATATATGAACGGATTAAGTTTTAAATGTATTTTCATTTGATATAATTTTTATCAAAAATTGTATAACACAAATAAAAATATTTAGAGTCAAAGTTAAGAAAGAAAGACCGAAAAAGTCAATAAGAACAATAAGTGAAGGAAAATATATAATATAACAAATCGAGACCTCCAATTAATAGTTTTGTGCGGTACGCCTCTTTGCATCTTGTCATCACTACTCTGCGGGTAAAGAGTTCAAGTTGAAGCACATTAAACAAATAGCCCGTTGGTCGGTAAGGAGTTCGAGTTCAAGTTCAAGTTGAGCAAGTTTTTGTCTTACGGGAGTTGAGACTTAAGGGTATCATTTGATTGTGGTCTTTAAAGAGATTCCAAACGCCACCTTTGGCCACCAACTTTTGACTATAAAATAAACTTAAATAAACCCTCAAACACACTCATTTCCATTCCATTACGCCTAACCCCCTCCTCCTCGTTTCCTCCGCTTTCATTTCGCTGCCCTTTTATTTGTAAGTTCCTTTTTTTTTTTTTTTTTTCCATAATAAATATTAGTTTTCAAATTAGATCGATTTTTTGTTAGTCTTTGATCTGATGCTTTTACTTTAACTGTTGTTTGTTATGTGTTTGACTATCTGTCTCTGTTTGTGTTTTAGATGTATTTTAACTTAGATATACTTATTTTCATACGTGTTTATTTAGGTTCGTTAGATCTGTTTTATCTATGTATGCTTTTCGAATCATGGTTTATAAGGTGTTGTGATTTACTCAGGTTTTTGGGGTTACTTGGAATTTATAATTGAATTGATGTTTTGATTTTTTAGTAGGGACCGATTTGATGGTGAAGGTTTATCACCCTGTCTTTTTCTGTTACGCTTTTGTCTTTCTTTTCATTCGGACTAATTTTTGTGACACGTTATTCGAATATAAGGATACCAAAGTGTGTTTGAATGAATCCTTTTGAAAATTACAGGCGATACTTGTTTATAATTGCTCATATTTGCGTACAGTTTTTTTTTGCCCACATTTTAGCAAGTAAATTGTTAATTTCAACTGTAAATTAGATTGTATAGTTTTTTATAAAGGTGTCTCACTCAAAAATCATGATTTTCCGAATTAGACTCACAAGTCAGTGACGAGTCCAGACTGTTTTCAAGTCATATAGTGAGTCGGCTCGTTTTAGGGTTGTTTTGACTCTAGTACGAGTCTAACAACTATGGATTTATGCAACATGCCCAAGTTGATCTTGTGTCTGGATTTCCATTGAGCCTTGTGCTATCTGAATTCTGAACCATATATTGTAATTGTGGCCGTGTTTGTTTGCTTATTTACCTGTGGTTGCCGAGGGTGCTCCCAATAACGCGTGCCTGAGTTCATTTATATGATGCTGATGTTCTAGATTCTACATCCTTTACTTGTTTTACCTTAACCATGTTTCTTTAACTATAAGGAAAAGATATACCGTATGTATATCTGTCCGAGAAGGTCCGTCCATATTTATTCCTGTCATCTTAGCTGAATACCAGTACCACAATATTACTGTTGATATTAAACCAGGAAATATAAGCTTTAGCACATTGTATTACGCTATATCAGTAGCGAGGTCACATATTTGAGTATAAGTTCAAACATAGGCGTAAAACGTTATTTTGAAAGCAGGTATATGTGATATGATTTGCGAGGGTACTTGGTTTTAATATCAATAGTGAAGATGATTGCTTTACCAACAACCAAAATCTGATTGCACCATTTTATTTGGAGATGTATCCTGCTTAATCGTGTCTTCTATAAGTTCATTGTTAATGTATTCTTTGCATTTTCAGATCATCATGGCGTCCATCACTCTTCCTACCCAAACCATGGTCAGAGCCTCGCACCAAACTGTTACCCGTCCCAGTGCTGTCCTAAAGCGCCCATCCACCCTTCCATCTGTTAAGAGCGTCTCAAAAGCCTTCGGCTTGAAATCCAGCTCTTCCTTCAGGACAACTTGCATGGCTACATACAAGGTTAAGCTCGTGGGACCTGATGGTGAGGAGAACGAGTTTGATGCACCTGATGATTGTTACATCCTTGACGCTGCCGAGAGCGCTGGAGTCGAGCTGCCATATTCATGCAGGGCTGGTGCTTGCTCAACCTGTGCTGGAAAGATGGTCACCGGGGTTGTTGACCAATCTGATGGGTCGTTTCTTGATGATAACCAAATGAAGGAGGGTTACTTGTTGACTTGCGTTTCGTACCCAACGGCTGATTGTGTCATTCACACTCACAAGGAAGGTGATCTTTATTGAGTTATGTATGTTTCAGTCATGTGAGTTCCTATTTATCTGAATTTCAAACCGTTTGGTATGGTTGAAACTTTGTTGTTTAGAATTATAAACTTGTTTTCAGCTGCGAAATGGTTATTTCTCTTGGTACCAATAAGCCAATCAAATCTTGTGACTGATCTTGATATTAAGAAAAAAAGAAATTCCGAATCTGCATAATTCTCTCACTATTATTAATACATCTGCATAGTATGAAATGATCAAATCTTGGTTATTTTGAGTTTCAAACAATGTATGTAAAGCTGGTCATGCGAGGGATCTGCCGAACTGGTGTTGTAACCTGTTCTATCAGATTTTAAAAGCAAGTTGTGATTGGAATTAGACTCACGCAGTTTGTCAAATATAGGGTGTCGCACACTTGAATATACCGTCTTTTGCATTGGATAGAGCGGTCCTCATTCCTAGTTGTATGACATAGCAATGTTGGTTTTTTCTTCTATGGCGGGTTATTTTCTAGTGTGGTTGTTGGCTTTTTCTTTGTATGGTGGCTTAATTTTTTAATAAGGCATAAAGTATGGTGGCTTATTTAATAGTGTGGTTGCCGGCGTTAGTGAGATATTGGGTCCCTCGGCTTTTACTGAATTAGTCAATTAGGCATACTCTGTTTCACTATCATGTGTTTGGTTGTAGGGTATGGGTTTGATAGTCCTTTGAATATGATTTTTAAGGGTGCGGGTTTGGGGTACCCTCACAAGTCAAAAGTTGGCATACTTTATACCCACGAATAAACATGGGCATTAAATTGTGAAAAGTCAACATATCAAGATAAAACCTCGACATACAAAATGCAATAGCACTAAGGGTAACCATCCGATTCTTTCAACTTAAGTTGAGACTAGAGGTGATATGAGGTTGGATTCAACATGTCATCGTATTTTCTCTAGGATTGATGTTTGCTTAAAATGAATGTAGTTAAACATGCATATACCAACCACCAAACTTTTCTATAGGGTCCTGCTATGCAGGACCGTACATGGGGTGATTGCATTTTGTGTTGTTTTCCCAATCATTGGGGAGGTGATGGAGGTGTTTTTTTCGATTTCTGTGCCAAAAGTTGATGCTGCTTGGGCTGCTGTGGCAGCAAAGTTAGTATTTTTTTTTAGTTTTGCAACCTTTTTAAAAAAGTTTTACAACTTTTCTTTTTATAAGTTTTTTTTTTAAAGTGTTTTTTACAAAGTTTTATAACTTTTTTTATAAGTTTTTTTTTTGGTTTTACACCTATTAGTTTCAGTTTTATAACTTTAAAAAAAAAAACGTTGTCGGAAAAATTTTGAGGCTCAGATTCAAAAGTTGCAAAGTGAGATTTTATCTCACTTTCCGCGTATTATTCTTTCGATTATCATCATCGCCTCGGAAAATTTTAAAGCTCAAAAAGCATCATCGTCTAGGAAAATTTTAAGGCTCAAACTCGAAGGTTGCAAAGTGAGATTTGATCTCACTTTACCGTCCATTCGGTTTCTCGGTTATCATCATCATCTCCGAAAATTTTAAGTCACTGGCATAAAGTCACAAGTTCACAGGCTGCACAAAGTCACAAGTCAAAAGCTGCACAAGTCTCCAACTATGATGCTCACAAATCTCAAACTGCACAAGTCTCACAAGTCTAACTGCACAAGTCACAAGTATTGACACAAGCCTCCACAAGTTCAACAATATTCACAAGTTACACGTTTTCAACATGAATGTGGTAAGTAGGATTCCAAAACTGCAAAAGTTCACAAGAAAGTAACTAAGATTCTCAAAGGGAGCTGCATATGAGGCACTTCAGCATAATGCCACAAGAAAGCAACAACACCACAACACCAACAGTAACCAACAAGAAAGCTACAACACAAACTAAAAACTAAAGGGAGAGTATACACAAACACCCCATAATCCACTTCCCAAGCAAGCAGAAAGCAACAACAAGAAAGCAACAACCAACAGCACCAACAAGAAAGCAAATAACACAAGTGGTCCCCACCAAGCAAACACTACAAACAACCATGTCTACGTTCACCATTACACCTTGAGGTAAGGCTCAGATTATTAGCTCTTTATGAGATATAAACAATCATGTTATTCGCAAATATGAATGTTGCAAAGTGAGATATAAACTCACTTTCTACCGGCCATTCATATTTGCCATGCCAAAACTCTTAAGTTTATTTATTTATTTATTTATAAAAATCATAATTGCCTTTTTTTTAAAAACCTATTTATTCATTTAAAGTTGCAAAGTGAGATAAAATTGCTCACTTTACCATCCAGTAATGAAAATGCATAGGCACCCCAACAAGTTTCAACAGAAACATCACCACAACAAATAATCGGGTGACTCATTAGAGTATCACCTGCAAAACATCAACACAACAAATAACAAGTTTTTAGAATAAAAAAAATATCAGTCTAACAAGTTTTTAGATCTAACAAGTTTTTACCTCAACTTTTTAAACAGAAACATCACCACAGATGATAAACCAAGCCAAACAAGTTTTTAGAACTTGAAAGTTTTTAGATCAAACAAGTTTTTACCTCAACTTTTTAAACAGAAAATCATATATTTTTCAAGATCTAAAAACTTTCAGATCTAAAAAACTAAGCAACGAAAACCACAACATCGCCACAGATGATAAATTAACATAAACAAGTTTTTAGATCTTGAAAGTTTTTAGATCAAACAAGTTTTTACCTCAACTTTTTTAAACAGAAAATCATATCTTTTTCAAGATCTAAAAACTTGTCAGATCTAAAAAACTAAGCAACGAAAACCACAACATCACCACAGATGATAAACTAACCCAAACAAGTTTTTAGATCTTGAAAGTGTTTAGATCAAACAAGTTTTTACCTCAACTTTTTTAAACAGAAACATCACCACAGATGATAAACCAACCCAAACAAGTTTTTAGATCTTGAAAGTTTTTAGATCAAACAAGTTTTTACCTCAACTTTTTAAACATAAACATCACCACAGATGATAAACCAACCCAAACAAGTTTTTAGATCTTGAAAGTTTTTAGATCAAACAAGTTTTTACCTCAACTTTTTAAACAGAAAATCATATATTTTTCAAGATCTAAAAACTTTCAGATCTAAAAAACTAAGCAACGAAAACCACAACATCACCACAGATGATAAATTAACCCAAACAAGTTTTTAGATCTTGAAAGTTTTTAGATCAAACAAGTTTTTACCTCAACTTTTTTAAACAGAAAATCATATCTTTTGGATCTAAAAACTTGTCAGATCTAAAAAACTAAGCAACGAAAACCACAACATCACCACAGATGATAAACCAACCCAAACAAGTTTTTAGATATTGAAAGTTTTTAGATCAAACAAGTTTTTACCTCAACTGTTTAAACAGAAACATCACCACAGATGATAAACCAACCCAAACAAGTTTTTAGATCTTGAAAGTTTTTAGATCAAACAAGTTTTTACCTCAACTTTTTAAACAGAAACATCACCACAGATGATAAACCAACCCAAACAAGTTTTTAGATCTTGAATTTTTTTAGATCAAACAAGTTTTTACCTCAACTGTTTAAACAGAAACATCACCACAGATGATAAACCAACCCCAACAAGTTTTAGATCTTGAAAGTTTTTAGATCAAACAAGTTTTTACCTCAACTTTTTAATCAGAAAATCATATATTTTTCAAGATCTAAAAACTTTCAGATCTAAAAAACTAAGCAACGAAAACCACAACATCACCACAGATGATAAATTAACCCAAACAAGTTTTTAGATCTTGGAAGTTTTTAGATCAAACAAGTTTTTACCTCAATTTTTTAAACATAAATCATCTCTTTTTCAAGATCTAAAAACTTGTCAGATCTAAAAAACTAAGCAACGAAAACCACAACATCACCACAAATAAACATCACCACCACAAGATTATTACCAACGATCTAAAAAGTTTTTAGATCTAGATCTAAAAACTTTTTCAGATCTATCAAGTCATAGAGAGAGAGAGAGAGAAACGAGAGGATAGAGAGAGAAAGATTATTACGTGTGTGAGGATAGTGAGAGAGAGAAACATATATCAACTCAGACTAAGAAAACGCGTACACCTCAACACCACAACTAACGAACGCGTAACCTTTCACCTCAACCACACACGTATTAACTCTTTTATAAAATAAAAGTTAAGTCTTTTATAAATAAAAGTATATAATTTGTAATAAAAGTATTAGTTTTAAAATAAAAGTATTATAATTTGAATTAAGTTGTATTTTTTTATAAAAGTTTGTAAAAAAAAATGTAACAATAAATAAAGTTGTTAAGAATGTACAAAGTTGTATTTTTATAAAAGTTGTTAAAAAATGTATACAAATGTTGTTAAAAATGGTTTTATAAAAGTTGTAGTTTTTATAAAAGGTTCAAAGTTTTTTAAAAAGTTGTAAAAATAAATAAAGTTGTTAAAAAACGTAAAAAAGATATAAGTTATATGTTAAAAATGAAAGTTATAAAAGTTGTATTTATTATTTTTTAGGTGTTCCGTGATGAAGTTGTTTTAACTGATTGGGTGCAATCTACTGCTCAATCGAACGGTTTTCTTATTGTTAAAGGAAGAACTAAAACCGATAGGGGCTATAAGTACTCAATCGAATTTAAGTGTTCTAGACATGGGGCGATGCGCGTGAAGGTTTAGAAGATGAACTTCACGTGAGACCGGTACCGCTAAAATTAATTGCCCATTGATTACTAGCGAAATTTATAAAGGTCGAATGGTACCACTAAAACTAGTGGTTGGATCTTGAAGGTCAAGTGTCTGAGGCATAATCATGATTTTGTAGACTCGTTCCATGGTTTTTCACAGGCCATGCGATTAAAAGAAAGTGAGTTAGTTTTGGTGGAGGAGTTGACAAAACATCTGTGGAAAACTAGAAGGGGGGGTTGAATAGTTTTGCCAATTAAAACTTCTTTTTAATCTATTTAGATTGACTTATGACAATCTATTTGGATGTGTGTGTTGGATGTTGATAAACAAGCATATAAAGGTAAGTAATGAAAAAATAAGAGTAAGAAGCACAAAACCACAACACAAGTATTTATAGTGGTTCGGCTACAATGACACCTTCCTTGCCCTACACCACTCCCCGAGTCACCTACTCGAGAGTTCGTAATCACTACACCAATCTCCTTATGGCGGAGAAGCCTTCACAACGTCGCTTACTCTTTTTCCGGTACTAGGATAACCACCAGGTTCTTTCACTCCAAGGTGAACCACACCTACACAACGTCGCCTACCCTTTATAAGGTACTAGGCTAAGTACCTAGTTCTTTCACTCCAAGGTGAACTACACCGCCACTTGTCGCTACCCTTTATGGAGTACTAGGGCTAAGCACCTAGTTCCATTGCAATGGAGGAACTACTACCACTACACTACAGACTAATAATCCCCGAGGAGATCTACTCCTTAACAACATCATCAAGGATATCAATATCCTTGGATCTAATACTAGTCTATCTTGTACATCCAAACACACCATATCGAATGTACATCTAAGGCACCTTTCACTAATGCCTTTGACTAGATCTACAAGACACCTTTCACTAATGTCTTGTGTCTTCACTTCTAAGCACCTTTCACTAATGCTTCTTTGTGTTGACTTCTAAGCACCTTTCACTAATGCTTCTTTGTCTTGACTTCTAAGCACCTACCACAAGTGCTTTATCTATAGACGATAGATACCCTTCACTAATATCTTCGTCTTGACACTTGAGACATCTTTCACTAATGTCTTCAACACTACAGTTCTTTGAAGAAAGAAAGGGATCATCAACAAGAAGACTTCAGTAGCCTTGATGATGAGGAAGCATGGCAACTCATGGACTTGAGCTTGCTTTCGACTTCAGGTGGTGATCTTGCCTTTAAGAGGAACTTAAAGATCACACAAAAACAAAACTACAAACATAGATCTCTTGGATCTAAGGTTAGTGAGATTTAACTCGGGGGAGAAAGTATATTGGAAAGGGGTAAGAAATAATGAAGAAATGGCTCACTATTTATAGAGGAAAAATCATCTTTGTTCCAGGATCCCACGGATCCCTTCCAACAAGGATCCGGCTAGCCAAAGCTGGGATCCGGTGGAGCGCTCCTCTTTACCTATGGGTATTTTGGTTATGGGTCATGGGTCATGGGTTGAACCATAGATCTTTGGCTAGATACAATGTATCTTTAAGTGCAATATACATTAAACTTGGTATGGGTTGATCCATGGGTTATGGGTATTATCCATATGTGATATAGCATGATGTCATCCAATGGGTTATGGGTCAAGATCCATGGGTTATGGGTCAAGATCCATGGGTTATGGGCTTTGGGTTGTACCCACCTACATTCAATGTATTTTCCCAATGGGTTTGTGATACTTAAGTTTATATCCATTTATATTACCCAATATACTACATACTAGTTATGTGTATATTTTATCCAAATATGTAAACACTAGTTGTTGTACATATGTATCTAAATCATAAAATCACTTATACTTGTTTTAGTGTTTTATGTGAAAATGTGAATATGTTAGAAACTATTAGTTCAAACCATTTCATTATTTTATTTGTTTCGTTAAAATGATTTTACGTTTGTTATCGACAAACATTAGAAGATCGTAAAATATAAATAGCGTTTATATGGCTTATTTGTATTAACAATCTCTCCCTTTTGTTGATGACAAAACATAAAATTATTTTAAGGAAAAGCTAAAATTAGTAAAAGTTTGGAGGCTGAAGTTTGACTTTTCTTCTCCGCTTTTGTGAAACAAAAGTGTTTGAAGGAAGGTAACACACATTGTTTTAAGAAAACATGTGAAAAGAATTAAAAGTAAAGAATAGAGAGCAAATAGCGGGAAGGATCTGCGTCTTTACTCCTTTGGCAGTCCATCCCTTATGTAAAAGGCGTCAAGTAAATGATACTAATCTAGTTTGTTTTGCAAATAAGTTTCACCAGATATAGATCTCGAAGACGAATGTGTTCCCCACTGATGATTGCGAATTTTTAGAAAGGATGTCACCAATGTAAACCTAGTATTGCAAGTAATTTGCAATGTATTTAACTTTTGACCTAAAGGCTCTCCCCAGCTTTAGGATGTCCAAAGTCAACCCGTATGTAAATTGAATAACTACAAAACAAAGGTTAGAGAAATCAAGTATAATTAAATTT
>OU343217.1:257229647-257480919 GCA_910596185.1 Chrysanthemum makinoi
TTTCACTTACCGGTTTATCAATCCATACGGATCCCCAACCCAGTTTCACCCGCCCGGTCGAACAAATAATAAAAATCTGACCGGGGATCGCGGCGCTGAACCGGTTTCTTCGCTGTTTGGCATCACTTCCCCGTTTTACCCAAAACACTCCAGATTTACCCATCAAGCTTTGTACTTAGATGCGATTACGCCCGTATCACCTCGCGACATCAATAGAATGACAACGTTGGCAATTTGGCGTATGATTGGGTAAACGAAGCCATCCAAGGGAGTGATCGAGGTCAGGGAATGAATGGGATGATTCACAAGATTGATCAATGGATGATATTCAAGGATCGGGCTTAGAAGATTAATCCAAGCTCATGACTATTTATACCCTTCTTGATCCTGAGTTAAGGGGTCCAATTTCGTTTTAGAGGAATTATTAGCCAGTACAATTTATGTCAGCTTTATTGTTTTATTAATTATGGGGTTCTTAAGGATTACATTGTTATTTCCAACTAGAAAAGCGTTCTAATTCGATTTATAATAGCGGTTGATTATTTATTTTACCCATTGTCATTTGATTTTAAAACTGTAATTACTTCAAGTTATTAAAACTCTTATTTCACTCTCCTTGGCTGTTGAGGCTCTCAAAGCTTAGCGAACACTTCTAGGTCATTTGTTCAAATTAGCTTTGATTCAAAGTTTTAGTAAAAGTCAAGAAAAGTCAAGCCAGGGTCTGGTGGAGTCCAAACTCGGTTTTTTTTGTGTATAAGTTGTTCTTAATTTGATTTGTCATGGTTTTAATCATCTAATCAATCCTAGTTTTACATGTTTGCTTTTTTCATTTAAATTTTTTTTTTCAAAAGTAGTGTTTGGATTGGTGTTGATTTTGAGTTGTTAGTGGCCATTTGGATTAAATCCTTTTTGATTAAGTTCTCCAAATTGTTTTGGTGCTAACATTCATAGTTTACAGTTTTTTTTTGTCAAAGTTGTGTTCCGACCTTTTAGGTGAAACTATTTTGGTGTCCAAATTGAACCAGTCACCTTCCGGATAAGTTTTCTTTTTATAGTCAATTTAATGGTTTGTTGCAGTTTTTAAATGTTTGGAGTGTTAGGAGTTCCACTTGTTATGATTTTAGTTGATTTAAAATTAGTAGTATTAGTGTAGTTTGAATCTGTTTGCACTCAGCTCATTGATGCGCTATTTACATTTTCTTTACATAGGTTGTAATATCGAAGCTTGTTCTTAGTTAGATATCTTCGCGCCTTAGTTGCCTTAGGTGCTGGTTTCAGCAATTCTTATAACACCTTGTAGAATGGTTTTAGGATGTTGTGTGGGTTCGGGCCTTAGTGCTTATCTACATAGCCAATTTACTCGCCGCAAATGCCTGCATATCACTACATCAGTTACCAATTGTCACGTCTCGCTTAGGTTTGATTTTTAATTCTTTCAGTTTAAGGCCTTTTTTAGCTAAATTTACGGATTTTAAGCACTTTGTGGGTTGTTGATAACATGTGAAGCGATTTTAGTTTATTTTATGAATTTTATAAGCTAACCAATATATAGGCTTAAAGTTGGTAGTGTAAAATTTTATTTGGTTTAAGCTTTTGTATATGAATTTTGAACTTAAGCTGCTTTAATCTCGGCTTATCCAGATCCAACTTCGATTTTTCTAGGTTAGTATTAAATAGATTTAGCCTTATATAGCTTTTTGTGCTTATATTGTTGTAAAAGCTAAAGCTTATTTAAATCTTATTCATATAAGTAGTGTGCCCAAATCATAGTTCTTGTGCTCCAAAATCATTTCTGTTAATTTTCCCTGGTTCTCTATATTATTTTATAGTATTCGGAAGTTTTTATATTTCACCTACTTGATTTGCTATTTTACGCATTTATGTCATTTCTAGCATTTTTAATTAGCATTTAATCCAAATAATTGAGAAAATGTTGAGAAAATGTAATTTCAATTTTCTAGTTTTAGAAAAATCAAAAGTGATAAAAGTATTTTTCAAATTTTCTTAGATTAAATAGTGTTTTCTAGCATTTTAATTAGCTTTAATAGTTTTAATTCATAATAAATTGAGAAAAGTCAAAAAATGTGATTCAGTTTCTAAAATTCTTTAGTTAATTTTGATTTTTTAAAATAGTTTTTAATTTTCTTGCATGTTTTTCATAATTTTTGGTATTTCAAGTCTATTTTAAAATGTCTTAAATTAGTTTTAATTCAAAATAAATCAAGAAAAACCATAAAAGTGGATTTAAAATCACAAATAGTTTTTCAAATATCATTTTTAGCTGTAGAAAAATAGTAGTTCATTTTCACGGGTTAAAATTAATTGTAGTTGCATTTTATTAGCTTTTATTAATTCACGTTTTTAACGTTTTAGTTTTAAATTGCATACAATTATTATTTACTTGTTTTGATCATAGATTCAGTAGTTTTATTTGCTTTCCTTTATTATTGCTTGCCTTATAGTTTAGAAATCCCATAATTCCTTCGGATCCCGAAGATCACGGCGTAAGTTGTTTACTCCATTCATCCTCGTTGGGAGAGCGACGGGAAATACATTCCTTTGTATTTCTTGGGAAGAATATATCTTTGTCTGCGAAGCGACAAATCAAAAATGGTGCATTTGCCGGGAGGCATGTAGTGAGTGTCAATTCGTCTCGATTCGCGTGCATTTGAAAGATCCTTCCCGAAGTTATCGTTGTTTTGTGAATATCCTTTTATAAAAAGCAAAATATTCTTCTTTTCTGAGCCGTCAATTCTTTATCTCTTTATCCCTCTTATTATAATTCTTCTCAATGTCTATTACGTCTTACGTCATTATGGTTGTCAATGGTGTGGGGGACCTCAAAATGGTTGGGAATTGTCCGGTTGTAGCATTGTAAATACGGGAAGCGGGTTTGTCTCTGACAAAATCCTTCTGATGAGACAACGATTTTAACCAACCCCCCATATCATGAGGCCAGTACTACTTTGTGATCTTTGTGGAGGTCCTCACCAAGGTTTTCAATGCCAAACTCAATTTAACAATACAACCTTTGGTTATGAACCTTATCCATATACTTCACCAAACCATCACACAACAATATCTCTTGTGTGAGTATTGTGGAGGTCCGCACTTTAATTCCGATTGTCAAATCGGAATCCGATTGTTTATGAGCAAGTTCCTTATGACTATTCTTATGACCCCTCCACAATACCGAGATTCAACCACAACATCCATGGGTTCCAAGATATTTCAAAGATGTATTAATATACGGCAGGTATAGAAAAAGATCCTGTAGAGAAAGATTCATGGTAGACTATTTACTTGCGAAGATCGATATCTAAAGCGAAGATCTATGTTAGAATTACTCGAAGAAGAAAAACAGCTACTTCAGTTGAAAAGTGTCTTGAAGAAATCTGAATTGAGCAAGCACTTGAAAGGCGTGCATGGCTCGAGACTTACATTGAAGATGATGATGTAGGTTCCATCCAAATGAAAGAATATTATGAAAGTTTGTCGAATTTGAACCCTCGTTTACGAGCCTTTCATTTCCGACCCTTCCCTTCTCTCGCGGTTGAAAGTGACGTCGTTGGAAGAGTCGATGATCATATTTCTGGACATCGTTGAACGTTGACTCTCGTAATGGGGGCGAGCCTCTTGCACTAATACGAAGCGGAATCGTCTAGTGAGAGAGACCCAATCCAAGTGAGTCCAGGATGTATCGGCTGATGATTGTGATTCGCTTTTATGTGATTCTTTGGCATCTCGAGTTACTTAGGGATTTTCTCAATCCACTTTTGAATTCAAGGATGACTATACCTTTGCGAAGTTAATCCTCTTTTGATAAAGATTTTGAGTCCCGTTCGAGACCACAGCGGAAGTGGTGGATATTGCTAGCTCTAAGAGCACACCACTTGTCCCATCTATTCGTAGCCTTTCTCCGAGTCATGTGATGTTATGCAAGATGAATAAAGTGATGAATCCGACATTGCGAATATTATGGAGATTGATGAATTGCCTAAAGTGGTTGAAGATGATATTCTTGATAATGCCTTATGATTAAATATGGGAGAAATGGACTCTATTTCTTGATGATCCGTAGAGATTATTAAGAGTGGCGGAATTAGTCTCGATCAAGATGTCCTTTTTCTTGAAAGCGCTTAATGATGATTCTCCTTCCTCTGTTGAGTGACCCTCACTTATCCCGTTGAGCCCACATGCTGAAGGATTTTCAACCGGGATATCGTTGATGAGTTTTATGCTAAAAGCGTCATTGAGATAAGGATCCTCGATTGATGCCGCCGTTGATGAGCCTTTGAGTAACACCTTTCTATACCAGGCTCCCGACTTCTTTGGAGTTTTCTTTTCGATCCTTCATCCTTTCGTCCACCCATGAAACCACCGGATGATGGATCCTTCTTACATCATATACCTTATCCACCCATTTCTTCTCCACCAACATGATCTCATTCTTTCGGGAATGAGGACGCGTTACGACCACAGTATCTCTACCATTTTCTTCCCCAAGACAAATATGGGGGCCGAGTCGGGCTAGCGACTTCGTTTAAAACGATGGCGGCAGCCTTAGGGCATTACATGCTTATCTCTATCTTCTTCTATTTTCTCATTAGTAGCGTGAAGGTTAGCCTCTTGATTTCGTGTTTGGTTGTTTGTGATGTTGTGTAGGATTTTCCCGATATAGAACTCTCGTGCTCGAAGTTGTCTTTTCTTCTCTCGAGTTTCATGATTGTTAATGGAAATCCGATATCAGAATCTTATCGACTAAAATTTATCTTTTAGCATACTTAATAAACGGCTTTTAGATTTTCGTTGATACCCTTGTTTTAAACATTGAGGACAATGTTTACGTTCTAGTGATGCAGGGTAGGGTAATCTTCGATTTGATTTGACGCGCCTTTTATTTTTATGCGTGTACTCTCGCAACCCCGTTTCCTTAGAAAATGAAAAAAAATTGTGCTATATATGAGAAATTTAAAAAATTTTTAAGCTTCGTTAAGTCTTTTTGATTGAAAAGTTTGCTAGTCTCTTAGACAAGAAGCTATAAAATCTTGGTCGAGCTCACAGGCCAAGAATTTGCAAGTTTCCCAGTGATTTAAATATGCATTACTTAATTTCATTTAGACAAAGCATTTGCTAAGTTAATATATGTTTTGAAACCTTGTTGACTTTCATTTGAGTGAGTAGGAATAAATTATGACTTGACGAGTGTTGAGCCTAGCTTGTTCCCCTTAACCATAGATAATCTAAAATTATTATGCTAAGCATCGGGATCTCATTATTTGAGATTTTTAAATTTTATGGGATCGAGAAATGATAGAGTTACTTATGAGTTTAGATGCTAAGCATTAGTAGTTGTGGTTCTTTTAGAGCCCATCAGAAGGTACTTATATTTTTGTTCCCACAAAATTGTTTCACCCCATATATGTTTAATAATAATTAGAGATGTTGAGTTTTTGGCGATAGTTAGTTCTTTATCTTCTTTAGAGAATCTTTGCCCATGAGAGTTGGGTACACATGAGAATCTTGTCGGTTGCTGGTGTAATAGACAATGCTGATTCGATAGTTCTGCTATTGTTTCTATTATTTATAAAAGCCGTAGGGTTTTGGAGTTTAGCACAAAAATTAACATGAAATAAAGCCCAAATGTTTTAAAATTAAAAAATTCAAAGCTATAAAAGTTGTCATAGACTTCTATAATGAGAGAGGAAAATCCAAAGTCATAAGACTTACAAAAGCGGTAATCCCGTTGAGTTAGTGGTTGAAAAGACCAAGGGCTAATTTGCAAAAATGCAATTTGTCTTTAAATAGTGTTAAGCCAAACTTCGGATCAGGGAGATGTCTAAATAAAGCTTACGTCTGGACTCATTAGATGAGTTGTCTCGATTACCATAAAGGATATTCTCCACTAAATCGTGTGAAATTAGGACCTTGATGTGGACTATCATTCTTGTGTGCAATGGTTTTAGAGGAAGATGGATAACTAATTTGAGAGCGGCTTTATATCTTTATCGGAATAAAAGTTATCGAAAGCGAGAATTATGAAGAAAATTCATGTCTCACAAAAATAAAAATTCTAGAGGCAAATAGAAAATGGGAGCAAAGGTAATTACACAAATGCTTCATGGGTAGTGTTAGAATCTAGAGTCATTTAACGTGATTTGATTTAGCAGCTTAGTTTGAGGACTTAATGAAAATCCCGGGGACGATGTATTCTATTATATGTCACTTTGTTATTTGTGTTTTCTACTCAGTGATCCTAGCGTGTTGATTGAAAAATGTTGGAGTTATTGAGCGACATGAAAGTTCAACAAACCGTCACTCATAACCGGAATATGCTTAAGTGTAATATCTATATGAAATATAAGGTAAGCGGGGCGTTTTTAGAATTAAAGGCCTGTAATCTCTTTTGAGGAATCTTTACTGACTTCTTCGTAGGTTTAGTAGAAAGAGATTGAAATCCTTGGTTTTAGAAGCGTGAGTTGATTGCATTAGATGGAGGTTGACCAATAGTCTCGTCACGGGTATTTTGATATGTGCTTAAACACATACCTTTTCATTATCAAAAGGCCCAAATAACCAAGAAGTTTATTATTGTTAACATTTGCGTGTTTCTTGAGTTTTTGCATGTGCGAATGCGGATGTGACAAAGCGGACAAAAGAAAGCCAAAACCGAAGAAAACCGAACACGGAGAGAAAGAAGAATGCAAAAAGCTAAAATTTTGGAAAAGGAATTTGCAAGTTTGGACAATCAATTCTCAAAAGCGGTTTAGTCCTTGAAGATTGAAGCTGACATGTTTGGTCCTTTGTAATTCTCAAGATGGCAAAATGGCCCTTGGATTATTTGAAGATTGGCAAAGATAGTCCTTTATCACATTTTCAGATTTACAAGTTTGGTCCCTGGATTTTCAGTTTATACAAGTATGGTCCTTATGTTAACCATTGGGTTCAACAATAATCCTAAGTCCAAACTTAATCTCTTTGGCCCAAAGAACCAACACAAACCCACGGCCCAACTATTTCACTTACCCGGTTTATCCAATCCATACCCGGATCCCCAACCCGTTTCACCCTTATAACCCGGTCAAACAAATAATAAAAATCGAACCAGATAAAAGCGGCCCCAAAACCGATTTCTTCTTGTTTATCCCTTCCCGTTTTACCCAAAAATACTCCAATTTACCCATCAAGCTTTGTACTTAGATAGATTCCGCCATGTCACTTTGACATCAATAGAATGACACCGTTGGCAATTTGAAGCTTATGATTGGGTAGAACAAGTCATCAGGGTGATCCAAAGGTCAAGAATGAATGTGATGATTCACAAGATTGATCAATGGATGATATTCAAGGATCTAGGAGCT
This sequence comes from Chrysanthemum makinoi, assembly GCA_910596185.1. NCBI lineage: Eukaryota > Viridiplantae > Streptophyta > Magnoliopsida > Asterales > Asteraceae > Chrysanthemum > Chrysanthemum makinoi. The sequence goes on from OU343217.1 coordinate 257,237,009, forward strand.
TTTGAAGATTAATCCAAGCTCTCCTCATCAGCTATTTATACCCTTCTTCAGTCACAGTTTAAGGGGTCCAATTTCTCACGTTTTAGAGGAATTATTGACCATTTTAATTCATGTCCTTTATTGTTTTTCGTAGTGTAAAATTCTTAAAGTTCTGTTGTTATTTCCATTGAAAGCGTTGTAATTCGATTTATAATAGCGGTTGATTGTTCATTTTACTTACATTGTCATTTTGATTTCAATAATTACTTCAAAGTTGTGTTAAAACTCTTGTTTGCTCTCTTAAGCTCACACAAGCTCAAAGCTTATGTGAGCTTATTCATTCATTTGTTCAAATTTGCATTTGATTCAAAGTTTTTAGTAAAAAGTCAAGAAAAGTCAAACGGGTCTAATTGGAAGTCAAACTTCAGGTTTTGTGTATAAGTTGTTCTTAATTTGATTTGTCATTAAGTTTTAATCATAATCAATCCTAGTTTTACATGTTTCTTTGTTTTTCATTTTAGTAATTTTTTCAAAGTAGTGTTTGGATTGGTGTTGATTTTGAGTTGTTAGTGGCTATTTAGTTAAATCCTTTTGAATTAAGTTCTCCAACATTTTTTAGTGCTTTAACATTCATAGTTTACAAGTTTTCATGTCAAAGTTGTGTTCTCAACCTTTTAGTGAAATCTATTTTAGTGTCCAAATTGACAAAGTCTTTATGGGATAAGTTTTCTTTTTATAGTCAATTTAATGGTTTGGTTCGGTTTTAATGTTTAGTGTGAGGAGTTCCACTTGTTATGGAGTTTTAGTTGATTTAGAAATTAGTAGTATTAGTAGTTTGAATCTTTGCACTCACTCATTGGTCACTATTTACATTTCTTTATACATAGGTTGTAATATCTCGGACTTGTTCTTGAGTTCGATATCTTCTTCCTTAGTTGCCTTAGGTGCTAGTTTCTTAGTTCTTATAACACCTTGTAGAATGGTTTGAGATGTTGTGTAGAATTCAGCCTTAAGTGCTTATCTACATAGCAATTTACTCTGCAAATGCCACTATCTGTATCCCGATTACTGGTGTCCATCTCCACTTATAGTTTTGATTTTTAATTCTTTCGGTTTAAGGCCTTTTTAGCTAAATTTACGGATTTTAGCACTTTGTCAGTTGTTGATAACATGGCGATTTTAGTTTATTTTATATGAATTTTATAAAGCTAATAATATGAAACCGAAGTTGGTAGTGTAAAATTTGGTTTAGCTTTTGTAGCTGCTGATTTTTTGAACTTACTGCTTTAATTCTGACCTCACGATCCAGCCTCTGAGTTGCTGTGGGTTAGTGTTGGAAATAGTTGTATATGTAGCTTTTTGTAGCATATTGTTAGCTTCTAACTTTCGGAGTGCTTATTCATATAAGTAGTGTGCCCAAATCATAGTTCTTGTGCTCCAAAATCATTTCTTAATTTTCCCACAGTTCTCTATATTATTTTATAGTATTGGAAGTTTTTATATTTTCACTATTGATTTGCTATTTTTACGCATTTTATGTCATTTTCTAGCATTTTTAATTGTGCATTTAATCAAATAATTGAGAAAATGTTAGAGAAAATGTAATTTCAATTTTCATAGTTTTAGAAAAATCAAAAGTGATAAAAAGTATTTTTCCAGAATTTTCTTAGATTAAATAGTGTTTTCTAGCATTTTAATTAGCTTTAAATAGTTTTTAATTCATAATAAATTGAGAAAAAGTAAAAAAAAAATGTGATTCCAGTTTATAAATTCTTTTTAGTTAATTTTGATTTTTTTAAAAATAGTTTTGTAATTTTCTTGCATGTTTTCATAATTTTTGGTATTTCAAGTCTATTTTAAATGTCTTAAATTAGTTTTTAATTCAAAATAAATCAAGAAAAACCATAAAAATTAGTTTAAAATCACAAATAGTTTTCAAATATCATTTTTAGCTGTGAAAATAGTAGTTCATTTTTTCTGGGTTAAAATTAGTGTAGTTGCATTTATTAGCGTTTTATTAATTCCCATTTTTTAGCGTTTTAGTTTTAAATTGCATACTTAGTGCATTATTTACTTGTTTGATCATAGATTCAGTAGTTTTATTTGCTTTCCTTTATTATTGCTTGCCTTATAGTTTAGAAATCCCCATAATTCCTTTTACCCATTGAATCGAATCAGCGTAAGTTGTTTACTCCATTCATCCTCGTTGGGAGAACGACCGGAAATACATTCCTTTGTATTTCTTGGGAATATCTTATGTCTGGCGACAAATCAAAAATGGTGCAGCTGGGGGGCATGTAGTGAGTTTCAATTCCGTCGATTAGCGTGCATTTGAAGATCCTTCCAAAGTTATCGTTGTTTTGTGAATATCCGCTTTATAAAAACCCAAAAATATTCTTCTTTACCCTCTGAGGCGTCAATTCTTTATCTCTTTATCCTCTTATTAGTATAATTCTTCTCAATGTCTTGATCTTACCATTATGGTTGTCAATGGTGTGGGGGCCTCAAAATGGTGGGAATTGTCGGTTGTAGCATTGTAAATCACGGGAAGCGGGTTTGTCTGACCAAATCCTTACAATGAGACAACCGTTGTAACAACCCATATCATGAGGAGTCATACTCTTATGTGAATCTTGTGGAGGTCCTCACCAAGGTTTTCAATGCCAAACTCAATTTAACAATACAACCTTTGGTTATGAACCTTATCCATATACTACCGACCCATCACAACAATCATCTTTGTTTGAGTATTGTAGAGTCCGCACTTTAATTCCGATTGTCAAATCACGAGAATCGATTGTTTATGAGCAAGTTCATATGACTATTCTTATGGTACCTCCACAATACCAAGAGATTCAACCACAACATCATGAATTCCTCAGATAGTTTCAAAGATGTATTAATATACTTGAAGCATTTATGGATAAACATGGTATAGAAAAAGATCCTCATCGAAGCGTATGGTGAATTACTTGCGAAGATCGAGCATCTGAAGCGAAAGATCTATGTTAGAATTACTTTCGAAGAAGAAAAAGCGGCGGCTCAGTTGAAAAGTGTCTTGAAGAAATCGAATTGAGGAGCAGCACTTGAAAAGGCATGCAGATGGCTCGAGACTTACATTGAAGATGTTGATGAGGATTCCATCCAAATGAAAGAATATTATGAAGTTTGTGGTGAACCACTCCCGTTTGAGCCTTTCATTTCCGGCCCTTCCCCTTCTCCGCGGTTGAGAGAAGTAGCGTCGGGGAAGAGGTCGATGATCATATTTCTCTACGACATAAGACCGACCGTTGACTCCTCCTGCACTATTGGGATGGGCGGGGTGGTCCCAGTGTTGAGCCTAGACCCAATCCCAGTGAGTCGAAGTGTATCGGCGGTGATTGTGATTAACTTTTGTTCTTTGACATCTCGAGGTTTGCCAGGTTTTCTCGAATCCACTTTTTGAATTCAAGGATGACTATACCTTTCGAGTTAATCCTCTTTTCGATAAAGATTTTGAGTCGATTCGGAGACCTGGCGGAAGTGGTGGATATTGCTAAGCTCTAAGAGCACACCACTTGTCTCATTTCTTCTAACCCTTTCTCTCAAAGTCATGTGATGTTATGCGAGATGAAGAAGTGATGAATCCGACGAATATTGGAGATTGATGAATTGCCTAAAAGTGGTTGAAGATGATATTCTTGATAATTATAGCCTTATGATTGTATGGAAGAAATGACTTATTTCTTGATGATCCAATACGCCGGGTATTGTGGTGGCAGTAGATCTCGATCAAGTCCTCCTTTTTCTTGAAAGCTTTTAATGATGATTCTCCTTCCTCTGTGAGTCGACCCTCACTTATCGTTGAGCCCACATGTGAAGACAAGATTTTCAACCGGGATATGCGTTGATGAGTTTATGCTAAAGCGTCATTGAGGATAAGGATCCTCGATTGATGCCTTCGTTGATGAGCCTTTGAGTAACACCTTTCTATACCATGAGCCCGGCTTCTTTGGGTTTTTTTTCGCCTGATCCATGTCTTCGTCCACCCGCCAAAACCAGGATGATGGATCCTTTATCATATACCTTATCCACCCATTTTCTTCTCCACCCAACCCGATCTCATTCTGGGAATGAGGACCGCAGATTACGGCCCCAGTATCTCTACCATTTTCTTCCCGGGACAAATGGATTAGGGGCCGAGTCGGGCTAGCGACTTCGTTGAAAAACGATGGTAACCGGGGAACCCATGCTTATCTCTATCTTCTTTCTATTTTCTCATAAGTGACGTGAAGGGGTTAGCCTCTTCAATGTCTCGTGTTTGGTTGTTTGTGATGTTGTGTAGGATTTTCCGTATGAAGACTCTGCGTGCTTTCGAAGTTGTCTTTTCTTCTCTCGAGTTTCATGATTGTTCGCGATGGAAATCGATCAGAAATCTTATCGACTAACGTTTATCTTTATAGCATACTTAATAGCGGCTTTTAGATTTTCGTTGATACCCTTGTTTTAAACATTGAGGACAATGTTTAAGTTCTAGTCAGGGGTAGGGTAATCTTCGATTTGATTTGACCGCACTTGCTTTATTTTTGTCGTGTACTCTAACCCCGTTTTCCTAGAAAATGAAAAAATTGTGCTATATATGAAGAATTTAAAAATTTTAAGCTTCGTTAAGTCTGATTGAAAAGTTTGCTAGTCTCTTAGACAAAGCTATAAAATCTGGTGAGCTCACAAGGCCAAGAATTTGCAAGTTTTCCTGAGTGATTTTAAATATGCATTACTTAATTTCATTTAGACAAAGCATTTGCTAAGTTAATATATGAAACCTTGTTGACTTTGAGAGTAGGATAGGTGCATAGACCAGTAGGAAGGTGTTGAGCAGCTTGTTCCAACCATAGATATTAAAAATTATCGGTAAGCATCCAGCGGATCTCATTATTTGGGATTTTAAATTTACGGAGATCGAGAAATGATAGAGTTACTTATGAGTTTAGATGCTAAGCGTGGAGTAGTTGGTTCTTTTAGGCCCATGAAGGTACTTGGCTTTTGTTCCCACAAAATTGTTTCACCCCATATTTGTTTAATAATAATTAGAGATGTTGAGTTTTTGGCGATAGTTAGTTCTTTATCTTCTTTAGAGAATCTTTGCCCATGAGTTGGGTACACATCGAGTCTTGTGTCGATGTTGCGGTGTAATAGACAACTGATTCTGATGTTTGCGCTATTGTTTCTATTGTTATAAAGGGTTTTGGAGTTTAGCACAAAATTAACATGAAATAAAGCCCAAATGTTTTAAAATTAAAAGCTATAAAAGTTGTCATAGACTTCTATAAAGGCAGAGGAAAATCCAAAGTCATACTACGATAAAAGCGGTAATCCCGTTGAGTTAGTGGTTGAAAGACCAAGGGCCTAATTTGCAAAATGCAAGCTATGTGAAATAGTGTTAAGCCAAACTTGAGATCGGGAGATGTCTAAATAAAGCACCATCTGGACTTCAAGATGAGTTGTCTGGTAAGCCATAAAAGGATATTCTCCCTAAATCGTGTAGATTAGGACCTTGATGTGACCTCATTCTTGTGTGCAATGGTTTCGAGGAAGATGGATAACTAATTAAACAAGCTTTATATCTTTATCGAATAAAGTTATCAAAGCGAGAATTATGAAGAAATTCATGTCTCACAAAAATAAAAATCTAGAGGCAAATGGAAAAAATGGGCAAAAGGTAATTACACAGTAACTTCCATGGGTGTTCATCTAGAGTCATTTGTAACAATGATTTCCGATTAGCAGCGCTTGGAGGGACTTGTGAAAAATCGAGGGGCGATGTATTCTATCCAGTATGGTCACTTCTGCTGTGTTGTGTTTTCTAAACGATCCTGGTGTTGATTGAAAAATGTTGGAGTTATTGATGCGACATGAAAGTTCAACAAACGTCGCACATAGCCGAATATGCTTAAGTGTAATATCTATATATGTGAAATATAAAAGATGTAAGGCGTTTTTAAATTAAGGCCTTCTTAATCTCTTTTGAGGAATCTTTGCTACTTCTTCATAGGTTTAGAGATTGAAATCCTTGGTTTTAGAAGCGTGAGTTGATTGCATTGCGTGGGGACACGACAATAGTCTCACAGGGGTATTTTGATATGTGCTTAAACACCATTTATTATTTGGCCCAAAACCAAAAAGTTTATTATTGTTAACATTTGCGTGTTTCTTGAGTTTTGCATATTGCAGTGCGGATGTGACAAAGCAGGACAAAAGAAAGCCAAAGCAGAAACCAGAAAGAAAGAAGAATGCAAAAAGCTAAAATTTGGAAAGGAATTTTCAAGTTTGGACAATCAATTCTCAAAATGGCAGTTTTAGTCCTTGAAGATTCAGAACTGACATGTTTGGTCCTTGTAATTCTCAAAGATGGCAAAAATGGCCCTTGGATTATTTGAAGATTGGCAAAGATAGTCCTTTATCACATTTTGGTTGAGTTTGGTCCTGGTTTTGGTTTATATAAGTATGGTCCTTATATTCCATTGGGTTCAACAATAATCCTAAGTCCAAACTTAATCTCTTTGGCCCCGAAAGACAAACACAAGCCTATTTCCTTGGTTTATCAATCCGTACCGGATCCCACTACACCCGGACTTAACCAATAATAAAAATCAACCGGAGATGCGCCCCAAAACGGTTTCTTGTTTATCCCTTCCCCGTTTTGCAGACTCCAGAATTACCATCAAGCTTTGCTTTAGATAGATTCCGCCATGTCATACTCGCGACATCAATAGAGACACGTTGGCAATTTGAAACCTTGATTGGGTAGAACAAGTCATCCGGTGATCGAAAGGTCAAGAATGAATGGGATGATTCACAAGATTGATCAATGGATGATATTCAAGGATCTAGGAGCTTTTGAAGATTAATCAAGCTCCATCGCCATTCATTTATTTATACTTCTTCGAGTTTAAGGGGTCCAATTTCTCAGTTTAAGAGGAATTATTGACCATTTTAATTCATATCCTTTATTGTTTTTAGTATAAAATTCTTAAAGTTAAAGTTATTTCCATTGAAGCGTTGTAATTTCGGTTTATAAAGCGGTTGATTGTTCATTTTACTTACATTGTCATTTTGATTTCAAAGCAATTACTTCAAAGTGTGTTAAAACTCTTGTTTGCTCTCTTAAGCTCACACTGAAGCTCCAAAAGCTTATGTGAGCTTACTTAATAGTCATTTGTTCAAATTTGCATTTGATTCAAAGTTTTTAGTAAAAAGTCAAGAAAAGTCAAACGGGTCTAATTGGAAGAAACTCTGGTTTTGTGTATAAGTTGTTCTTAATTTGATTTGTCATTAAGTTTTAATCAGAATCAATCCTAGTTTTACATGTTTCTTTTTATTTTAATTTTTTCAAAAGTAGTGTTTGATTGGTGTTGATTTTGAGTTGTTGTGGCGCATTTAAATTCTTAATCCTTTTGATTAAGTTCTCCAAGCTTTAGTGCTTTAACATTCATAGTTTACAAGTTTTCATGTCAAAGTTGTGTTCTCAACCTTTTAGTGAAATCTATTTTAGTGTCCAAATTGAACCAAAGTCCCGGGATAAGTTTCTTTTATAGTCAATTTAATGGTTTGGTTCAGTTTTTAATGTTTAGTGTGAGGAGTTCCACTTGTTATCAGTTTTTAGTTGATTTAGAAATTAGTAGTAGGTGTAGTTTTGAATCATTTGCACTCGCTCATTGGTCACTATTTGCATTTTCGCATTACATAGGTTGTAATATCTCGACGTTCTTAGTTGATTATCTTCTTCCTTAGTTGCCTTAGGTGCTAGTTTCTTAGTTCTTATAACACCTTGTAGAATGGTTTTCGTGATGGCTTGTGTAGAATTCGGGCCTTAAGTGCTTATCTACATAGCTTAATTTACTGCAAATGCCGCATATACGCTACATCGATTACCAATTTCCATCTCCGCTTAGTTTTGATTTTAATTCTTTCGGTTTAAGGCCTTTTTTAGCTAAATTCTGGATTTTAGCACTTTAATTTGTTGATAACATGCGATTTTAGTTTATTTTTATGAATTTTATAAGCTAGCTTAATATAGGCTTAAAGTTGGTAGTGTAAAATTTGTTTGGTTTAACTTTTGTATATTTGATTTTGAACTTAATCGCTTTAATCTCACGGCTTATCTGATCCAACTCAGTTGATGTAGGTTATTGTTAGGTAGATTTAGCCTTATGTAGCTTTTGTAGCATATTGTTTGGCTTCTTATTTGAAGTGCTTATTCATATAAGTAGTGTGCCCAAATCATAGTTCTTGTGCTCCAAAATCATTTCTGTTGTTTTCCTGGTTCTCTATATTATTTTATATTATTCTGGAAGTTTTCATATTTTTCACTATTCATTTGCTATTTTTCTGCATTTTATGTCATTTTCTAGCATTTTTAATTAGCATTTAATCCAAATAATTGAGAGAAAATGTTCAGAAAAATGTAATTTCAATTTTCATAGTTTTAGAAAAATCAAAAAAGTGATAAAAAGTATTTTTCCAGAATTTTCTTAGATTAAATAGTGTTTTCTAGCATTTTAATTAGCTTTAAATAGTTTTTAATTCATAATAAATTGAGAAAAAGTCAAAAAAATGTGATTCTAGTTTCTAAAATTCTTTTTAGTTAATTTTGATTTTTTAAAAATAGTTTTGTAATTTTCTTGCATGTTTTCATAATTTTTGGTATTTCAAGTCTATTTTAAATGTCATAAATTAGTTTTTAATTCAAAATAAATCAAGAAAAACCATAAAAATTAGTTTAAAATCACAAATAGTTTTCAAATATCATTTTTAGCTGTAGAAAAATAGTAGTTCATTTTTACGGGTTAAAATTAGTGTAGCAATTTTATTTTATTAGCGTTTATTAATTCGTTTTTAGCGTTTTAGTTTTAAATTGCATACTTAGTCGTATTTACTTATTTTAATCATAGATTCAGTAGTTTTATTTGCTTTCCTTTATTATTGCTTGCCTTATAGTTTAGAAATCCCCATAATTCCTTTTTACCCATTCGAATCCCGAATCACGCGACGTAAGTTGTTTACTCATTCATCCTCGTTGGGAGAAGCGACCAGAAATACATTCCTTTGTATTTCTTGGAAAATATCTTGTGTCAAAGCGACAAATCAAAGTTCTTGAGGATTCAAAGTCACTTGATAGCAATGTTAGTTTTGTTCATCTCTTGGTGGAATGGCATTTGGATCTCCTAGTACGATGCGGTAGGCATCTCGAATGGACCTTCCAGATAACCTACTTTAAGAACTTTGCATGTGGCTTCTTTAGATCACAAAACCTAAAGAACCTTATCACCCATTGATCATAGTTTCTGGGTGACATGGAGTCTATCAAGTGATCAAACTTCATGAATTGATTGTTGGGGTGCTTAAAACTGAAAACATCTTGCAAACCAGTAGGTTCATGTAATGGTCCTTGATGGATGTTGATTGAATTGATCATTTGTCTGGTTGAACTTAAGACTTGGTGGTGGTTGAACCATTTGGAGTTGTGGATTTCGCGAATTTATGGAGTATGGTGTTGAGTTAAATTGTTGATAAATTGCTTGTTGTTGATTCCATTGTTGATTTTTGGGGTTAGTTGTTGTTGGCGTTGAGGATAAGTGTAAGGGAAATAGTTAGAGTATGGTGGTTGTGACATGTTGATAAACTTGTGTTGGTAGAAACGGATCTTTTTAGTCGAATGAACCTTTGTTGATGAAGTATCCTAGTAGAAATCACATAGACAAAGTATATCTCGTAGAAACACCAAAGTTACTGCGTAGAATTTAAACTTCTGTATAAAGTAAGGAAAAGGCCTTAAGTTATGCGTAGACAAAAGTTAGGCGTATTAAAGTTAAAGTAGGATTATCTTAGGCATAAGACTAAGCAAAAGCGTAAGAAAATCTTATCGTGGAGTTCTGCGTGGCTTATCTTATCGTAATTTTAGGTTTTATCCCAGTGATCTTTACACTTCGCGATTGCAAAAGATATCCGTGTTTTTCGGACTTATCCAAGTAAGAAACCGCGGAATAAACCAAAATGAAGATCAAACCAAGGAGATACTACGCATAGTTTTAGGGTTTTACTAGCGTAGACCACCTACTAAATAGAATTGGATATTGCTCAAAGATGTTTCTAAACTAGTTTTTGTGTGATAAAATAGCTTCAATAACACCAAAAGACACAAAAGTATGAAACTTGATGAACCAAAACTCTTAGCGATTCTGGCGAACAATACCCACAAAAAACCAGCTCAAAACAATGAGCGTAAAGTTTGAAACTTTTTGTCAAAACAAGTATTTTAACACCTTAAAACGTTGAAAGTACAAGAATCTTGGATTCAAAGTGTAAAAATAGTTTTTAAGCGAACAAAGTGTCACCCACTTTCACAGCGTAAGACCAAGAAAAAAAACCTTCAAAAACATACTTGTTCACCCAACTATTTGGCTCTTGATATACTTTGTTGGGTCACAAGGTTTACCACACAAGCTTATATGAGAGATAGAGAGGCTGATTGAACAAGAGCAGAACACACACACGATAAAATAAGACCGGTTATGCGTAGAGTGTATGTGAAAAGAAAACTTGAACAACCAACCTTGAAATGAAGGTTTACATAAGGTATTTATAGGAGGGAAGCTAGGGCAACACTCCTAGTTCCCTTCCTTTCACCTATGGGCTTGGGCTAAGCTCATGGGCCTTCTACATAAGCTTAAGGCTAATAACAAACATAAAGGCCATAATAAGCTAACTATTACATATGAGTAACTAACACTTGAATAAGGTTTAGGAGTGATTCAGCAGTTTTGTTGTATCGGACCATCTCCGGTGGAGACACATAATAGATTGTGAATTGGATATGCATACAATTGGGCCGGTTAAGAGTTGTAGCTTAATAGCCCGTTTTACGGCATAATCATCCGATAGCTGTAGGTCTTTGGACGATTCAAACCAATTGATGAGGTTGACCATAGTTGTAAACCAAGTCCCAGCATTTGCATGTAAACTTCGGTTATTGTCTACCTCTACGACAATAGTTGATGTCGGGCCATATTTGTTGGGATGACCAAGACCTCTGGAAAGAGCTTTCGATAGCCACAATTTGAATCACCTTCCCGTTAACAATCCCTAGGATCCAGCGTGGAAAAAGGTGGAATCGAGCCATAAAATATTACATCTTGTCATTTGGAATGTACAAGTCGTGTCTTAAATCGCCCTCGTTAGGTTCTTACGTTCAAAGGACGTTAGAAGGCTCTCCCATTATGAACTAAGTCTCGCGATTTCTTCATTTAAGTCGGACTTTTTAGTTTTGTATAGCTTCTCTGCGGTGCCACAGTGGGGTTTCTTTGTTCAAATCACGGATATTTTGTTTAGCCTTGGATTTTTTGTCCTTTGAGCCTCGGGCGTCCACGAGAGTACTTTCTTTAGTGGTTGTTGGGTTGAGCCTGATTGGGCGTATATATACCTCGCATGTTTAACATATTTTTCTTGACAAGCGGCGATGCTTTGGTAAAACATTTTGGAATTTTCTCACGTCATCTTGACAAGAAAATATTGAATTATGAGGCTCTTACGTATGAGTATGTCGGACTACGGGCCAAGGAACTTAGTGTTCTCCCAAAAGTATCAACAACATTAAAGCGGAATAGGATCCATATTGAAAGTAATAGTTAAATTATAAATTATTGGAGGAGGATAACTTGATAGGCAAAATTTAAAATACATACCATGAATGCGAGAGGTAATACGGTTAAGTGATAGCATGAAACCATAAACTAACATGCCCGATGACCACATTCATTTGGGTCCACATCCCGTTTACTTTCTGCGAGTATGAGTAGTAAAGCATCTCTTGAAACATTATACATCGTTAAAATAGTGTGCCCTTACATCTTGATTTTGATTTTTCTTGTATTCAAAAGTCTCATTATCGCAGCTTTCACATGCAGCCTATAATCTTGCTCTACCAACACAACAACGTCTAAGCGGATTGTGTGGAGCCCAAGTATAACTTCAACAACGCTGTTGACTTCAACTTCCTCGTTGTTGTCCGCCGGCCGCTGATATTGATCTGCGAATGTACCGACACAAACATGTACGTAATGTGCAGCCATTTATTAAAATACCCTAAAACATCCGAAAAACAATGAATTAATAAAGAGAGCAAACAATTCGAAAGTAATTATTTATTAAATAATACACAAAAATGTATTAATAGGCACTGCTTTGGACCATAAACTCGTGAGGGTGATGATAATATGGTGAACACTCTTCTGGCCGAGCTTTAACCATCAAATCCCATCTCCATCTAACTGACTCATACTCTTCTTCCAGCTTAATTTGTGTCTCGCAATGCTTGAGCATTATTTTGATTGATATGCCATCAACAGTAATCAGACTAAAAAGGAGTTGTATCGGAGTCAAATCACCTCGATCAAGCCACAGATCTTGTTTTGTGCATTATATATCGCTTTTAATGCTAGACACGCTATTGATCGCCTCTTTTGAGTGAAGAAAGTATGCCCGTGGTGCTATTTGATATGTTAATACAAATAAGCCGTAAAAACGCTTATTTATATTTTAACGATCTTCTGTTTTATGATAACAAACGAAAATCATATTAATCGAAACAAATAAAATCGTTAAATGGTTTGAACCAATGGTTTCTAACATATTCACATTTTCACATAAAACACTAAAACAAGTATAAGTGATTTTATGATTTAGTAATACATATGTACAACAACTAGTTTTTATATATTGGATAAAATATACAATAACTAGTATGTAGTATATTGGGTAATATAAATGGGTAGAAACTTAAGTATCACAAACCATTGGGCAAATACATTGAATGTAGTTGGGTACAACCCAAAGCCCATAACCCATGGATCTTGACCCATAACCCATTGCATGACATCATGCTCATATCACATATGGATAATACCATAACCCATGGATCAACCCATACCAAGTGACTAAGTGCATTGCACTTAAAGATACATTGTATCTAGCCAAAGATCCATGGTTCAACCCATGACCCATGACCCATAACCAAAATACCCATGGGTAAAGAGGAGCTTCCCACGGATCCCTAGCTTTGTGCTAGCCGGATCCCAGTGGAAGGGATCCCGGGGATCCGTGGAACAAGAGGGATTTTCCTCTATAAATAGTGAGCCATTTCTTCATATATTTCACCCTTTCTAACATACTTTCTCCCCTGAGTTAAAACTCACTAACCTTAGATCCAAGAGATCTATGTTTGTAGTTTTGTTTTGTGTGATCTTTAGGTTCCTCTTAAAGGCAAGATCACCACCTTTGAAGTCAGCAAGCCAAGTCCATGAGTTGCCATGCTTCCTCATCATCAAGGCTACCGAAGTCTTCTTGTTGATGATCCCTTTCTTTCTTCAAAGAAGTGTAGTGTTGAAGACATTAGTGAAAGATGTCTCAAGTGTCAAGACAAAGATATTAGTGAAGGGTATCTATCGTCTATAGGATAAAGCACTTGTGGTAGGTGCTTAGAAGTCAAGACAAAGAAGCATTAGTGAAAAGCAAAAGTCAAGACAAAGAAGCATTTAAAGTGCTTAGGTGAACACAAGACATTAGTGAAAGGTGTCTTGTAGATCTAGTCAAAGGCATTAGTGAAAGGTGCCTTAGATGTACATTCGATATGGTGTGTTTCGATGTACAAGATAGACTAGTATTAGATCCAAGGATATATATATCCTTGATGATGTTGTAAAGGAGTAGATCTCTTTTGGGATTAGTCGTTGGTGTAGTGTGGTAGTAGTTCCTCCATTGAATGGAACTAGGTGCTTAGCCTAGTACCAATAAAGGGTAGGCATTGTGAAGGTGTAGTTTACCTTGGAGTGAAAGAACTAGGTACTTAGCCTAGTACCTTATAAAGGGTAGGCAACGTTGTGTAGGTGTGGTTCACCTTGGAGTGAAAGAACTGCTAAATTTAAAAAGAGTAGGCGACGCCAGAAGGCTTCTCCGCCATAAAGAGATTGGTGTAGTGATTACGAACTCTCGAGTAGGTGACTCGGGAGTGGAGTAGGGCAAGGAAGGTGTCCTTGTAGCCGAACCACTATAAATACCGCGTTGTGGTTTTGTGCTTCTTACTCTTATCTTTTCATTACTTACCTTTATATGCTTGTTTATCAACATCCAACACACACATCCAAATAGATTGTCATAAGTCAATCTAAATAGATTAAAAAGAAGTTTTAATTGGCAAAACTATTCAGCCCCCTTCTAGTTTTCTACAATTGGCATCAAAGCTTCGTTACCAAGTTTCTTGAAGTATATTGTACTTTAAAAACTTGATACGATCCATGGTTAATTGAAAACTACAAAGAAGTTTTTTCATAAAACCAAACACCATGTCTTTTAAAACTATATGTTTGGATGTTGATTTGATAACAACATTTTTCTTATTTACTTTTTCATTTAATTGCACTAATCCTCTTCGTCATGTTGATTAGTCAAAGCTCATACCTACCAAGCCTTAGGAGTCGCTGTAACAAGAATACCTTCCTTAAGAAGGTCTTAACCAAAGCGAGCTGAATCGTCTAAGTGACATCTGTTGTGTCATTTGTAAAGACATTCCTAAGTGCGCTAGAGGTATGATTTTCTTTTTATTTTTCTTGATAATTAAGTATGCCTATTTAGGTATTTATATGATTATCTTTTGTGCTTATACATGTTTTACATGAAGCTTCATTAGGAAGCCTTTTTCTCACATACGTGTTTTATTTTCGTCTAAAGTCGGTATATAAAACTTTGTTTTATTTCTTTAAATCCAATAATAAAACAAAACACTAATTTCAAATTTCCTTCCTATAAACCCCACCGTCACCACTCTACCAAACCTCACTTTTTCAAATCCTCCATTTCAAAATTTCTCTTATTCAAAACTTCATCTTCCTCCTCATTTCATCTCAACCAAGAAGATCCGTCATCAACATGGTTTACATCGCACTCGTGCTCATCGCCTCTAACACTCATCAAGACTTGTGTTCCATATGATGAAGTTCACATATTGAGACATTTACTTTGTGTTGTTAATCTACATTGGGATCATATACCCAATCCTTTGTATCATCCTTAGTATTGAAATGCAATATTATTAATAATCTAGTTTATCTAGGTTATTTTTATTCATGTGTGTTTCACTTATTTTGATTTATATGTTTTGTATTCTTTCGTGATACATTAGAAGTCATGTATGCATGCTAAAAGAAAATGTAGGATAAAACATATTTCGTGGTATAAAAATTGTAAAACCTATGTTTTTATCAAAATTGCTTTCATACTCTGATCCACGGATCCCTGAAGTTATACTAGCCGGATCCCTTTTGTAAAAGAACCATGGGATCCGCCCTATGGAAAATGATCTTCATGCAAGATTAAAAATCAATATCTTCCTAAATGTAATAATCCACTAGAAAGTCAAAACCTTGAGTATATCAAAGTGTTAAATACCATTGTTAATAAAAATCTAGTAAAAACATTAGATTGTCATAGGTTGACCACAAACATCTCCTTTTATTAACTTATCATTTTTATAGGTTCAACTATGACTCATGAATATGAGTTTGATTTTTCACTCACTAGCGTCATAACTCTAATATCTCTCTGAACCCAACACACCGCAATCATGTCCGTGGGTTCAATAATTCAAAACTCACTTCCATGAAGGACGATTGTAGACACCTTCTATAATTCAAGAAGGTATCAATACCTCCTTCCGAGCCATCGGACTAGAATGTCTTCTTGAAATAAACAAGAAGATATGTCCAAGGTTCATAATGGAATTCTTCCGTCAAGTTGAACTCGTTCGTAATCTAGGATCGCTTCACTTCACTTGGTTTTATATCAAAACCAAAGTTCACCTTAAGCCTTAGGCATTTTGCTCACATCCTCCGGATTCCAAATCATGGACAATGTGCCTTCACCAAAGATTGGTCTCTTGATTCTCTCTCTTTCAACTTGAAGAAAATAGTCCATATTGTTCACACATACCCTCTCTTGAAGATTTAAATCGCATAATATGCAAACCTCACCATTTATATCTGATCCAAACATTATCTTTACAAGGGATATCCGAGAAGAGTAAGCCTTCACTCATCCTACGTGAAAATGTTTGGAGTCTTAGAGGAAATTGAGAAATTCTTCCCGCTTGTTGTGCTCACATGTTGTACTGTTTGCTAACACAACAACCTTATAATCTCGCCTACTTCTTTGCAAGGCTTAATCGCAAATCTTCAAGGCTCCAAGAATAAACTCATCCCTTATGGAATGTGTTTGACAGCATCATATCATAATGTTATGCACTTCCATCCTCAATTTCAAAGTCCGCTGTATGCATTTCAGTGAACAAGATGATGAAACCGCTAAACATATCTCTCATGAAGACCTTCTTCATTCTTGATTCCACCAATACTCATCAATCACAATGATCCTCCTCATTAAAACACTCAAGGAAACTAGTATTCCAAAATAGATCAAATATCTTGTACTTCTGCTTTATCAATGTAATCCAGTTTCCTTCATGAAATAAAACATTTTACATTTGATATCTTAGTATTAGAATTCTCTTTAGACTATCCTTGAGATATAATGCATTGTCAAGATCATTTCATACCTTTAGTAAAGGTCCTTGCCGAAAGGTATGGATCCCAAGATTGTACTAGACGGATCCCACTCTTAAGGAACCGTGGGATCCAAGAAATGAAAATGCAATTGCAAGCATTATATTTCAAACATATCCTTAGAACACCTCACACACTAAGCCAAGAATAGTGCCTTAAGGCAAAATTAAGTCCTTATCAAGATAGGTTGATCTTTCCTACTCATAAATAACTCACCTAGATCACACTCTAAGACGATTGTAAATCTACTGTTTCATCCTTAATCCACTACTCTTCCGCCTAAACTAACACTTCTTTTACTTGATCTCCATCTAGCCTTATCTTCGATTATGGCAAAATTGATCATAAATCATCCTCATCTCAAAATTGATCAAAGTTGATCAAAATCTAGTTTTCCATCTCAAAGCTTCTAGGATATTTTCCAAAACACTATCCTAAGACACAACTGATCTCTAGGATCATTTAGCTTCAATTGACACTCTAAATCTTTAGTGTCATCCTTGGTCATCCATTGGTACTCTTGAAAGTTCCAAATCCTTCCATAAATGACAATCATTAGCTACATCATTCATTACCTTCAAGTACTCAAGCATCCCTTCATTTAAAACACTTAGGAGGACTAAAACACTCAAGATGATATAGGTCTTAGATCTTAGAAACATCATTTCCACTCTTTCGGAGAGCCGGATCCCTAGATTAGTCACGGATCCTCCTGGAGGAACCGTGGGATCCGGATGATAGCTTAGGTCAAATCTTGCTAAAACAATCATTTCAACTCATCTTCCTAACTCAAACACTCCATCTCATCTTAAATGAGTTCCTAGAAAGTGCAAACTCTCAAGTTGACTCTTGTGCATGTTAATCATCACATTCTAATGAATCTTAGTGGCTTAAGGCTTTAATGCACTTGCCAAATCTCTTGGTTTATAAACCACCTTGTTAGGACCTCCATAGTCATCACTCTCATCCTAACTTTCAGCTCTTGCAACCTCTTGAAATCATCTTATCATGAGGAAAACCCCAAGTAGTAACCTATCCACCAAAGAACCACCCATGAAAAAGGCTCTGTTATACACTAAATCTCTTCAACTAATCATCTGGCCAAGCCAACAAATGATAGAATCCTTCATCATCCAATCAAACCAAATCCTAAAAGGATAGTACCCACAAAACTACCTATGCCAAACACCACCATACCCCCTAGGCCAAACAATATCATCCACCAAACCATCACCATTGGTTCCTAGAGCTATTTCATTTACATCCCCACTATCATCACCACACCTCTACAATTTAGAGGACTTCCACCTAGGTCGCCTCATCCTCGCTTCCGACAACATTTTCCTCATTAAGAGGAATAATGGTATAAAATCAAGGTGTTGAGTCAACACTTGCTCCGGCTTCCTTTTCGCCGCTTCCATCATATAATCCCATTTGGATTATGAGAAATCATCAAAGTCAACCAACCACCATGGATGTTGACACTTCTCTACCACCACCATATAATTCTGTCGAAGTCATTCTCAAATGCACCTCCACCAATTCCTCCATCGCTTGAAGTCTCGAAGCGCTTCACTTGATCCTTCGCATCAAGCCATTTCATTTCTTCCACCACCACTACCTAGACAAATATTGCTATATCATTTACATGTTGAAAACAAGATACGGTAGACCAACGTTTCATGTTCTATCATCTCTAACGCCACGAGATCAAACCTAAACAAAACTTGAGCTAGAAGATTTTAGTGGTGTCCTAGCATCGTTTATAGTTGGTTTAGAAATTTCTAGTAATGTATTTTCTTATTTTCTTAGTTTTAGAGTCATGTATATCATAACTCTAGTTTTATTAAATGGAATTACATGCTACTTGTTATTTTTCGGAGCATATGATTACTTTGTATTCATATCTCATTTTTGTGATAACATTACTTGTTATATCACCCTTCGTGAAATTAAACAACTAAAACGGATCCTCTGACTGCCTAGACGGATCCCTCTACTAGAGGAACGCGGGATCCGTGAGACAAAGCTTTCTTTCTACTAACTTGAATCACATTTGCAGGAAATTGTGAATTATACTTGATTTCTAACCTTTAGTTATTTATTCATTTAAAGACTTTGACATCCTGAAGCTAGAGGAGCTTTATGTCAAAGCAATACATTGCAAATTACTTGCAATACTAGGTTTACATTTCATGACATCCCTTTGCAAAAATTGCAATCATCAAGGGGAGCACATTCGTCAGCGATATCTTTAAAACTTTCAAACAAACTAGATTAGTATCATTTACTTGACGCTTACATAGGGATGGACTCGTCAAAGGGGAGTAAAAGACGAGATCCTTTCCCGTTATTTGCTCTCTATTTCTTTTTACTTTTAATTCTTTCACATGTTTTTTCAAAACACTTTCAAAACACTTTTGCCACAAAAAGTGGAGAAGAAAGTCAAAACTACAATTCAAACTTTACTATTTTTAGTTTTTCTATAATTTATGTTTTGTCATCAACAAAAAGGGGGAGATTGTTAATACAAATAAGCCATAAAAGCGTTTATTTATATTTTACGATCTTCTAATGTTTTGTCGATAACAAACGTAAAATCATATTAACTAAACAAATAAAATACGTAAATGGTTTGAACTAATAGTTTCTAACATATTCATATTTTCACATAAAACACTAAAACAAGTATAAGTGATTTTATGATTTAGTAATGGGTAAAAGCCATAAAATAACAACGATTATTATCGAAGAAGGACATATTTTTTTTAAACATATATTTCCACGATTTAAATTTTTCCCACTTCACCCATATGAGATTTATATTAATATAATATATTAAATAATATTATTTTATTACAATACGCAAGTCTGAACAAAACTGAAAGTATATGAGTGTATATGTTAATAAAAAAGTATGTGTTTCAACTCGGTAAATTTGAGAAAGTACGTTGTTATTTTATGCCTTTTACCCTTTAGTAATACATATGTACAACAACTAGTGTTTACATATTTGGATAAAATATACACATAACTAGTATGTAGTATATTGGGTAATATAAATGGGTAGAAACTTAAGTATCACAACCCATTGGGAAAATACATTGAATGTAGTTGGGTACAACCCAAAGCCCATAACCCATTGCATGACATCATGCTCATATCACATATGGATAATACCCATAACCCATGGATGAACCCATACCCAAGTGACTAAGTGCATTGCACTTAAAGATACATTGTATCTAGCCAAAGATCCATGGTTCAACCCATGACCCATAACCAAAATACCCATGGGTAAAGAGGGAGCTGCCCACCGGATCCCTAGCTTGTGCTAGCCGGATCCCAAGGGAAGGATCCGTGGATCCTGGAAATGATATTTCTTTTAGTGAGCCATTTCTTTATTTTTATTATTTCTTTCTAACATACTTTCTCCCCGAAGTTAAATCTCACTAACCTTAGATCCAAGAGATCTATGTTTGTAGTTTTGTTTTTGTGTGATCTTTAGGTTCTCTTAAAAGATCACCACCTTTGAAGTCAAGCAAGCTCAAGTCCATGAGTTTCCATGCTTCCTCATCATCAAGGCTACCAAGTCTTCTGTTGATGATCCCTTTCTTTATTCAAAGAAGTGTAGTGTTGAAGACATTAGTGAAAGATGTCTCAAGTGTCAAGACGAAGATATTAGTGAAGGGTATCTATCGCCTATAGGATAAAGCACTTGTGGTAGGTGCTTAGAAGTCAAGACAAAGAAGCATTAGTGAAAGGTGCTTAGAAGTCAAGACAAAGAAGCATTAGTGAAAGGTGCTTAGAAGTGAAGACACGAGATAAGTGAAAGGTGTCTTGTAGATCAAGTCAAAGGCATTAGTGAAAGTGCCTTAGATGTACATTCGATATGGTGTGTTTCGATGTACAAGATAGACTAGTATTAGATCCAAGGATATTGATATCCTTGATGATGTTGTAAAGGAGTAGACCTCCTTTGGGATTAGTCGTTGGTAGTTTCCTCCATTGCAATGGAACTAGGTGCTTAGCCTAGTATCTAATAAAAGTAAGCACGCCATGGGTGTAGTTCACCTTGGAGTGAAAGAACTATGTACTTATCCTAGTACCTTATGTGGTAGCGACGCAGGTGTGTTCACCTTGGAGTGAAAGAACCCGGTGGTTAGCCTAGAACTAAAAAGAATAAAGCGACGCTGAAGGCTTCTCCGCCATAAGGAGATTGGTGTAGTGATTACTTAACTCTTCGAGTAGGTGACTTCGGAGTTGAGTAGGCAAGGAAGGTGTCCTTGTAGCCAACCATTATACGTGGTGGTTTTGTGCTTCTTACTCTTATCTTTTCATTACTTACCTTTATATGCTTGTTTATCAACATCCAACACACATCCAAATAGATTGTCATAAGTCAATCTAAATAGATTAAAAGTAAGTTTTAATTGGCAAAACTATTCAACCCCCTTCTAGTTTTCCACAGATGTTTTGTCAACTCCTCCACCAAAACTAACTCACTTTCTTTTAATCGCATGGCCCTGAAAAACCATGGAACGAGTCTACAAAATCATGATTATTCTATAATTGACCTCAAGATCCAACCACTAGTTTTATGGTACCATTCAAATTTTATAAATTTCGCTTAGTAATCCGAATTAATTAATATCTACGCACAAACCCCACGCAAGTGTATCGCCCATGCCTGAACACTTAAATTCATCAAGATTTATAGCCCCTATCTGTTTTAGTTCTTCCTTTAACAATAAGAAAACGTTCGATTGAGCAGTAGATTGCACCCAATCAGTTAAAACAACTTCATCACGGAACACCTAAAAAATAATAAATACAACTTTTATAACTTTCATTTTTAACATATAACTTATATCTTTTACGCTTTTAACAACTTTATTTATTTTACAACTTTTAAAAACTTTGAACCTTTTATAAAAACTACAACTTTTATAAAACCATTTTTAACAACATTTGTATACATTTTTAACAACTTTTATAAAAATACAACTTTGTACATTTTTAACAACTTTATTTATTGTTACATTTTTTTACAAACTTTTATAAAAAAATACAACTTAATTCAAATTATAATACTTTTATTTTAAAACTAATACTTTTATTACAAATTATATACTTTTATTTATAAAAGACTTAACTTTTATTTTATAAAAGAGTAATACGCAGGTTGGAGTATGTTAATGCCGCTCGTTAGGTGGTGTTGAGGTGTACGCGTTTTAGTCCGAAGTTGATATATCTGCTTCTCTCTCTCACTATCCTCACACACGAATAATCTTTCTCTATCCCTCTCGCTTTCTCTCTCTCTATGACTTGATAGATCCAAAAAGTTTTAGATCTAGATCTAAAACTTTTAGATCGCTGTAATAATCTTGTGGTGGTGATGTTTATTTGTGGTGATGTTGTGGTTTTCGCTGCTTATTTTTTAGATCCGACAAGTTTTAGATCTTGAAAAGAGATGATTTGTTTAAAAATTGAGGTAAAACTTGTTTGATCTAAAACTTTCAAGATCTAAAACTTGTTTGGGTTAATTTATCATCTTGGTGATGTTGTGGTTTTCGTTTGTTCTTTTTTAGATCCGAAAGTTTTAGATCTTGAAAAATATATGATTTTCTAATTAAAAGTTGAGGTAAAACTTGTTTGATCTAAAACTTTCAAGATCTAAAAACTTGTTTGGGTTGGTTTATCATCCGTGGTGATGTTTGCTTAAAAAGTTGAGGTAAAAACTTGTTTGATCTAAAAAATTTCAAGATCTAAAAACTTGTTTGGGTTGGTTTATCATCTGTGGTGATGTTTCGCTTAAAAGTTGAGGAAAAACTTGTTTGATCTAAAACTTTCAGATCTAAAAACTTGTTTGGGTTGGTTTATCATCGTGGTGATGTTTCCTAAAAGTTGAGGTAAAACTTTTGATCTAAAAACTTTCAATATCAAAACTTGTTTCGGTTGGTTTTATCATCCGTGGTGATGTTGTGGTTTTCGTTGCTTAGTTTTTAGATCCAAGTTTTAGATCCAAAAGATATGATTTTCCGCTTAAAAAGTTGAGGTAAAAACTTGTTTGATCTAAAAACTTTCAAGATCTAAAAACTTGTTTGGGTTAATTTATCATCTGTGGTGATGTTGTGGTTTTCGTTGTTTTTTAGATCCTGAAGTTTTAGATCTTGAAAAATATATGATTTTCTCGCTTAAAAGTTGAGGTAAAACTTGTTTGATCTAAAACTTTCAAGATCTAAAACTTGTTTGGGTTGGTTTATCATCTGTGGTGATGTTTATGTTTAAAAAGTTGAGGTAAAAACTTGTTTGATCTAAAAACTTTCAAGATCTAAAACTTGTCGCTGGTTTATCATCCGCGTGATGTTTCAAAAAAGTTGAGGTAAAACTTGTTTGATCTAAACACTTTCAAGATCTAAAACTTGTTTGGGTTAGTTTATCATCCTGTGGTGATGTTGTGGTTTTCGCTTGCTTAGTTTTTAGATCCACAAGTTTTAGATCTTGAAAAGATATGATTTTCTCGCTTAAAAAGTTGAGGTAAAAACTTGTTTGATCTAAAAACTTTCAAGATCTAAAAACTTGTTTATGTTAATTTATCATCTGTATGCATTGTGGTTTTCGTTGTAGTTTTTTAGATCCGAAAGTTTTTAGATCTTGAAAAATATATGATTTTCTGTTTAAAAAGTTGAGGTAAAAACTTGTTTGATCTAAAAACTTTCAAGTTCTAAAAACTTGTTTGGCTTGGTTTATCATCTGTGGTGATGTTTCTGTTTAAAAAGTTGAGGTAAAAACTTGTTAGATCTAAAAACTTGTTAGACTGATATTTTTTTTATTCTAAAAACTTGTTATTTGTTGTGTTGATGTTTTGCAGGTGATACTCTAATGAGTCACCCGATTATTTGCTGTGGTGATGTTTCTGTTGAAACTTGTTGGGGTGCCTATGCATTTTCATTACTGGATGGTAAAGTGAGCAATTTTATCTCACTTTGCAACTTTAAATGAATAAATAGGTTTTTAAAAAAAAGGCAATGATGATTTTTATAAATAAATAAATAAATAAACTTAAGAGTTTTGGCATGGCAAATATGAATGGACGGTAAAGTGAGTTTATATCTCACTTTGCAACATTCATATTTGCGTGTTACCAACATGATTGTTTATCTCATTAAAGAGCTAATAATCCTGAGCCTACCTCTTGTGTGTCAAATGGTGAACTAGACATGGTTGTTTGTGGTGTTTGCTTGTTGTGGTGGACCACTGTGTGTTTATTTGCTGGTGGTTGGGTGTCGGTGCTTTTTCTTGTTTGCTTTTTTCTGCTTGCTTGGGCAAGTGATTATTGGGGCTGTTTGTGTATACTCTCTTTAGTTTTAGTTTGTGTTGTAGCTTTCTTGTTGGTGACCGCTGGTGTTGTGGTGTTGTTGCTTTCTTGTGGCATTATAAGGCCTGAAGTGCCTGCATAGCATCTCCTTTGAGAATCTTAGTTACTTTCTGTGAACTTTGCAGATGGAATCCTACTTACCACACTCATGTTGAAAACGTGTAACTTGTGAATATTGTTGAACTTGTGAGGCTTGTGTCCTGAATACTTGTGACTTGTGTAGTTAGACTTGTGAGACTTTGTGAGCACTTTGAGATTGTGTGAGACTTGTACAGTTTGAGACTTGTGCAGTTTCTGGACTTGTGTGACTTTGCAGCTCCTGAACTTGTGACTTTGTACAGCTGTGACTTAAAATTTTCCGAGGCGATGAAGATAACCAAAACCGAATGGACGGTAAAGTGAGATCAAACTTTGCAACCTTCGAGTTTGAGCCTTAAAATTTTCCTAGACGATGATGCTTTTTGAGCCTTAAAATTTTCCGAGGCGATGATGATAATCGAAACAGAATGGACGGTAAAGTGAGATAAAATCTCACTTTGCAACTTTTGAATCTGAGCCTCAAAATTTTTCCGACAACGTTTTTTTTTAAAAAGTTATAAAACTGAAACTAATAGGTGTAAAACCAAAAAAAAAACTTATAAAAAAAGTTATAAAACTTTGTAAAAAC
The DNA here is from genome assembly GCA_910596185.1 of Chrysanthemum makinoi. Classification (NCBI taxonomy): domain Eukaryota; kingdom Viridiplantae; phylum Streptophyta; class Magnoliopsida; order Asterales; family Asteraceae; genus Chrysanthemum; species Chrysanthemum makinoi. The sequence continues at coordinate 257,261,682 of OU343217.1, forward strand.
ACTTTTAAAAAACTTATAAAAAGAAAAGTTGTAAAACTTTTTAAAAAAGGTTGCAAAACTAAAAAAAAATACTAACTTTGCTGCCACAGCAGCCCAAGCAGCATCAACTTTTGGCACAGAAATCGAAAAAAACACCTCCATCACCTCCCCAATGATTGGGAAAACAACACAAAATGCAATCACCCCATGTACGGTCCTGCATAGCAGGACCCTATAGAAAAGTTTGGTGGTTATATGCATGTTTAACTACATTCATTTTAAGCAAACATCAATCCTAGAGAAAATACGATGACATGTTGAATCCAACCTCATATCACCTCTAGTCTCAACTTAAGTTGAAAGAATCGGATGGTTACCCTTAGTGCTATTGCATTTTGTATGTCGAGGTTTTATCTTGATATGTTGACTCTTCACAATTTAATGCCCATGTTTATTCGTGGGTATAAAGTATGCCAACTTTTGACTTGTGAGGGTACCCCAAACCCGCACCCTTAAAAATCATATTCAAAGGACTATCAAACCCATACCCTACAACCAAACACATGATAGTGAAACAGAGTATGCCTAATTGACTAATTCAGTAAAAGCCGAGGGACCCAATATCTCACTAACGCCGGCAACCACACTATTAAATAAGCCACCATACTTTATGCCTTATTAAAAAATTAAGCCACCATACAAAGAAAAAGCCAACAACCACACTAGAAAATAACCCGCCATAGAAGAAAAAACCAACATTGCTATGTCCTACAACTAGGAATGAGGACCGCTCAATCCAATGCAAAAGACGGTATATTCAAGTGTGCGACACCCTATATTTGACAAACTGCGTGAGTCTAATTCCAATCACAACTTTACTTGCTTTTAAAATCTGATAGAACAGGTTACAACACCAGTTCGGCAGATCCCTCGCATGACCAGCTTTACATACATTGTTTGAAACTCAAAATAACCAAGATTTGATCATTTCATACTATGCAGATGTATTAATAATAGTGAGAGAATTATGCAGATTCGAATTTTTTTTCTTAATATCAAGATCAGTCACAAGATTTGATTGGCTTATTGGTACCAAGAGAAATAACCATTTCGCAGCTGAAAACAAGTTTATAATTCTAAACAACAAAGTTTCAACCCTACCAAACGGTTTGAAATTCAGATAAATAGGAACTCACATGACTGAAACATACATAACTCAATAAAGATCACCTTCCTTGTGAGTGTGAATGACACAATCAGCCGTTGGGTACGAAACGCAAGTCAACAAGTAACCCTCCTTCATTTGGTTATCATCAAGAAACGAGCCATCAGATTGGTCAACAACCCCGGTGACCATCTTTCCAGCACAGGTTGAGCAGGCACCAGCCCTGCATGAATATGGCAGCTCGACTCCAGCGCTCTCGGCAGCGTCAAGGATGTAACAATCATCAGGTGCATCAAACTCGCTTCTCTCCTCACCATCAGGTCCCACGAGCTTAACCTTGTATGTAGCCATGCAAGTTGTCCTGAAGGAAGAGCTGGATTTCAAGCCGAAGGCTTTTGAGACGCTCTTAACAGATGGAAGGGTGGATGGGCGCTTTAGGACAGCACTGGGGGGTAACAGTTGGTGCGAGGCTCTGACCATGGTTTGGGTAGGAAGAGTGATGGACGCCATGATGATCTGAAAATGCAAAGAATACATTAACAATGAACTTATAGAAGACACGATTAAGCAGGATACATCTCCAAATAAAATGGTGCAATCAGATTTTGGTTGTTGGTAAAGCAATCATCTTCACTATTGATATTAAAACCAAGTACCCTCTAAATCATATCACATATACCTGCTTTCAAAATAACGTGTTACGTTACTATATGTTTGAACTTATACTCAAATATGTGACCTCGCTACTGATATAGCGTAATACAATGTGCTAAAGCTTATATTTCCTGGTTTAATATCAACAGTAATATTGTGGTACTGGTATTCAGCTAAGATGACAGGAATAAATATGGACGGACCTTCTCGGACAGATATACATACGGTATATCTTTTCCTTATAGTTAAAGAAACATGGTTAAGGTAAAACAAGTAAAGGATGTAGAATCTAGAACATCAGCATCATATAAATGAACTCAGGCACGCCGTATTGGGAGCACCCTCGGCAACCACAGGTAAATAAGCAAACAAACACGGCCACAATTACAATATATGGTTCAGAATTCAGATAGCACAAGGCTCAATGGAAATCCAGACACAAGATCAACTTGGGCATGTTGCATAAATCCATAGTTGTTAGACTCGTACTAGAGTCAAAACAACCCTAAAACGAAATCCGACTCACTATATGACTTGAAAACAGTCTGGACTAAATCACTGACTTGTGAGTCTAATTCGGAAAATCATGATTTTTGAGTGAGACACCTTTATAAAAAAACTATACAATCTAATTTACAGTTGAAATTAACAATTTACTTGCTAAAATGTGGGCAAAAAAAAACTGTACGCAAATATGAGCAATTATAAACAAGTATCGCCTGTAATTTTCAAAAGGATTCATTCAAACACACTTTGGTATCCTTATATTCGAATAACGTGTCACAAAAATTAGTCCGAATGAAAAGAAAGACAAAAGCGTAACAGAAAAAGACAGGGTGATAAACCTTCACCATCAAATCGGTCCCTACTAAAAAATCAAAACATCAATTCAATTATAAATTCCAAGTAACCCCAAAAACCTGAGTAAATCACAACACCTTATAAACCATGATTCGAAAAGCATACATAGATAAAACAGATCTAACGAACCTAAATAAACACGTATGAAAATAAGTATATCTAAGTTAAAATACATCTAAAACACAAACAGAGACAGATAGTCAAACACATAAAAACATACAGTTAAATAAAAGCATCAGATCAAAGACTAACAAAAAATCGATCTAATTTGAAAACTAATATTTATTATGGAAAAAAAAAAAAAAAAAAGGAACTTACAAATAAAAGGGCAGCGAAATGAAAGCGGAGGAAACGAGGAGGAGGGGGTTAGGCGTAATGGAATGGAAATGAGTGTGTTTGAGGGTTTATTTAAGTTTATTTTATAGTCAAAAGTTGGTGGCTTTGTTGTTGGCAAAAGGTGGCGTTTGGAATCTCTTTAAAGACCACAATCAAATGATACCCTTAAGTCTCAACTCCCGTAAGACAAAAACTTGCTCAACTTGAACTTGAACTTGAACTCGAACTCCTTACCGACCAACGGGCTATTTGTTTAATGTGCTTCAACTTGAACTCTTTACCCGCAGTAGTGATTTAAGGATGATTTGTTAGCATGTGCAAAGTCAGGGCAGGTCCGTAAGACAAATATTTTATTAATTTGAGAGGTCTTCCGTTCATTTGGTATATATGTTTATTAGTATTTATACAAGTCTAATGAACATATTATGTGATAGGCCTCCGGTTTAGTATATGTTCATTATTATTTATACATGTCTAAGTGTATCATGTTTTGAATTTTCCATAATAATTAAGCTTTTGTGATTGACGGGGGCTCATTAGTAGTTTCGCATTGGGCCACCCAAATCAATAAGACGGCTCTTCCGACCAACGGGTTGTTTGTTTAACGTGCTTATTAGAAAGCTATGTACGCTATTCGCTGCAACTCAAGTACATATTTAATAGAGTAAATTACACCGTTCCCGTCTTGTGTTTGTGTTGACCGCAGGAGTTCGCCCTCTTGACCAAAAAATCGCACATCCGCCCTAAGCCGGTGGCAAGCTTTATGCATCGCTTGTCCTCGATGCCCATCCATCCAACTACCCCACCAATTCCCACTAACGCCGCTTAACTCACTTAACCCATGAGGGCATATCCGCTATTTCCAAACCCCCTTTTTCCCGCCTATATTAAAACCCTAGATACTTATGTATCTACCCCACCCACCCACATAATCCTAAATCCAATCGCTTCCACCACCATTTTCAAAACAAAGGGTTTCTCAAATCAAATCAAAATCAAGGTTAGATGTCCTCGCCAATCACTTGCGCTATGAAAATCATCATGGACAAATAGAAACCCATGTCGAAGGTTTTATGCTTGTTCCCAAATTGTATGTGTTAATGGTTTAACTTTGTAATTGAACAATATAAGTATTTGTTGTTTAATTTTGTTTTACAGGATTTGTTGTTTAATTTTGTTTTACAGGATTGTAACAGATTTGTTGATTGGGTGGACCTTAAATGTGCCATCGCTTAATGGTAGTTATACCTGGTTTATTAAGGTCTTTGAACAACCATCAAGCAATCCTACAAAATATGGAGCAAGAAAGATCAACATTGAAGAAGTATCTTATGGTTTCATGTATTTTGTTGTTTGTGTATGTTATGTACAACATATATATCCCTTTGCTAGCAGTTGTAGTATTTGGGTGTTAAGAGATAGATGTATTTTGGGTTGTTAATGTTAGATGTATTTTGTTGTCATATGCACCATTGTAATGAAAACAAGCTTTCCATTAACATTTGTACAATTTGTGCAGTCTAATTTGACTATTGAATTCAAGAATATTTGGACTTTGTAGCATTATTGCAATTTCTCGTATCTACATATTGCGCACTTTTATGAATTTTACTATTGCATTTTTTCTCACTTTTATGCATATGCAATACTTTTATCAATGCAACATTTTTTCTACATTGCTGCAGTCAATGAATCAATGCATCACTTTGCTGCATTCTTGCAATTTACTATTCTACAATTTACTGTTCTACATTACCACACCTTACAATATCAAACATCTTCCTAATCTATTCATACTTGCTGCAAACATGAGTTCAGGAAACAAGGGTTCCAACAAGAGAAAAGGTTATAAACATCTTCATGTGCCTTTTCCGCCTCTATTATCCGTTAAACATACTTTTTTTTTTTAGAAGTAATCAGATTTCCAGTGATACATCGACTATGCACAAAGTACAGATGACACAAGTTCGTAACACATGGACAGTGGTATTTTCCATTGTAGTATGTAGTACCAACCGACAGCTAGAGTTTTATGAACCAAAGGTGGGCTCAAGCTCACATTATGTTGAACCAAGCAAAAATGCAAAGGATGATGATAGCTCACTACCCAAAAAGATTCAAAAGCTTATTTGATGCAAGGCCTAAAGTTCTAGGATTGCCTGCAAATGCCACTCTTGAAGAATTTGGTGTCAAACCTTATGTTGCACCAACCGAAATTGCAGCAACCAAAGGGAAGGGGAAGGGAAAGAAAAGGATGGGTTAAGAAGCACCTAGTACCTATCAGCAAGGTCTTTCATGGTTTATGGTCTTATCAAGACTTGGTATTTCATGGTTTCAGTTTAGTTTATGTATGCCTTTTATGGCCCTAAAATAATGTGTACTTGAACCTATTTTAAATAAGTTAGTGCAGTGCTTGGTCTTACCTATCATAATGCATACTTGAACCTATTTTAAATAAGTTAGTGCAGTTACCAAATTAAAGTCAAACAAAATAAATTCAAAATGAACCATACCATTAATCAATCAAGTTTCAAGGCATATAATGCCATAAACATCCAAAACAACTTAATTGACATTGTGCATAAGACATACTAGAAACACAGACATAACAGACACAATAATAACATACACAATCAAACACATATGACAGTGATAATTCAACCTAACATAACCACCTTCTTCCTTGGTGCTCTCTTTCTTTTTGCACCATCTTCTGCTGCTGGTGCCTTCCCCTTATCTTGACTACATGATCTTGTCTTTGATTATGAACCAGAGGGAGCATCGTAATCCAAATCCACCCCTTTGCTTGCATTTTTCCTTTTTGACTTTGCATTCTGGTCCAAGATAGGTTCTTTGGTTGTGACCTCTTGTCCACATTTGTCACAGTTACAGTTGTGCCCTCTTGAAAGCTTACCATCTTTAACTATCTTAAAATCCTTTTCAGTCCTTGATCTTTTTCTTTCTTTCCTTGGTCTTCCAACTTGTGGATTATGTTTTGGTGGCAACAGGAGTAGTGGAACAGTGCACTTGGGCCAATGGACGTGACCTCTGATTGGTTTTATGTGAAAAGAATAGAATTTCTTCCAAGTCTCTAACCTATAGCATGGATGTACCCATTCCTCCTGGTAATACAACTCTCTGATGAGTAAGTGACATGTTCCAATTTGTGCAACAGATGTTTGCAAGGTATGCCTGCCAATTCCCATCTTCTATAAGTGCGTGTTCTAGCAACAACATTTACCACACACGGTCACCCATGGACCACTTACCCGTATAACTCAACCTCCATTCTATTGAACAAGATATACTTGGTAGCTGATATGCATTTTCTTTTCAAAACTTGTAGCAGTTGGTGTGCAGTGGTCCATCACACCTTGCAATAACTTTGTTAACATTGACAATCCCTGCAAGTTCTATTATTAGGTATTGCAATCTAAGTATCTTACATGGGAATGACAATTAAATAGCACATGGAATGTATAATACCTTCTCATGAGATACCCCCGCAAACTCCAATGTGGAAATAATAGGCTTGTCTCTTCCCCCTACTAGCTTCCCATTCAAGACTTCACACATGTTGTTCAATAAAACATCCGACTTAGCTCTCTCGCTTAAGAAGTTGTTGTTTAGATAATATTAAATCAACAGATACTATGAAATCGCTAAAGTAAGAATAATATATACCTAAGAAATGTGATCTTTCCTGTGTTGTGGAGGAATGAGATTCAACCACTCATAAGCCTCTTTCTTGAATGCTTTTCAACTCTTCCATTGAACTTGAAACTCGATCAGTTGCAGTTGCCGCTTTCCATAGCATATCCTTGTATGCAGCATCATTCCACTTCAACTTCATATTCTCCAGGAATATGTTTCAACAATCATATATCTATCCCCACATGGAAACAATTTTGCAATTGTTGGTATAAATCCCCTGCAGCTTGGAAACAATTAATTGTTAAGTATTAGTATGAATTAATTAATTAGATTGGAATAAAATTAACTAGTTAAGTTAGTACCTTTTCATCACTTATGAAAGTGAAGTGGAACTTCCCGTACAGATAGGTCATCTCCAAGTTGATTGAGAAACCATGTCCATGACTTTATGTTTTCTGTCTCAACAAGTCCATATGCCAATGGATAGATCCCATTGTTTGGATCAATACTCACAAATGTCAAAAGGTCCCGGTATGGACCCTTCATGAATGCTCCATCTAATCCAAGGATTTCCTCATCCCAGCTCAATCCAATTTTCAAAGGCCCCAAACATATATAGATTCTCTTAAAAACTCTTGTTGGGACTTGATGATATGCTCGCTCACCAACATGGATTTTGGAAGTTGTGTTTGGATTAGCTCGCTGCAATTCCCAACACATAATCTCTTAGATCTTATACTGATGTGTGTAGTCCACCTTAATTTTCTTCGATTCTGCTTAGCTCTAAATGCCCCCTTACTTTCTCAACATGCTTAGTTCATGTTTTTTGTTAGTTGTTCTGAACAGTTTAACAGTGTATGTTAGGGTTTGTTTTCAACTCGCTTCAACTAATTCCTTTCGAGAACCAATTGTAGGGGTATAAAGGTTATCTCTTTCCTGAGACATTTATGGATGACCTGCGTATGTTTTACCTCCCAAGATTCAAATTTTTGACTTTGGAAACTAACACAACCCATGGACATTTATTATCATCCAACAGTTTTGTCATTAGGTTTACCCCCCCATCTATGGTCTCTCCTTAGTTACTTTTCTTTTGTGGGCTAGGGTATCCATGGGCCAGAAAGTAAACTATCCTTGGTCCATTTTTGTTTGATTGGGTAGATCTGACTTGACCCTTTTTCACCCTCACTGGGCCTTTTCTTGACTTGGCCCAGAGCTGGTTGGCCCACAATCAGGACTTCAACAGTTGGTAGCCAGATAGGGATAACACCTTTCGACATACTCACTCTCTCTCATTGTCATTCTTTTCCATTCTTTTTTTCTCCTAGTCTCCCATTGAATGCTCTTAATGTACTCCTTTACATTTTCTCTTTGCAAATTTTGACCCACATAGAAATATGTCTTGTAAATTTTTTCGACTAGCATGTGCTTGTTTTCTTAATCTGCTTCAACTTACTTTTCCTTAACCTACAACCTTCACTGTCACTACCTGATCCACTCTCAAAATAGTCATTTTCTAATTCATTCACATCATCTCCATCGGTCATCTTCAATCTCACCGCTTCCTTCTCTACACCCAACAAATCCCAGTGCCTCATCAATAGTGTAGTTAAAGTCCCTCATGTCAACATCCACCTCATCTGCGATTTTATTCTCATCTACTATGAAATCACTGCCTTGGCTATCATCATCTCCTTGCTATCATCCTCAGTTCACCCTCTGTTTCACTCTCAGTTTCACCCAACTTCACTCTTCAACATTCTCACTAGGATTACCCATTCCAACCTCAAGATTTGTTTCAAAATTCTCACTAGGATTTGTTTGACATTCATTGCCGTGGTGATATAATGTCAAAGTCGCAAACGGGTCAAAGTTAGGATCTTTTGACTCTACATATGGGTAAAGAAGAGTAAAAATCATTTACAAACTGACTAGGGACTTGAGAAGACTCATCATTAGCAACCTGCAATACTTTGCCCATGGTCTTTACCACTGCTTTGACCTATATCTTTACCTACACACCCTTCATTGACATCCAAAACTACTTTCTTAGCCACTGGGGTAATCCATGCCTTTGATGTTATGGTTCATTTAACTTTCTATTACAAGTTTTTTATGCTTCTGGTTGTATGTAAATGTCGATGGTCTTTTCATGCTCAACATATACATCAACTAGCTTAAGACCTTCCATCACATACTTGCCTAATAACTGAACATCTTTGTCACATGCTAAAGGCTCTAGTCCATTGTCTAAATCATAATCAGGTTTCAAGAAATGGTAAAACATCAATCTATGACCATCATGACCTAAGTCTTCTAGCATGGAATCAATTTCATGAATTGAAAACTGATCACTGTTAGGGCTGAGCATCAAAGGTCCAAAACCGAACCGGACCGACAAAACCGACCGAACCGATAAAAACCGAGCCGAACCGACAGTCCGTCGGTTCGGTTTCGGTTTCATGTTTTACGTGTTTCGGCTTTTGGTTCGGTCGGCTCGACCCAAAACCGAACAAAACACACCTAAAATACACCTAAACCAAACGAACCGATGGGCCGATAACAAAAATCGAACCGGACCGACGGCACGTCGGGTGCTCGTTTCGGTTAGGCTTTCATGATTTTCGGTTTTCGGTTTTGTCGGTTCGGGTCGGTTCGGTTCGGTTCTGGCCCGATGCTCAGCCCTAATCACTGTCTATCAAATCCACAAAAGTAATCTTACCATTCTTGTAAATCCAAGTTAGGTGCATTCGTGAAAAACCACCATGATTGAGCTTGATGGAAACAGATTAGAGTTTTATCGCAAATAATTAAAAGAATCAATCAGACAAGGGTTTTAGACATTAAAACACCAAACAAAGTATTGCAAACCCAAAAATGCATACACTAATGATTAAAAACATACGTCACTTAACAACAATGTCAAAAAAAAACTAAAAACTGTCACTTACGATACATGCAATAGGGGTCTCGATCAAGAACATCATTTGCTCTTATTTCATACAATGGGGCTACCATCTGATTCTTATGAAGTATAAGCACAAATGTTAACCGGTTTTTCACACTTGATTCGGGGAAGAAGAAGGATTAAATCGGGTTACTGGGTGCAAAAGATTTTAGTTTTGGGGATTAGTCATGACAGACATGGTATATGGGATTTAATAAATGCAATGTACTTGGGAAATTACGGAAATACCCCTTTAAAAACCTTACTTAACTGACGTTAGTGGGAATTGGTGGGGCCAGTTGGATCGAGGGACGAACGATGCATAACGTTTGCCACTTAAGGACGGAAGGTGCAACTTTTTTGGTCAAAGGACGAACTCCTGCGGTCAACGCAAACCACAAGGACGAATGTAATTTACTCTATTTAATAAGACCGTTATAGCTAAAAAAAATGATTCTCCCAAATTTTAATTGTTTATAGGCATAAATAGATCCCATAACATATCATCAAATATATCTCATGCACTATGGCCAATGACGAATGGCGCAACAATGGCACAACCACAAGCGCAAGTTTGGTGTGTTATAGGGTGAAAAAAAAATCGCAATGGCATGCCATGGGTCTCGCGATCACTTACATATAGCTTATTTGTTTTGTTTTTTTTTTGGCTTCCTATGGGTTTATATAAACTTGCAAAAACTCATAAATCTCAAAATAAACCGTAAAATTAAAGCATATTAGAATATAATTAGAAATTAAATAAGTCCTAATAAGCTCCTATAAGCTTGAACAAACACCCAAACTTTAAGATTTGTATATTTCTTCAAGATATAAGTTCAATGGTATTTAAGCATCTTTAGATAAATATGCAAACATAAAAGTTTTGAAAAGACATATGTAATTGCCATTCTTTTTACATATAACGATTATATATTAGATGTTAACTTAATCTCATAACAATTCATAAGAACGATCTTCATAAAAATGAGATATCATTAAAACACCAACTTTACATGATTCTTAACTTTTTTCTAAAATAAGCAAAACATAAAATAGTAATGTATTTGGTGATATGTTTCACTTTTTCATTAAAAAGATTGGTCCTCATATGCATAGACATACTTTTTTTCACTTGACATAATTAATTTATTTCTTTTTTTTTTCTTTGCGATAATTTAATATACGAGGATAGTTATTTTACATACCAAACTTTTTTCACATACCAAGGGATTCATCTCCACCATCCATCTAAAAAAAATCAATGGCTGAAATTAAAAGCATTTTATTATTTCACCCATTTTTTATAATTTAAATATCTCTTAAACCGTTAATCTTTAGCCGAAAATATTTACACTACACCGTTCTTAATGAGCATTTAATTATCTTTCTATGACGGGCACTTTATATACTTTCAAAAAGAAAAAAAATTCGTTTTTTCACGCTTTTTCGTCTTTTTTCCGTTTATTTTACGCTACTGAAATTTTTGCATGAAAAAATCATCATATTATATAAAACACTAAATCAATATCACATGTGATATTAGTGTTAAATCATATATGATATGTAATTATCACATGATATTAGTTAAATCTAAATCTATATATGTATATTATCACATGTGATATCATATGTGATTTGCCACCAATATCACATGTAATATTACATATCATATATGATTATTTACAATAATATCACATGTAATATTCAAATTAGTGTTTTATCATATATGATTTTTCTAATGCAAATTTCAGTAACGTAAAAAAACAAAAAAAACGTGAAAAAAAACGTGAAAGATGCTGAAAAAAATTTTTTGTCGAAAGTATATCAAAGTGCCTATCTATATAAAGATAATTAAATGCTCGTCGCAATGATATATATTTTTTTTCGCTCAACGATTGACGGTTTGAAAGATATTAATATTTGAAAAAAAAAAGGATGAAAGTGGGTTTTTCAAATTGTTGGGATTAATCTCATCCATTAGATCAAATAAAAATGGAAGGTTGAGATTGATCCGTTGGTATGTAAATAATCTTTTGTCCTCAAATGATCTTATATCTTTAATATACACCATCATTTACCAAAAATTTCCAAGACTTGAATCTACAACTTTGTGTTGACGGGCCCTTACATATCATCAGACCAAAACCTTACGTACCTATCGTAAAGTATCTATTAATCACAAATAAACTTTTATTTAATCACTTAACTCTTTTTTATATGATTAGCTGAATCCCGTAATATTTCAAGTAACATTTTTATTATAAGTTTAGATTACCATTTATTTAACATACAATGTTTATTAAAAATATTTAATCCTTTTTTTAAGGTCTTTTTCCTATGACTTAAAATGGCTAATTATTCTGAAAATTACAACACATGCTTACGAGTTAGATCGGTAATAATAGAATTACGACTCTCAATAACATGTATTTTACCAAAGGTGCTCACCAACTCTGTTAGTGTGGGTAGTGATAATTTAACAACTGTTTGTTGGTGTGGGTAGTGATAATTTAACAACTGTTTTCACAAGTTGGATGGTATAGCTTGTTCTCGGGAGTTCTGTTTAATTGTATTCGAAATGTTACATGTAAAGATGTAATATGGGCGTTGAACTAAAACCTTTAAATTAGTTATCTTTTTTGAAAAATATTCACTCTCTGTTTCGACTATACATTACCGATTACGAAGACTCAAGCAAATATAGTGGAGGTGGTGGAGTTGAGAATGCTAAGCTGGACATGATGGTAAAACTTTGTTAGACATGGTTACGAATGGAGTTTTCATAGCGGAACTTGAAGCGGAAACTATAATCAACAAGATGAGGGAAGGACCGTTGAGATGGTTGGATATGTTAGAAGAAGACCACAGACCGCACATCCAGTTAGGAGGGTGGAAGTTCTGGTAGTGGACGCGCGAGAATAAAGGGTAGACCAAAACTTAGGTTGGAGAATAGATTGGAGTATGACATGAAGGATATTCTCTTGACCGGGACACGATCTCCTGAAAGGAACACGTGGAGAGCTAGAATCAAAATAAGCACGAGCTAGTCTGGCGTCTAGGATCTATAGGTGTCTTTTAGTCCTTGAGTCATTTTGTCTTTCTCATTGTGCGTTGTTGCTGTTATTTTTATGGCGTTAGGTTTTGAGAGTCTTAGCTTGTGCCCTTTAGGTTGCCTTTGCACTTAAGTTTAAATCCCTCAGCTTAATCTTTGAGTTTTTTTTATTTTTATTTTATTTTTATTTTTTTTTATATTATATTATGATTGTTGTTATTATTATTATTATGCGTATGCTTCTAACTTTTATGTTCTCATACTTATATGTAATACTTTTTTTTTTAATCTCCCATGCTTGTGTAGTTTTGCTCTTATGTTAATTATTCCACCCATTTCCCTTTTTCGTTCTTTATTTTATATGTTATGCTTTACATGTGTTATATGATTATTTGCTTCTATGTTTTATTGTCCTTCTTGTTAGCATGTTTGGATTTATATGCTTTCATTGTTCTTCTATTCTTGCATATTTGTGATCATACATTCACACTTTCTTGAGCACTTTCACTCTCTCGATCATTTACACTTGTCAGAGGTTTTTTTGAAAGCAGTCTCTGTACTTTCGGATTTACTCTAAAATAGAGATATGATGATCTCTATACTCCAACTCTTCATACATCGTGCATAGGGGTTTGGATATTGTTGTTGTTGTACATTATTTAAGACTTTTCTTTCTCAAAAAACAACAAATATCATATTTAAATACGAAATATCTCAAGGTACACATAAACTACATACGAGAATTCATGCACGATTGACTAAACTAGCTAATTATATACTTAAAATACATAGTACGTATTTTCATTTTTAGCATATTTATGAGTTTAATATCAATTCATCAACACAAGTATTTTTTAATACCATCTTACCGTTTATCAAATATAGTCAAAGTATGCTATCGCCAACTTGCACAACATGAAATTTGTTGTGTTTGAAGAAATTACCAGACAACTTGGAATAAAATAATTGTGCCCATGTGTTTGTGAAGTGAAAATATTTGAATGGAATATTCATAAAATCCTAGCTTTTGGTAGTTAAATCCATTTTACTTTTATTTTGATAACTTATACGTGTGTTAAAGGTTAAAGAATAGTACAAATAATGATTAATGGGTTTTTTAACGGCGAAATTTTATAAAGAACATTATAAAGAAGCTAGAAAATATTTCAAACTAATACAATTGAATTTTTTTTAACCAAGAAATCCAATGATTAATGATAGTTGGTTTGTTATAACGCTAATAGACCATTATCTATCATTAAACAATTTATCATTACCTAAGATTTTACGAGTAATGACCTTATAATTCTTGATTTTAAATATTATTATATATTTTTTAATCTTTCTTTAATTTTCTCCCCAATACTTTCACATTATCTTAACTCCATTATAATACATTTAGACAAATTTTAAAAAAGAAGTCTTAAAAAATAAGCCTCCTTACACTTACTATAAAAGGAAGACTTCTAAGTCAATATATCTTAGTATTAAATTTAAATGCCGACGCTTTCATTAAAAATTAAATACAGCTTTTAAATCATTTACGTACCCCATTATTAAAATCAGTAAACGCTAAAATCATAATTATCAATAATAATTATCAAAATGAAAAACATTTGTTTGCATTAAATTTAGTCACATGATGCCCACGCCACTACCGATTAGTACCCTGTAGTAATTTCTCACATCTTTATAATAGAAAAATTCATATTTTTAGTTTTCTTTTTTCTTTTTTCTTTTTTCTTTTTCTTAAAATAGCATTCATATCTTTAGTTTGGTCAACTGTATTTTCTTTTATTAATTACACAAAAAGTTATGATCATAGTTGCTATTGTGTTTAATAGAACTTAAAAAACTTCGTATTAAATTTACTTCGTGAAATATTGAATTTAAAAAAGCTCATGTCAAGAAGAGATGTTTTTAACGCATATGATTCTTGTCATATTTTTCGGTCATTTGTTTTCAGTTTACCATCACTTTATTATTAAGTTTGTCAATGCAGTTAAAAAAATTAAAGTAAGTTAACTTTTGTAAATTATAGTCTTTTGAACCAATCATCATCAATTATAATAATAATAGTCATTATATTCCTTAAATTCTTATTACGATTTCTTTTTTCATTACTTAATACGAACCAAGCGCCCCTAAATTTAATCACAGTATAAATAACTTTTTTTATATCCTACTAAAGGCTATAGAGGTTTCAACAAAAAATGTTTAAGGTGACGGTTAAACGCTCATTTTAGATAACCAAGTCTTAAAGGGACCTCTAATTGTTAGGCCCTCAAATAAATAAGTTGTCATATACGTTTTTCAAGTAACACATTTATAATAAATTATTTTTATTATACTAAAAATAATACGATATAGAATAAACATATTGTAAAACAAAACGTTGATCACTATTAAAATGAAATTTTATGGTCGTTCACAATAAACGTGTGACTACGTTTGATCCGTATAAGCTACACTTTGTTTAAAATATACATTTTTTATTATTATTAGCTTACTAATCCATCTAGTCATCATTGGGTGTGATCATGACAGGATTGAACGGTTATATGATGCCTCAATTAGACCGCGACATTTGAGTTAAAAGACTCTTTCCCTGAAACCTTAGCAATGAAAACCTTGATCCGCTTACTCATCTAGCTAAAAGTATAAAATTTTGATAATTACCACGTAAACAATGTTTAAAAGGAAAAAAGCCATTTGAGTTACAAGTTGAATGCATGTATTTGGACTCCTGAGTAGACCCAAAAGTCTAAATATGAGAGCTTTTAGAGATTAATAAAGGATCTCTAAAATTGATTGTCTCTTGACCATGACTAATGGCTATTTCTCTATTTATTCAAGTTGCATTGTTAAGAAATAATTGACATTTCTTATGTTAAAAAACACTGAAATTATTCAACATAAGATATATACAAATATATGTGGCTTGTGAAATTATATTTTATGTTATTTTTTTATGGATTTTTGCTCCGTATATTTTATCTTTTAATACTTTGAGTTGTCAAATTTTATATTATCTATTTCATACTTTCTTTTTTGAATAATAAAAATAAAATTATTAAAAATAATACAGAAATAAATAAATAATAATTACAATCAATTTAAAAAATGTACCAATAACCAATCCATATTATAGAACTTCAAGTAATAACAAAACTTGGTTAAAAAAAAAAGTAATAACAAAACATCGAGTAATAACAACTAGGGGTGTGCACGGTCTGAAAACCGGACCGGACCGACACCCGAGTTCGGCAAAAATCCTAGGCCTGAGACGGACCGAATGTGGTCGGTCGTGTCTTCGGTCCGTGCCTCGGTCCGGTCCAACAAGGCCAAATCTCGGCTTTGGGTCCGGACCGGATCATTGAGGCCAGAATCAGCACAAAAGCCGTAGACCGACCGAACGAATGGGTGGTCCGGTCTTCGGTCCGTGTCGGTCCCCGGGAGGTGGTCCTTCGGTGGTCGGTCCTATTCGGGTCAAATGCTCACCGAAGGTACTATCGTGAAGAGATTAAAACCTCGAGCTCGAGGGCGTAGTTTTGCCATACAAAAACCTACCTGCCATATGATTTGTTCGGTCAAATTATATTGAGCCCTAAGTCATAATGTCAATTAACAACACGACAGGACAAGAGGGCAATAAAAGAAGAGAGAAGACGGAGATCTAGATTACCTAATAACAACACGTATAAGGTACACATCCTAAGGTTATGTAAATAATTTTTTTGCACTTTTTCATGAGTTCGGATTATGATTCACAGTTTAACAATCCAGCTTAGGGGAATGTCATAGCTGTTTGTAACTAAAGTTTCAAAAATGTGCAGCTAAACCAGGATCATATACATGCCTGTGACCAATGATCATATATATACCTGTAAACTTAGACTAAACGACACTTCTGGCGTGCTTCATTAACTCCTGAAAAATTCTAGACTCAAACACGCTTTTATGATAGTACAAGGATTAAAATTTACTGTAAGAACTGCGAACAGAGCCGATATAACATCAAGCACCTTTAGTCTAAGTTCACAAGCATATATATGATCATGGGTCACTAAGCCAAAGGTTATGATAAGAAGACGGATAGTAAAGACAATAGCTTGGCAACCATTAAACATATTGTCTATGGCATCATCTAATACAATAGAAAAACAAACATCCAAAAATTCAAAAACGACAGCCCCCATTATCGGCAAAAGCTTTCAAGTACTAATCTCCCCAACAACAAAATCAAAAACCAAAGAAAGCACCTAAAAGATACGAACTGGCTTTCCCATTGTTGTCTTCAAGTACAAACACCTTACCTGCAATCAAATAAAATAGACATGCAATGAGTTAAAATGTTCTAGATTTGCATATAAAGATTTTACTAAATGATGGATTTAAAGAAGATAACTCACGCTTTGCCAATTTTTTTCAACATGAAACAAGAAAGTTGACACTCATTTGCACGCTCTGAAAAATCTGCTTCTCCTCCATGCTGCCAGTTACCAACAGCAACTCCCCATACACAACACCTTCTTCAACTGAAACTTGACAGTTGCCTTGGTTTCGTTCACCTTAGCCTCAAGGGATTCCTGGTGACTGACAAGAGTAGGAAACTTACCTGCAAGTACAACATACATATATATCGAAAAAATGACTTCAGATACTAAAAGAATAGAAAGCCATTTACTTTATTGAAATAGACTTCTACTGAAGAGATACACGTACCAGCCTTGTTTTAGACCGCGGTCCCAACAAACGAGGAATCTGCTTGATAACAGACTCAGAAGCACAAAAAGCCTGGTGCTTCTTGGCAAGCTTCTTCACAAGCTTCTTGTTCTTGTTAAGCTTCTTGAGTGATTCCACATCCATGTACTCAAGACCAATCTTTTGAGCCTGTAATAATACAACACAAAACATAAACAGCATGAGTCGATAAGGTTTTTAATGAAAAAAAACAAAAATGAATACCATGTAACTTTATAATGAAGGAAAATAGCCTTAACTCTTCAACATGCTGAGCATCTCCAAGCATGCAAACCTTCAACTTAGGACGTGGAATGTGAGGCAACCTCACGGTACCAGAAAAACGCTTGTCCTTTTGTGGGTCGTAGTTCTTGAGACCAATCTGGAGCTCAATGGTCTCTGTGAAGTTACGGACTTTCTTTTCCTTAGCATCAGTAGTGATGCTAGTAATCGCCTCTCTGAGGGCTTCACTTGAAAGCTTACTGCCAAATCATAAAATTTAAAAAATCAGATAACGCCTAATACATATATAAGGCTGTAAAAATATTATAAACACTAAAAACAATACTACTGAGCGGATGACACAAGACCTTACATACAGATGCATCCAGGAATTGAAAAACTTCTATGCATCCACACATGTGGGAAGATTTTCAATTCTTGGATGCATTGGTACTGCGTATAATGTACTGATAAACACTACAAAAACAATTTAAACGAAGAAAACTACAAAAGTCTGAATCAAGACACATACCTCATGATTGTAAAGTTTTCCTTCTTTAGACTTCACTACTACGTACGAAACCAAAAAGATTAGAAAATATCAGTTTCATAATTAAAGTAAATGAAAATCATACAAACAGTGAAACGCTTAGCTCCAACTAATCAATCACTTAATACATATGAATCAAACATCATGATACATAAAACTATGCGTAAGATATCAATCAAACCATGAACACTAGAGTAATCAAAGAAACAAACGCCGCCATACATCCTCAAGAATAACACAAATATGCTAACTAAATGGTATCTGAATTACTTTATTTGTAGCAATAGACTTGTTGGAACTTGAAAAGCCAAAAACTGAAGCTCAAAGTAATAAGCTTACAGCTACAAATGTGAGCTTATCAGGTTTATCAAAGTTTCAATAAGCTGACATGCCAGAAAAGAAGCTAATTCTAAACACCGCATATATACTGTAAACATCAAAATTACAATCAAAACAAACAAAAGTATACATATCCAAACATCAATTTGTGGCAAAAAAACAAATTATCAATTTAAAATCATCAACAGTAAACTATACATAGACATATAAACACCTAATTTGATGTTAAAATAACCAGAACTAAAGCAGACAAACTAACATCCAATCATAATCAAACAAACAAAAACACATATAAACTTCTTTATCCAGTACATCTTAACACAAAAGAAACAATACACGACATTCTTGTATTACCATAAGTATCAATCTTGATACAGAGTTCCAATTTTCATCATCAACATATACATAAGCATACATAAACATACAAACACATAATAACACTAAGATATCACCAAAAAATGTATACAAACCAAAAACAAGATACACATACAACATAACAATTGAATATAAAAACACAAATTATATCACAACATAAATTGTGCAAAGAGGTTAACTATACAGTGTTTCAATTACCTTATTTTATGGCAAATCAGCTTATCGAGAATTTAAAAAACGGATAAACTCAATCACACATAACAAGAGCTTATTTCCCTGAACTTTTTGCTTCAAAAATACGAAAATCTCAAGTTAATGAGCTCTTGAAAAATGTGACATAGCTTATTAAGTTTATACAATTTCAATAAAGCTAAGCACTACCAAACACGCTAACTCAAACACCTACTAACAAAAAGCACCGAACATAATCAAACCAAAAAAAGACATAACACGACTACTTCTCATTATATGCTCCAAATGTACATCAATAGACTAAATTTACACATACAGTCACCTACCTCATTTGTAAAGAACAAACATTAATCTAACTAGTTAGCTTACAAACATTTAAAAACACAAAACCACCTAGTTTCTTTATCCACTCCTTAAAAAACATATACAAACAGTGTAACAATAGGATTAAAGATACAGACAACATAGCACAAAACATAAAACACGATTAAAACAACAACAGCCCCATCATTAAATTCCATAAAGACACAAAAGAAACAAAACCCACATCCTTAAATCTCATAAAAACTCAATCTTGATACACAATATAGCATAAACATAACTAAAAATGCTAACAAGATGCTGTTAAAATGTAATCAAACAAACATATAAACACATTTAAATACCAGGAAATGAAGTGTATAGATTTGATTAAAAAGATAAAGACGAAGATTGTAATACCTTTGATGAATGCCTAAGAGCAAAGTGTTGAAGAGAACAGCGGCCAGTGATATACACCAAATGTTATATTAGGGATCAGAGGAAACCCTATTGGGCTTTTTTGGGATGGGCTTTGGATATAACAAAATATGTACTAGTTGGGTTGGGTCGGTTCTATAATCTATCAAAAAATGGGCATTTACATACATCCCCACCCAAACTTCAATAATTACATATTTTTCCAAAGCATGCTTTAATAGCATTGTACATCATGCATTAAAAACTTGTGTTTTAGAGAAATATGTAATTTTTAAAGTTTCCTTGAGTATATATGAAATTCCCCCTAGAAAAAAGGTGATAAAGGTATTTCTTTAATTGAGCTGGAGTAAATGGCAAAAATCCTTGTATGTGATTCTATAAAATTGTTGGTTTAATCATTATCTTTCGAAGTGCACTCATCGTTTCTGTGAGAACGTTACAAATGCATATTTGGTCTTTAGCTAAAGTTAAATTACTAAATTATCTTTTTTTGTTTTTTCCCCTTTGGTTCATATGAGGGTAATTTGCTAATTTAGTCATTTAATTTTGGCTAGGGACCAAGAGTGCATTTGTAAGTTCCATACAAAGACGACGAGTGCACTTTTAAAAAGATAAGGACTAAACCTGAAATTTGACCAAACCACAAGGACAATTTTTGCAATTTACTTGTTGATCTATAAAAAGTTAAGTAATAAGGGTGTTCTATCTTAAGACGACGACAACAACAACGACGACGACGACAGTAACCAATCTTGTTGGATCAGCGTATCACAAGTTGGATGCAAACAGTTATGTCTATGCCTAGAAAATGAGAGTTTCTTCTGGAAAGACATAAATCAAGTATGTGTGTGTATTATGAAATGGTCATAACATTTGTTTTTAAATGATGAGAGACCCTCTCTATTTATACAGGATGATCTAGAATGTGAGCTTATATATGGTCTGGTAACAAGTGTCGATCATCCATTGAGCATACAAGAATGACATGTGTATCCATCTCATTGGTTTGTACCTTGTCATACGGCCGTGTATGCCCTTCCTCATGTGTCCGCCATATCCTTGGCTTTTTACTACTCACAACATGTCACACATATGTCCAAACAACGATCTTATGGAATCAGTTTTGTACATGCTTATCGTCCTTGTGTACTTTGAGTATTTTACAGGCTAAGGATAGCATGGTTGAATATTATTTCAGATAGACAAGTTGTATGATTCGTGAAGATATCAAATATTATCATCACCCTAACCCCAATTTCTAACAAATGTATAAAGTATTTTGTCATAATCATGGCTGAATGAAATATTGTGAAGGAGATGACTACGAACTTTGGGAAACTCGATAAGTTTGAAGGGCATGATTTTAGACGATGGCAGAAGAAGATGCACTTATTTTTTGTAACATTAAAGGTTGTGTATGTTATGTCTACCCTTATGCCATAGTTGGTGTAATATGATACGATGGAAGTAGTCAGACACATATCGAAGTTGGAGAATGACGACTACATATGTAGAAGACACATACTAAACGGTAGTCTGATCCCATATCAGATATTTATCATAACGTGGAATCTGCATTGATAATAGTGTTCAGGATTGAGAATAGCAAGGAACCAGTCCAATGGCTCCAAGCTTCTATCAAGGACCATTGATAATAGTATGCGTATCAAAGGTTAAGTACAGGCGACTCTGATCGTCAAAGTCAATAAAAATGGGACTAAATGACACGTAAGGTTTGAGTCGACAAAAAGGATTGAGGTGTCGACTCAGAGGAGCGTAAACCATTTTAACCAAACGCAAAAGGCTATACCTTGTTTCGTAAGATTTGTCGGATCCTCTCCAAGACCAAGCTGGTAGTTACCAACTCGGATTATCATTAGGACTACACGTTATGCCCACACATTCTATTACGCACAACTTCAAGAAAGCCAACTCACTGGCCCAGAACTAAATCAATAAACTACTGAGAAAATTGTGCTAACCCAGAACCGTCTGCAAACAACATGTAATCATTAAAAGAGATACACGGACAGAAGGCGAAAGCCACTTAAGTTTCAAGTGGGAGATAGAGTCATGATAAGATTTTGCCACGGAAAGGCAAAGTCCGTTTTGGAAAAAGGTGGATAGTTGAATCTTCGTTACATTGGACCTTCCAAAATTTTCGCAAAAATAGGACCAAGAATCTACCAACCCGAAATTTCCAAAAAAACTCAACTCTTTGCAGGATGTGTTTCACATGTGAAACTCGAAGAATTACCCTTGCAACAAAACTCTCGCCATTCCAATAAAAGAAATCCAAAATCGACAAGAGATCAAAATTTTGTCAAGAAACCCAATTGAAATATTGAATTAAGAAATCAAACGGCTTAAACAAAGTCGCACTCCTATCGTTAAGATCTGTTGGAACTCTCAAAGGAGTCAAAAAAAAATATATATATACACGTGAGAACGCGAAGACCAGTTCAAGCGTAAATACCCACACATTTTCTTTACTTCATCAAATAATTCTAACTGAAAACCGATGACGGTTTTCTCTTCTAAGGCGGGGAGGATGTGACACACGGTAAATTTTCACCAAAATTTAACTGATAATTAGTAAATTATTATTACTAAGCCTGAGTCATTAAGCATACATAAGCTTTGCCTGATTATTTGAGTAGTTAACTCGCATACGGTAGATAACTGCATCACTTTTCCATTCATAACATTTTATGAATACTTTATTTGTCTTACGATTTAAATTATAAGACGAGAGGGTATCTCGATTTCCTCAGTGACCGACACCGAACGCGTACCGACACTATGATAAGGACCCGCTAAAACAATGACAAATGTTTGTAATATGAAATATTATCAAAATAAAAATATTTCAGGCGCGCAACTATAAGGTACTACGTTATAAAAGTTATCAAACAATCATACTTTGGTCACAATGAAATTTCGCGGGACACAAAATATTTAACACACTATCACCTAAACAACAACTCTTGTAAGACTCAAACAAAATTTGTGTACAAGTAAACACATTTACTTACATGTACTTAAATGAAACATTACATATACCTACACAAATTTTGTTATATCCCATTTAAAAAGTAGACCTTTATTAAACATTTGTGATATAAAGTCTCTTTGTCTTTTCTTCCTCACTCACGACAAAACCAAAGCAGAGGAATGAGATATACAAAATCTTCTTCTTCAACCTCTCTACTTCCATACCTACACCTCTCCTAGGCCGAATCTCTCTAAAAGAAGGCAACCCAACATATTCTTCCATCCTACCTATCTTCCTTCATACCATATTCATGTAAATTTTACTTCCCAAATCTCCCTTGATGCGCCGCTACCTTCGAAGGAATCCAAGGAAGATCAAAGTAAATCACAAGAGTGAAGCAAAATCCTCTCACCAATCTAGCTCTTATGTCCAAGATTCGTTGGGTTTTGGAAGTAAGCTATATTTGGCTTCAAACAAAGTTCCAAGATGAAAAGGCTTGGTCAAAGGCTCCTTCTTAATCCTTTCTTAAGCTACTCGAGGAGCTGAGATGCACACAAATCAAACCTCAAGTCCACTCCAAAGAATAATACTTTTGAAGGTACTGTAAGTGGGTTAAACTCGGATTCGGGTTCGGTAGAGATTCGGTTTGTGTGGAGCTCTCGAGTTAGCCTTCATCTTCGTTATTCTCGCCTCACTCTCATAAGGTTCATCTTTAATTATTTTATTCTTAAAAATTTGTTATACAATAAACTTTGATAATAAAATGTTAAATGGTGGTACCGTGTTGTGATTCGAGTATGTGAGCTAGGTGTGGGAAATGTGTATAAACTTGTATTATGATGAATAAGATTGTCTTTTGGAAAAATTTAAATTGATGTTAGTCTAATGTTGTAATTGGTGAATGATATCAAAGAAACTAAATGTTGTTCTTGTCGAGTGAAATGGCCCATGGATGGAATAAAAGTCGTTTTGTCAAAAGTTTTGATTTATAACATGGGACCATCGAGAGTTTTAAACCAGTTAATGTCAGCATTTTATTTGGCGTTTTAGCTCTAGCAACTCGGTCGAAAACCCACTGTGGTTATCACCACAGTGGAGAATGTTTTGAAAACAAAGATATTGGTGTCAACAAGAGGTTCATGTTTTGGTTGAAACTCAATTCTTAGAGTTAAGTCATGTAAGAATCTTGCTAGTAACATTTGATGTTAAATCCGTAAAACTGTTGTTAATTGTGTCGAGCGTGTCTAGGACTCGAAACTTGTGTATAAACCTTGGTACCTCGTATTGATAAAAACTCATGACTTTCAGTGTCGAGGTTGTCATCTTAGTAAATGTCTAGTCATTGAAAAACCCGACTGTGAACCTCCCTAGTAACCACACTAGATGGGACTCCCGACATGATTGTCCGTCGACAAATCCACGAGTCTAAACAAACTACTTTCTTCGACCTTGGTTAACTTATACCTTGACACTAGGAAATAAATGAGGTGTAAACAAGGATGGTTAACACAAAATAGATCACTAGCCTAAAGGGTATGGGAGGACGTCAAAGTGAAACCGAGACAGGTAGTACCCAACTGTTGTATAGTCGTACCATTTCCTTTGTTCTATCATGTAAAACTTAGTGTTTTGGCCTCGGGAATCACAAGGGTTTGCTATGGTCAAGATAGGTAGTCGAAGAGTGTTTGGAACACTCCAATCGCGACACCCTTAACCTAAGCTTAACTCCGAGTGGGTAGTACCTTACTTGAAGACCCCGCTCCACAACTAACATATGTTGAGTAGTAAGCAGATTTCATGTGAGAATCTCTAGCTAGACCGAAAACTAGTTAAGATATTGGCTAAATTATGAAGGTGTTGAAACGTGGTGATTGGGGTCGAGACCCACTGTGGGGCCACCACAGCAGTGAGTTTAGCTATCCAGGTTGAAGGGAGCTTTAGTAGTACTACCTTCGTCCCTAAGTCATGGCGTTAGAAAAATTCTGGTCTAGTCTTGAATCGACATTAGCGCAAAGTTCCAATTCCATTTTGTTCTTATCGCGGAAATAGTCATTTCTGAGTTAGTCTTTATTGCGAGTAATCATGTTTGAGTAGAAGGGCGTAAGACTGGCCACCATGAGGTCTGAGTCCGTAATCGAGACACATTTGTGTTGAGTTAGTACACGAGACCGGAGCCCTTGGCGTATACCCTTGCGCTCAGGGAAGTTACCCACTGAAACAACTCTTACAAATCCCTCCTTCAAGAGAAAAATATAGCAATCATGTACCAGTAGGTGTCATGGGCCTCAGCCCATGTCTTGTGCTTATTAAAAAGACCTTGGGTGATCAATGGGCATGGGTCCAAAACTCTATACTCATGCCTTTGGGCCACAACCCACCGTGAATTGGGAGTGTTCATTTAAGTGATACAACAGATCAATGAGACCTATCTCGAAACATAAATCGGAAATCAATTATAAAACTAAGCTCATTCCCGCATATTCAAAATCTTATAACTTAGATATAAACATATATTTATCGACAAGTAAACGAATGTAAAAGTGTTAATACCAGATTTTGCACCAACATGATCTACTTAATGATTTGTACATCAAGGTGTAACGTCAAATGTATTCAAGTAAACACATCTATATCAAGTAATTCACTAGTCGAGTTTATAAATATTAAGAACCCGTTTCTTGCTAAACAAATGAAGATCACTACATCATTTTATTACTTATTAACTTTGAAAGTCTCCAAATTTAACTCAAATATTTTCTAAAAGACAATTAGAAAATAAATAAACCAACATAGATTTTGACACTACTATCATGTGTCAACTTAAATGAGTATATACCCATTATATACTTACTAAAAGACAGACGTAAATATTTTCAAACCAAACTTTGAATTTTAATATTGTTAGTATATGCTTTCGTATACTTACTAGAGAACCATTTTAATCAATTTTACAAACTAAAGTTTAGTTTTAATACAATTATAAAAACAATTGAACTATTTTAAGTAAGTGATACTTAAAACAATGAACTAAAACATTGCCCTCCTTATCTAGGTCGCGTGTCGGTGCCACTTCACAACAATCACTAAATCCCACTTTTGGATTGCATATCTGCTAAGGTGAGTTTCATAGCCCCACTTTTACTTGATAAACTATTTTATACATTTTGGGGTGAGAAATATGCAAAATCTTTTATGGACCAAAACTATTACATGATTACTATTACGTGGTTTAGCCTAAGCCCTTATGTCCCTAGAGAATGCCCTTTTTCATGAACCGTCAATTCCCTATTGGGAAACGCGAATGTTATAAATAGATCTATTGAGGGTGACTCCTCCGTTCGGTTGGCCATGCTTAGGCCAAGGCGAAACGTATACCATGTCGGAATTCAAGTGTTGAGGGACAAAACACTTGCTATGGGCCCCTATATTGTATGACATCTTTTAGCATACAGAAACTGTCATAGTATCGGTTTCATGAACTTAGAGCTAACGTAATAGACTTTCATCCCTATATCATTATATTCTTTATAATGATTATATGGCTTGACATATGGTCCAAACTTACTGTTTTAACTTAAACCTATGAACTCACCAGCTTATAGCTGACCTTTTAGCATATTTTCTCAGGTGCTTAGTTGTGAACATGGATGCAAGGCAAGAGGCGGATAGATGGTCGTAGAAATTTCTAAAGAAAAGTCTTTTACAAATAAAAAAAAGATGTTTTTATATTGGGACCACAAAAATTATGGGATATGCCCATTTATCTAAACAATGTTGTAAGATATTGTTTCAAAAGATTTTATGAAATTAAACGGAGTATGTATTCCGTTCTGTATTACTTGTGTTTTGATTTACAAATTTCGTAACGCTCCCAAATAACACGTATGCTTCCGCTAAACCAAATTTGGGGGTGTTACAGATTGGCATCAGAGCCTAAGTTATAGAGAACTAGGTACATATAAACCCTAAACTATAACTACCTTTTTACAAAAACATCACTCTACGACCGCCAGTTACCGCTTGCCTTACTTGCCATATTACTTAGAGTCAATTTAGACATGACTGCATGACATAATGCCTATTACATGATTGCATGACATATTGCCTATTTATTATTCACTACTCCATATCTATCATAAGTATATTTTTACATATACTTACACATATGCACCGTCTTGTCACGACCATGCCTTCCCTCACTCTGGCTGGATGCGATGGCACAATAGAAGGTTTGTCACCTGCTGAACGCATCCCAGCCCCTTCTCAACTCACTCCTGACACTGGAAACCCATACAAGGTAGTGTATCAAGTTCTCCAGGAGGGTACTACCCACACTCCACCTGCTCACTTCCAAATCATCACTACCGTCAGTACTATACCTACCAGTTCCACTACTCCTACACTCTCACCAAGACACCAAAGAGATCCACTCCCCAGTTGGGAGATGCCTGCTAGCAAGAGAATCTGTCTCTCTGCATCATCACCATCATCTTCTGATGCATCACCTCCTAGTTCGTTCGAAATTGGGGAGACTTCAGGAGCAGCCACTGCTAGACCACCAACCCTCGACACAGTTATGGCGCGCCTAACACGCCATGAAGAACAAATAGAAGAAATGTCGGACCATCTGGGGATACTACCAGAAGAAAGGATTGGAGGGATCGAAGAAGTGGTAGGAGAACTACAAGCACTTGGCGAAACACTTAAGGAATGCTACAACGATGTTGGGACAGCAATAGAAGGAACCTGTGAGAAGTTAAACGAAGTAATTGCACGTCTCGAAGACCACATTGAAAGGTGTGCCCTGCAAAATCCAGGAGACACCCAGGGACGTCTCACAGAGATTGAAAGTAGGCTAACGCGGTTGGAGACCGTTACTACAATAGCATTAACTGAGACAGGATACCTGGAGGGTGCCGTAGAATTTCAAAGACGTACTATGGAGAGTAGGGCAAATGAGGTCAACAACAAATTTGCCAGAATGGAGACCCAACTCAGGGAGTTAGAAGAATGGAAGGCAACTCAACAAAGTCAACTCGGGACAACATCCGGAAATGCTTAAATTTCACTTTACAATTGTGTTAGACGTTGTGATGAGTGGTTTCAATAAAAACGCTTGTAGTAGTTTTGTTGTATGACAAACTAGAGCGAGTCAATGAACGCATGCTATGTGTCGGCCCTATGAGCCACGAACCTCCTTAGAATGTAATCAAGCTTATTATGACAAACAACTATGCATAATAAACAACGACTTGTGGATTATAACCTTCTGTCAAACTCGCTTCAACCAGTCCCGGCTTTCTTAACGTTATCTTAATAGACTAAGATTACGCTATATTCAGTCAATACAACCTGAGAAATACTTGATTAAGAAGTAATATACGTTGTAACTTTACCTTCACCATGGTCCTCACACTCATAGAGAACTCATTGTTGTCATTTCTTGTAGTTGAAGGAAAATGTTTCCAGTAAAGCAGAACATGAGCGCAACCACCACTGAGAAATCTGTTAGCGAACGAGTTGCTGCAAGAATTTCCAACTACCAAATCGATCACAACATCAACAACCTCACCCAGGAGAATAGGGAAGGAGAGATTGGTAAGATGCTCACATCACGAAATTTATCTTACCAAGAATTCAGAAACTGTAAACCACCAGCATTTGAGGGGACTGAAGGAGCTAGGAGTTTGGCAAAATGGCTAGAAAGAATAGAGACAATCTTCCGCGAACAGAGTTGCGCGGACAATTGTAAAGTCAAGTATGCTACTTGCACCTTTGGACACCAAGCCCTCACATGGTGGGACATTTATGTCCGATTAGTGGGAATAGACGCCGCTTACTCTCTTCAGTGGGACACTCTGAAGAAAATGATGATTGCAGAATACTGTTCAAGAAATGAACTGCGGATGATGGAAAGAGAACTCTGTGGGCTAACTATGATAGGGAATGACCTCGAGGGGTACACCAATCGCTTTCGTGAATTAGCTCAAGTATGTCCTAATATGATAGGACCTGAGGAAAAGAGACTCGAGGCATACTCTTGGGGATGTCCTCCCGAAACTCGAAAGAACGTTGTTGCATTCGCGCCCACCGTCACTCAAGAAGCTACTGGTGCGACCCTTGGATTGACAAGGTCACTGCCTCAAGGCAAGACAATGGGGTACTGTGGTAGCAAGAGGAACTGGAATTATGATGGTGAGGAAGATCAAATGCAACAATCAAGCAAACGTCAAAGGACAGCTAAGGTTAAGGCTACTAAAAACAAGCGGGAAGTAAGGTATGCCGGGACAAAACCCAAGTGTAATATATGCCCATATTACCACTATGGAAAATGCCCTATACCTTGTGGGATTTGTAAAAGAGTTGGACACGAGATAGAAGATTGTAAGCAACTCTATAGGGAAACAATGACACGTCATGGATGTGGAAAGAAAGACCACATCAAAAGCATGTGCCAGGATAAGAAAGGTCAGCATGCAGGCAGCAACTGCCAAAACACTTTCCTGAAGAAAGTGTGAAGAATGGTTCAGACTCCCAACGGACACC
The DNA here is from genome assembly GCA_910596185.1 of Chrysanthemum makinoi. Classification (NCBI taxonomy): domain Eukaryota; kingdom Viridiplantae; phylum Streptophyta; class Magnoliopsida; order Asterales; family Asteraceae; genus Chrysanthemum; species Chrysanthemum makinoi. Next base: position 257,291,030 of record OU343217.1, read on the forward strand.
ATGGAAGAAACTAATTTAGCTAGAGATGCTGGTTGTAATAAAGCTTAGTTTAACTTCCAAGTTACAGTCTACTTTAAAGTACTTCTCTAGGAAATCTTAATGTACTGAAACCTTTCCCCTAGTAGTGTATCTGTTGTTGTTATCGTGTTATCTTGATATATGTCCTCTCCATGACCGTTTTCACCATATCATTAAGAACTTCAACTATCTTGTCTCAATGAAAAGTTCCTCCAAAAAAAAAAAACAAGAGAACATCATCTTGGATGTTCGACAGGTCTCGGTGCCAAATTAGTATCACCCAACGGGTTGTTTTAGAATGATCCACATTTCAAAAAAAAAATTTGCGAGGGTATTATTACCAATACCGATAAGACCCACTCAAAATATTACCTCGCCAAAAATCACGAATCCAACATTCCATTTCTAACCAAGTTGTCATTTTTTTTACACATCTTGGTCAAACGAACTATAGGCCACACTGACGACATTGGTCGGCCTAGCAAGATCTTATAAACTATCTTACCGAAACTTCACACATGAACTTTTACAACATTTCCGCTGACCAAAGAATAAATACACCAAGAATTGAATTATACCGAACAACACGTCACCGGTCCCCAATTATACATAGCCTGATCACCTATGTATAATTCGGGAGGGGTAACGTGCACAGGACATGGCTAAATTCTTGAAAATTCTTACCCGGTCATGTTAAGGGAAGTGTTTAACTCTCTACCACGAAATAGAAAGATGCGTGTCTATATCTCACGTCGCCACCCTACCTTAAAATGCCATACTTCTCACATTACACGGGAATAGAATAAACCGTGCCACCTGAGAGAAGAAATTTTCTATTAAGGAAAACGAATATGAAACGTTTGCACCTTCGACAATGAATTAGCACCCTATAGAACACTGGACGCAGAGACTGACGCCCCGGATATACCGGTTCATACATAGTATTTTACCACCAACCAAGAAAGGAATAGATCATCATACACACTAGATCAACCCAACAAGCACCTACTCACACCCCGCAAGGAAATCGTGTGGTGCTTTGTTTTAGACATACCTGAGTATGAAAGAGACTCTACCATTTATAGGAGGCGCTTTACACCAGAGCTGAAAGCTATCCTGATTCAAAGAGGAAAATAATGGTACAGAATACTCGACATCCCAAAGATCCATGTGGAGCACAACGCAGTGTACAAATTAGAATATAAATCTAACATGACCACACTAGGAGAACCTAGAAATATTATCTCCACTACACAAGGGAGTACAGTGTACACCGACCACGATGTCTTACGGAGGGTACGGGAACGAAAAGGGAAGATTGACCATGTGACGACACCAACAATTGTAGTCGCAACGTGAGTTCAATTACAACGTTCGTACTCGCGCAAGGCAAGACCATCGTAACCACATATACTTCAAACAACACCTAGCAAACGAAACCTTTTAAAGCCAGATCATTTCAAGTAGTATCACTCAACGAAAGAACCGACAAAATAAAACCCTTACGACATAACTGAAGGCGAAATGGAACTTGTAGAAGACGAAGGAATCTTATCCCCAAGGACCAACGTTGAGACCCACGTCATGAAGGGATTGTAATCTCCTCATGTGGGAACCTCATTAAGGCCAGGAGTCTTACCCATCTAGTGTCCGGAAAGGATGCACCCTGAACCAGAAAGCCATTATGAGTATCGAACAAGAAGGCTGGTAATTGACCTAAGTCAAACAATACTTAGCATGTTCGAGAGGAAGAATCCAAAACAATCGGGACCATCAAACCTACCTGTACAAGCCGGAAATTTCAGATAGAAATGGGAATGCATAACAATAAATTCTAGTCCCAAGACACCAAGGATCCTTAACGATTTTGACTCTATGTGTTACAAATTGATCATCCCCTCAAATTCACCTATCCCTACCAAACAAAGAGAACAACAACATGAACAAACTTGCAAGGATTGCTCAAAGCAAAGCGCTACAAGTCATAGTATTTCAATTCTCTCCATCCCAATTAGCGACAACCAGTCACATCGAACTTTCGAAGACCACTCCAAAAGTTCTTGGGAAGTTATCTCGAAATAAGTACCACCTACCATCTTTCGACCGCTAGGCCGAATGAAAGTGCCATTCAATCTATAGAAACTATACTTCGGACATGAGTAACTTGTTGAGAAATGAATGGAGCAGGAAAATTTCCTTAACCAAATCCCTTACAACGAAAGACCACCTCATAAGACACCGTAGGATCTAGAGCGCAAATCAATCGTGTTCAGGATTGAGAATAGCAAGGAACCAGTCCAATGGCTCCAAGCTTCTATCAAGGACCATTGATAATAGTATGCGTATCAAAGGTTAAGTACAGGCGACTCTGATCGTCAAAGTCAATAAAAATGGGACTAAATGACACGTAAGGTTTGAGTCGACAAAAAGGATTGAGGTGTCGACTCAGAGGAGCGTAAACCATTTTAACCAAACGCAAAAGGCTATACCTTGTTTCGTAAGATTTGTCGGATCCTCTCCAAGACCAAGCTGGTAGTTACCAACTCGGATTATCATTAGGACTACACGTTATGCCCACACATTCTATTACGCACAACTTCAAGAAAGCCAACTCACTGGCCCAGAACTAAATCAATAAACTACTGAGAAAATTGTGCTAACCCAGAACCGTCTGCAAACAACATGTAATCATTAAAAGAGATACACGGACAGAAGGCGAAAGCCACTTGAGTTTCAAGTGGGAGATAGAGTCATGATAAGATTTTGCCACGGAAAGGCAAAGTCCGTTTTGGAAAAAGGTGGATAGTTGAATCTTCGTTACATTGGACCTTCCAAAATTTTCGCAAAAATAGGACCAGTAATCTACCAACCCGAAATTTCCACAAAAACTCAACTCTTTGCAGGATGTGTTTCACATGTGAAACTCGAAGAATTACCCTTGCAACAAAACTCTCGCCATTCCAATAAAAGAAATCCAAAATCGACAAGAGATCAAAATTTTGTCAAGAAACCCAATTGAAATATTGAATTAAGAAATCAAACGGCTTAAACAAAGCCGCACTCCTATCGTTAAGATCTGTTGGAACTCTCAAAGGAGTCAAAAAAAAATATATATATACACGTGAGAACGCGAAGACCAGTTCAAGCGTAAATACCCACACATTTTCTTTACTTCATCAAATAATTCTAACTGAAAACCGAGGACGGTTTTCTCTTCTAAGGCGGGGAGGATGTGACACACGGTAAATTTTCACCAAAATTTAACTGATAATTAGTAAATTATTATTACTAAGCCTGAGTCATTAAGCATACATAAGCTTTGCCTGATTATTTGAGTAGTTAACTCGCATACGGTAGATAACTGCATCACTTTTCCATTCATAACATTTTATGAATACTTTATTTGTCTTACGATTTAAATTATAAGACGAGAGGGTATCTCGATTTCCTCAGTGACCGACACCGAACGCGTACCGACACTATGATAAGGACCCGCTAAAACAATGACAAATGTTTGTAATATGAAATATTATCAAAATAAAAATATTTCAGGCGCGCAACTATAAGGTACTACGTTATAAAAGTTATCAAACAATCATACTTTGGTCACAATGAAATTTCGCGGGACACAAAATATTTAACACACTATCACCTAAACAACAACTCTTGTAAGACTCAAACAAAATTTGTGTACAAGTAAACACATTTACTTACATGTACTTAAATGAAACATTACATATACCTACACAAATTTTGTTATATCCCATTTAAAAAGTAGACCTTTATTAAACATTTGTGATATAAAGTCTCTTTGTCTTTTCTTCCTCACTCACGACAAAACCAAAGCAGAGGAATGAGATATACAAAATCTTCTTCTTCAACCTCTCTACTTCCATACCTACACCTCTCCTAGGCCGAATCTCTCTAAAAGAAGGCAACCCAACATATTCTTCCATCCTACCTATCTTCCTTCATACCATATTCATGTAAATTTTACTTCCCAAATCTCCCTTGATGTGCCGCTACCTTCGAAGGAATCCAAGGAAGATCAAAGTAAATCACAAGAGTGAAGCAAAATCCTCTCACCAATCTAGCTCTTATGTCCAAGATTCGTTGGGTTTTGGAAGTAAGCTATATTTGGCTTCAAACAAAGTTCCAAGATGAAAAGGCTTGGTCAAAGGCTCCTTCTTAATCCTTTCTTAAGCTACTCGAGGAGCTGAGATGCACACAAATCAAACCTCAAGTCCACTCCAAAGAATAATACTTTTGAAGGTACTGTAAGTGGGTTAAACTCGGATTCGGGTTCGGTAGAGATTCGGTTTGTGTGGAGCTCTCGAGTTAGCCTTCATCTTCGTTATTCTCGCCTCACTCTCATAAGGTTCATCTTTAATTATTTTATTCTTAAAAATTTGTTGTACAATAAACTTTGATAATAAAATGTTAAATGGTGGTACCGTGTTGTGATTCGAGTATGTGAGCTAGGTGTGGGAAATGTGTATAAACTTGTATTATGATGAATAAGATTGTCTTTTGGAAAAATTTAAATTGATGTTAGTCTAATGTTGTAATTGGTGAATGATATCAAAGAAACTAAATGTTGTTCTTGTCGAGTGAAATGGCCCATGGATGGAATAAAAGTCGTTTTGTCAAAAGTTTTGATTTATAACATGGGACCATCGAGAGTTTTAAACCAGTTAATGTCAGCATTTTATTTGGCGTTTTAGCTCTAGCAACTCGGTCGAAAACCCACTGTGGTTATCACCACAGTGGAGAATGTTTTGAAAACAAAGATATTGGTGTCAACAAGAGGTTCATGTTTTGGTTGAAACTCAATTCTTAGAGTTAAGTCATGTAAGAATCTTGCTAGTAACATTTGATGTTAAATCCGTAAAACTGTTGTTAATTGTGTCGAGCGTGTCTAGGACTCGAAACTTGTGTATAAACCTTGGTACCTCGTATTGATAAAAACTCATGACTTTCAGTGTCGAGGTTGTCATCTTAGTAAATGTCTAGTCGTTGAAAAACCCGACTGTGAACCTCCCTAGTAACCACACTAGATGGGACTCCCGACATGATTGTCCGTCGACAAATCCACGAGTCTAAACAAACTACTTTCTTCGACCTTGGTTAACTTATACCTTGACACTAGGAAATAAATGAGGTGTAAACAAGGATGGTTAACACAAAATAGATCACTAGCCTAAAGGGTATGGGAGGACGTCAAAGTGAAACCGAGACAGGTAGTACCCAACTGTTGTATAGTCGTACCATTTCCTTTGTTCTATCATGTAAAACTTAGTGTTTTGGCCTCGGGAATCACAAGGGTTTGCTATGGTCAAGATAGGTAGTCGAAGAGTGTTTGGAACACTCCAATCGCGACACCCTTAACCTAAGCTTAACTCCGAGTGGGTAGTACCTTACTCGAAGACCCCGCTCCACAACTAACATATGTTGAGTAGTAAGCAGATTTCATGTGAGAATCTCTAGCTAGACCGAAAACTAGTTAAGATATTGGCTAAATTATGAAGGTGTTGAAACGTGGTGATTGGGGTCGAGACCCACTGTGGGGCCACCACAGCAGTGAGTTTAGCTATCCAGGTTGAAGGGAGCTTTAGTAGTACTACCTTCGTCCCTAAGTCATGGCGTTAGAAAAATTCTGGTCTAGTCTTGAATCGACATTAGCGCAAAGTTCCAATTCCATTTTGTTCTCATCGCGGAAATAGTCATTTCTGAGTTAGTCTTTATTGCGAGTAATCATGTTTGAGTAGAAGGGCGTAAGACTGTACCATGAGGTCTGAGTCCGTAATCGAGACACATTTGTGTTGAGTTAGTACACGAGACCGGAGCCCTTGGCGTATACCCTTGCGCTCAGGGAAGTTACCCACTGAAACAACTCTTACAAATCCCTCCTTCAAGAGAAAAATATAGCAATCATGTACCAGTAGGTGTCATGGGCCTCAGCCCATGTCTTGTGCTTATTAAAAAGACCTTGGGTGATCAATGGGCATGGGTCCAAAACTCTATACTCATGCCTTTGGGCCACAGCCCACCGTGAATTGGGAGTGTTCGTTTAAGTGATACAACAGATCAATGAGACCTATCTCGAAACATAAATCGGAAATCAATTATAAAACTAAGCTCATTCCCGCATATTCAAAATCTTATAACTTAGATACAAACATATATTTATCGACAAGTAAACGAATGTAAAAGTGTTAATACCAGATTTTGTACCAACATGATCTACTTAATGATTTGTACATCAAGGTGTAACGTCAAATGTATTCAAGTAAACACATCTATATCAAGTAATTCATTAGTCGAGTTTATAAATATTAAGAACCCGTTTCTTGCTAAACAAATGAAGATCACTACATCATTTTATTACTTATTAACTTTGAAAGTCTCCAAATTTAACTCAAATATTTTCTAAAAGACAATTAGAAAATAAATAAACCAACATAGATTTTGACACTACTATCATGTGTCAACTTAAATGAGTATATACCCATTATATACTTACTAAAAGACAGACGTAAATATTTTCAAACCAAACTTTGAATTTTAATATTGTTAGTATATGCTTTCGTATACTTACTAGAGAACCATTTTAATCAATTTTACAAACTAAAGTTTAGTTTTAATACAATTATAAAAACAATTGAACTATTTTAAGTAAGTGATACTTAAAACAATGAACTAAAACATTGCCCTCCTTATCTAGGTCGCTGTCGGTGCCACTTCACAAAAATCACTAAATCCCACTTTTGGATTGCATATCTGCTAAGGTGAGTTTCATAGCCCCACTTTTACTTGATAAACTATTTTATACATTTTGGGGTGAGAAATATGCAAAATCTTTTATGGACCAAAACTATTACATGATTACTATTACGTGGTTTAGCCTAAGCCCTTATGTCCCTAGAGAATGCCCTTTTTCATGAACCGTCAATTCCCTATTGGGAAACGCGAATGTTATAAATAGATCTATTGAGGGTGACTCCTCCGTTCGGTTGGCCATGCTTAGGCCAAGGCGAAACGTATACCATGTCGAATTCAAGTGTTGAGGGACAAAACGCTTGCTATGGGCCCCTATATTGTATGACATCTTTAGCATACGAAACTGTCATAGTATCGGTTTCATGAACTTAGAGCTAACGTAATAGACTTTCATCCCTATATCATTATATTCTTTATAATGATTATATGGCTTGACATATGGTCCAAACTTACTGTTTTAACTTAAACCTATGAACTCACCAGCTTATAGCTGACCTTTTAGCATTTTTTCTCAGGTGCTTAGTTGTGAACATGGATGCAAGGCAAGAGGCGGATAGATGGTCGTAGAAATTTCTAAAGAAAAGTCTTTTACAAATAAAAAAGATGTTTTATATTGGGACCACAAAAATTATGGGATATGCCCATTTATCTAAACAATGTTGTAAGATATTGTTTCAAAAGATTTTATGAAATTAAACGGAGTATGTATTTCGTTCTGTATTACTTGTGTTTTGATTTACAAATTTCGTAACGCTCCCAAATAACACGTATGCTTCCGCTAAACCAAATTTGGGGGTGTTACAGTATGTGAAATCCAATATCCTACAATTGGTATCAAGAGACATGGTTAGATCATATCTTACACATCTTTGGATTTCTAGTGGTTTTTAGGTGGTTTTTGAGTTTGAAAAAGTTTAGTGGTTTTTGCATCATTTGGTTGATTTCTAGTGTTAAAGTTTCGATTTTGGTAGTACTTTTGTGTTTTGAATCATCACAAGTGTTTAGGTTTTGATTTAGAAGGTTTGAATCATAGTGGTTGGGTTGTTTTGGATTGAAAAGTGGTGTTCATGTGTTTTTCATGCTAGCGACTTGAGCCACGGAAAAGTTTTCTTGTAGCGACTTGCTTTACAATTTGGTAGCGAGTTGTAGTTGAAAGTCTTAGCGAGTTGGGTTAGCGACTTGTCTAGTGAGACAAGCCGACAAAAAGTACAAGTAGTGGATTCTCCACTACACGTAGCGACTGGGTGTAAGTTAGCGACTTGTACTTTATATTGTTAGCGACTTGGTGTTAGCGAGTTGGTACCTAGCGAGTTGCTATTTAGCGACTTGATTATTTAGCGACTTGGTGCTTAGCAATTGTCGCCAAAATTTTGCTAGTGACTTGGATTGTAGCGAGTTGTTATATAGCGACTTGAGACTAAAGCGAGTTGGCTATTTAGTGACTTGATTAATTTAGCGAGTTGAGTGTGTTGCGTGTTGATGCTTATGCAGTTGTGTGTTTAGCGACATGTTCATTTAGACCTTTTTCTTCTTCATGTTACATTCTTACGGTTGTTCTTTTGGTTTAGTAAAATCCCGTGAAAGAATCAATTTCCGGTTTAATCAAAGAATTGCAAAATCCCGTAGAGCTTGAAACATGTCTACAAACGCTCCTACTATCATCTCCACTGTTGCCGAGGATGTTCAAGCAGTTGGTTCAGATACTCGTCCACCCATGCTTGACATAATCGACTACGATTCTTGGTCTCAACGAATCAGATTGTACTGCCTTGGAAAGGAAAATGGTGTCAACATTCTCAAATCCATTGATGAAGGACCGTATCGAGTTGAGACGACTAGAGATGTACTTGATACTGCTGAAGATGGAACTCGGATTTACGGAATGGACAGACCAAAGATGTATGATGAGCTTGATGATAAGGAGAAAAAGAGATTCGATGCGATATCGTGGCTTCTAACATTGTTCTTCAAGGTCTTCCTAAAGACATCTACAAGCTGATCAATCACAACACGAAGCAAAGGCGATATGGGATAATGTCAAGATGCTTCTCTCAGTTCGAATTAACTATGGAATACAGAGAATCACAACTCTATGACGAATTTGAACACTTCAAGATGAAACCGGATGAGAGTGTCTATGAGTACTATGTGAGATTTCATAAGTTGGTGAATGACATGAGGAACATCAAAATGACTATGCCTAACATTCAATTGAACTCAAAATTTGTGAACAACATGAATCCCGAATGGCACAAGTTTGTCACCTCTGTGAAGCTCACTAAAGGATTGAAGAATACAAACTATGAGCAACTCTATGCCTTCCTCCTTGAGAATGAGAGACATGCTATGTTTGAAAAATTGGTTCTTAATCAGTTCAAAACCAACGTGGAGAGACAAGCTCGTATAATGACTCAACTGCCTTCTACTCAAACATCGGAATCACAACCAAAGCCTCACAAGTCATACCCATGGGAAATGGTAATCACAAACTAATTCCGGATCCTATGTTCAAACAAGCGATGCCGATGCACACGTGGGCAATTTCATTAATCAACTAGCTCTTCTGATTAGTCAAAACATGAATTCTCTCCCACAAACCAATAACAACCTCGAGCACATCTAACCCACACAATCAAGCTATTGTTAAAGATGGGAGGATCGTGGTGCAACCAGTTCAGGAAAGACAATATGATCAGGGAAGAGGTGGAGCTGGTAGAGGTTATGTTGGTAATCAGAATCGAGGAAGGAATGGTAATCAAGGTCAAGCTAAGCCGATCAAATGTTATAATTGTGGTGGTGAGGGACACATTGCAAGGAACTGCACATCTCCAAAGCGCCCACAGAATCCGATTACTTCAGAGATAAGATGTTGCTTGTGCAAGCTCGGGATAATGGTGCTGCTTTGGATGAAGAGGAATTGTTGTTTCTAGCTGAGGGCAATGCCAAGACCTATGATGCAGATGTGGATGAGCGGCCTATTCAGGAGATAGGTCACAATCATCAGAATGCCTTTCAAGTCAGTGATTGTGATGCATACGACTCTGATGTGGATGATGGACCTCACGCACACACAATCTTTACGGCTAGCATTTCTCCAATGGTTTCTCCCAAGGTCTCCTCTTCACCACAAGCTGGCCCATCCAAAGACAAACTCATCTCAGAGGTACTAAAACTATACGATGATGCCGATGTGCAAAAGATGCATGACAAAGTACTATCAACTGAAACTTTTGTATCAAATATTGAAAATATGGGTAATATCAATGTTGTCCCATATGATCAATATGTGAAACAAAGTGAAAGTGAAGTTGTACCAAGTGATGCATCTCCCCATCAACAATGACTATATTTTTGATGAATACACGCATGTGCCCTGATGAGTCCAGTAATCTCAACTTAATGCCTATAAAAAACGTGTTGCTATTTATGAACAACGTGCTAAATTTGAGTTGACCACTCGTGAGCGGGAAATGGATGACCAAATGCGTACAACTATTAGAAAAGTAGGTTTAGAGAAGAAGTATTAAAACAAGAGTTAAACTCCTTGCAAGAAAAGCTTTCTAAAACTGCTAAGCAAAAACAAGAACTTCAAGAAAATGTTAAAATGCTTAAGCAAGAATTTAATGCTAAGGAATCAAAACTTTTGAATGATTTTTCTAATCTAAAACCTTGAAAAACAAGCTTGAAAATAAGTTGTACGTACAAGGAAACACCATTCAGACTGCTCACATGATCACTAAGCATAGAGTCCTAAGCGATAAGCATAGCATTCCCCTTATTGAGGAACCAAATCCGAGAGGTCATTAAAAAAGGCTAGAAATGCTCATAAGGTTCTTTATGATGGCAAGGAAATCCTTAAACCTAGACAGAAACCTAGTTGCGCTGAGTGCACGAGGAAGATAAGAAATCAGATGAAATCACTAGGGAAAAGTTAAACAAGAAACTAGATGATCCAAAATGTAAAGAAAAGAAAGTAATCATCACACCCCATGATTACAAAAGGGAGAATTGGATTGCCTTAAACAAGTTTAAGCCTCAGACATTGTTAACTCCCGAACAAGTTTTCTGGAAAATGGATTTAGATAAGCAAAGTGAAAATATTGTTGAAACAAACCCTCCTCTTTGGAAAATGCCTAGAGCGAATGTGTATCCTCCTAATACACCAATGCATCTTGTTCCTAGAACAATTGCCACTAAAAGCAAGACCTTAATTAGCCAATATGTTATACTTCAACTATTTGTTGATTTTGAGAAAACTTGCAAGAAAAGGATCACACCCATTGGTATTACGGAAGGAGAAAGGGGTTTTGAGCAAATGAAAGAATGTTATTTAACGGAGGTCATGCCTTTCTTTAAACTTCTAAAAGATCACTTTGAGAGTCTTAAAAGGGGATAGAAACTGATATTAAGGGAATGGAAAAGGAATTTGATGCAATGATAGTTGAAGTTAGTGACTATGAGCGAGCACTAAAATATAATGAGATTGAGAGGAAGAACTTGCATACACTAAATGAGAACCTAATTTCTGAATGTATTACTCAGTATGTGTTTTTCACTGCTACAAATTGTTCCATTAATGCTTCCAAATTTCATGAATTATCGGTTGCACTGAAAGTCTCCCATGATCGTGTCATTGAGCTTGAAAAACTAATTCTGAACTAAACGAGAAAATTGAACTGGATGATCACGACAATTTGGTTAAACATTTTTCTAAACTGAAAGTTGAGCATTTTAATTTACAACTAAAATATCAACATCTTAAAGAAAATGTCAAAACTTCAAATATCAAGACATCCTCGGATGCTCCAGAGTTTGATGCGTTTTCAAATTAACAAGCGTGATGAACAGATTCAAGCTCATTGCAACACGATCAGAAAGTTGAAAGCCCAAATCTCTCAATTAAAGGGTCAAACGAACAATATGACAGGCTCCCAAATGCCTCCTCCTTTAGATTCTCGAAATTCTCAAACTTTTCATCTTCAAAACTTAGTTGATGCCTTACAAAAGGAAAACGAGAGTTTTCTAGAAGAAAATGAAAAGTTAAACGACATTTTAAAGAGTTATATGATTCAATAAAAGTCACCCGTGACCAAAACAACGAAAAAATAACGTCTTTACAAAAGGAAATTGAGAATCGGAAGTCGGAAATGGGAAACCGTCACTTGTTTTCAATAAGAATGTTGTCTCAAAGTCACCCTTAGATTGCAAATACACTGTGACAGCTAAATATATTCCTCCTCATCTTAGGAATAATGAACATGCTTTTCATGAATATAGTGCTCACCTTAAGGATAGTCTAGAATGTCTCCGTGAGATTGTCGAAGAGGATTTCATTAACAAACCTCTTGATAGTGAAATTAGGTTTGCTTGCCTCTAGGCCAAACGATCTCAAGAGTTGCTAGAATGTGTAATTGCAACATGTCCCAAATCCTTAACCTTAGGTGCAAAAGGCAAAGCTGTGATGCCTTGTTCTATGCCTAGTCTTGAGCCTTCAAACCATTCTAGGCCCGTTTTAAGAAAGTATACATCAATGTGTCGCCTAGTATCACAGATCCTTGCACGTCTAGTTCGGGAATGCAAAAAGTAGATCAACCAACTAATGTTCCCATAATTCCCTCTACAGAGTAATCAATGACATTAAAGCGAAGCGGTCAAAGTCTCAAGACAATACAAGGAATGATAGGACCTCGCAAGCTAAAATGTGCATTGGAAGAAAGTAGAAGACCAACCTAGGAACTTTAAGCTTGAGTTGAATAAAACGAATCGTGTTGATTCTAGTATTAGCCTTAGAAATGCTTGTAATTAATTCAATTCGATACTATTTGCAAACCTTGTAATGATGTGCGCTTGAATTACATTGCTAATCATGAATGTGGTGTGAATGCTTTGTCTAATGCTGTCAAATGCCCGTTAAAATTGTTAATGCTAATAATCGTGCAAATAAGGCAAAAGGCAAAAACGAAAGATTGTTAGAAAACAGTGGAAACCCACAGGAAGAACTTTTATAAAGATAGGTTATTATTGGATACCTTTTGGCCATAAGAATAATCAGCTTTGTTCTCAAACTGCTAAGATTATGCCCACTAGAAAATGGATGCCTATTGGTAGAACTATTCCCTTAAGAAGTGAACATACTTTGAATAGGTCAAATACTGACACCAAAGATTGCATCTATTCCCAATGATTCCATTGCTTCTACTTCTGATATGGATGTTTCTATTTATGATGTGGGTGTTCCAATTACTGTTACTAACCAAGTGGAACCCATTCTTGCATGGGGATCCCAATTATCCGGTTATCCATTCTTGTCCGTGTTCAACTGCAGATCGTTCAAATCGCTCGTGGTACCGGACTCAGCCGTTCCAAGCATATGACCGAGACCGGTCGGCTCATGAACTTCGTGAGCAAATTCATCGGACGATTAGATTCGGTAATGATCATTTCGATGCAATTATGGGTTATGGTGATTATGTTGTTGGTGATAGTGTTATCTCTAGAGTATACTATGTGGAAGGTCTTGGTCATAACATGTTCTCTGTCGGTCAATTCGTGACTCACGATCTAGAAGTAGCCTTCAAAAAACATACTTGTTTTGTTAGAGAACTTGATGGTAAGGAACTTTTAAGAGGAACTCGTGGTTCAAATCTTTACACCATCTCTATAGAAGATATGATGAAGTCTTCTCCAATTTGCTTGTTGTCAAAGGCTTCAAAACCAAAGTCATGGTTATGGCATCGACGTCTCAATCACTTGAACTTCGGCACCATCAATGATCTCTCGAGAAAGGACTTAGTTGTAGGTTTACCTCGACTAAAGTATGAAAAGGATCATCTTTGTTCAAGCATGTCAATTGGGAAAAAGCAAGAAGTATGCCCATAAACCCAAACCTACTAACTCTTCACGTAAGTTCTTCATACAATTCATATGGATTTATGTGGACCAATGAGAGTGCCGAATATCTTTGGGAAGAAATATGTGTTAGTTATAGTTGATGATTACTCTAGATTCACCTGGGTCAAGTTCTTAAGGACAAAGGATGAAACTCCGAATATCATCATCAAACTCATCAAACAGTGCGAGTTCGACTTAACAAAACCGCCGAATTATCCGGACAGACAATGGAACTAAGTTTGTTAACAAACAACTTAGTGAATTCTATGAAAGCATTGGAATCAGCCATCAAAGAAGTGTTCCACTAACTCCTCAACAGAACGGTGTAGTTGAAAGACGAAATCGAACTCTTGTAGAAGCCGCTAGAACAATGCCGATTTACTCAAAAGTTCCAATGTTTCTCCTGGTCGATGCTATTGCCACGCATGCTACACACAAAATCGTTCCACGATTCACGCTCATGGAAAGACACCATATGAACTTGTCCACAAATGAAAACCTAATCTCTCTTTCCTTCGTGTGTTTGGAGCATTGTGTTATCCAACTAATGAAGGTCAAGACTTAGGCAAACTTAGAGCTAAAGCAGACATTGGAGTATTTGTAGGGTATGCACCAAACAAAAGGGATACCGAATCTACAACAAAAGAACCCGAAACATCATGGAAACAATTCACGCTACGTTTGATGAGTCGACCGGTCAAACGGCTCTGAACAATTCATTCTGGACCCGCACTTCAAATCAGCCCAATTGGTTCATCCCTTGTTCCAAACTCTTCTCAAGAAACTCCATATGTACCTCCATCTGAAGATGATTTAAAGAAATTGTTTGATCCTATGTTTGATGAACTTTATGATCCGAGTACTAATGAGGTGTTGATCCCTACAAAGAGGTCGCTCATATTCCGGAATGAAGTCAATCCCCGGTCTCAATATCTTTAAGTCAAGAAGCACCTGGCCGATCCTTCCGATCCTCATCAACAAATCTTTTGCTCCAGTTGCTCGAATCGAGGGCAATCGGAATCTTTCGGCTATCTTTGCTAGTAAGAACATGGTAGTCCATCGGATGGATGTGAAGACGGCATTTCGAATCGGAGACCTTAAAGAAGTCGCCTACGCCACAACCTCAAGGGGATTTGTAAATCAATAGCATCCTACTCACGTTTATCGTTTGAAGAAGGCCCTCTACGGTTTAAAGCAAGCTCCAAGGGCATGGTATGATACACTGTCAAAGTTTCTTCTATCAACCGGATTTAGCAAAGGAGCAGTTGATCCAACATTGTTCACCGAAGTCGTGCAAACATTTAATTCATGTTCAAATTTATGTTGATGATATTATTTTTGCCTCGGCTGACCCAATGGAATGTGATCGTTTTCTAATGAAATGAGTTCAAAATTTCAAATGTCAATGATGGGACAAATGTCATTTTTCTTGGGATTACAAATTTCACAAAGTCCCTGAGGCATTTTCATAAATCAATCTAAATATGCAACTGAGATCTTAAAGAAATTTGGATTTGATTCAAGTGACCCTGTTGACACTCCCATGATTGATCGAACCAAACTAGATGAGGACCACTCGGGGATCATGATTGACCAAACAAAATATCGTAGTATGATTGGATCCCTGATGTACCTCACAGCTAGTAGACCGGACATCTTGTTCGCTGTTTGCATGTGTGCTAGATACCAGGCTAAGCCTACTAAAAGCACCTTGAAGCGGTTAAACGGGTCTTTCGGTATCTCCAAGGAACCATCAATATGGGACTTTGGTACCAGAAGGACACCGGTATGTCACTAACGACCTATCACGCATGTTGATCATGCAGGTGTCAAGATACTCGTCGAAGTACATCCGAGGTGCTCTTTTGGGTGATAAGCTTGTGAGCTGGTCTTCAAAGAAACAAATGAGTACTTCTATTTCCTCTCCAGAGGCTGAATACATAGCCATGTCATCTTGTTGTGCTCAAGTCTTATGGATGAGATCTCAATTATCGGACTATGGCTTTGAATTCAACAAAATCCTCTGATCTTGTGATAATAAAAGTGCTATTGCTCTCTCATGCAACAACGTTCAACACTCAAGAGCAAAGCATATCGACATTCGACATCATTTCATCGGGGAACAAGTGGAAAAAGGTGTGGTGGAACTCTATTTTGTGAGGTCTGAATATCGGTTAGCAGACATCTTCACCAAAGCTCTTCCAAGAGAACGTTTTGAGTTTATTCTTCCACGTCTTGGCTTGAAAAGTCTTCAACCGGAAACACTCAAACGTCTTCAGGAGGAAGACGAGGAGTAAAGGTCTATCTTCATCTATCTCTTGTATATATCTATTGTAAAAACAAAATACAAAATTATAAAACCTTCAAAACCATAAAATCAAAAAATTCAAAAATCTTCAAAACATATTGTCAATTTGTCATGTTTTTCTCGGTTCGATAATATCTACGGTCTTTGTGTTGTCATTCAAAGAATGACACGGGACTTTAGATCTTGTTGAACTCTTAAATATATATATATATATTTATATATATATATATATATATATATATATATATATATATATATATATATATATATATATAAAATATATTTTGGGAGAAAGAGAAACAATGGTTTATTGTCATTTCGTGAAGTAACCCGCTTTTCCAAAGAAAGAACAGAGCCATACTTTATCATGTTTTCAAAATTCCATGCTCGGATTCTTTAAACATTTATCTGCTGAAAACTAACCGCTTTGAAAAATAACTCAGTCTCTATTTTTGATAATCATCTCGACTTATTTGTCAAAATATCAATCTCTCAATCAACAACCTATGTCATTGATTGAGGGGAGAATGATTTCAATTAAATTAAAAGTTATTTGGCATTCAATTGTTTTCAAAAGATATACATGCATGTTTTATCAATGGAGTTTAAAGTCTTAACATCCGATCCTTATCGCTAAAACGCTTTCATAATCAAGTCACAATTTAAAAGCTTTCAAAATCAATTTAAATCTATAAGAGATCACAAATCTCAAATGATTTGATAATTGTGATCGGGGAGAATGTGTGATTTAAATTGGATTTAAATTGATAATTCGGTAAATGGTTTTATAAGGATGTACATGCTCTTCTTCCCACATGTGACAAACGATTTCAAATTTTCCATGCACATGTTGAGGGGAGCATCTATCTTAAACCTATGATTTGAAACGTGATCACTTATCTCAATGTGCAGTTCCCTCTAGTATGTGAAAAACTCTTTTCAAATCTCGAGGCACATATTGAGGGGAAGCAAAAATCATGAAAACCTCATCCTTCCCCAAAATGCTTTATCTACTTGATTGATTAGGGAAGTGAGGTTGATATCTTTTAGAAAATGGTAATCAAAGAAGTTAATTCTTCCTCTTGCCTCCGTGTGCAAAACAATTTCAAATACTTGATGCACATGTTGAGGGGAGTTCTTATTCTAAAAATATCAAAAACAATTCAGGTACAAAATGCTTTGATAAAATATCATAAGTATCCGGATTGATTTTCAAATGGTTTTCAATTGGTTCCTATGGCAGATGAACAATACCAAAAGACCGACCAACTTTACATTATGTATGGTGATATAAGGACGATAAGGTTAGGTATGTGTTCCCATGATCCGCCAGAACCGGAGGGATCTACCAGGGACTATCCACTAGTTAGTGTAGAGTTCTTAGGTATGATGATAAAAGGAGAAAAATGAGATATGGGAAGAGTCGGACCGGACTGAGCTAGTATCGAATAAACCCAACAAAGTTCTAGCTATGAAGTCTCAGTAAGCACTGAAGGGGTTGAAGAATTAAAAAGAATTGAATGAGAAAAGGGTGAAAACAAATAGCCCTCCATTTATTCAACCTTAGGGCGGAAACCGGGTTCAATTCATATGCTACTGATGGTAACATCGGTATTGAAGACAAGACGTCATGGACCCAGTGACGCACCGCACTTCAACTTTCCAAACCACTAAAGTTCCTCTTAAAAGGGCTTGTTTCATTCTCACGGGGAACCGACATTATCTATCGACTTCTCTTAGAGATTGTTGATATTGAAGGAGGAGACCCTCTCCCTAGTCTCGGATATAGGATCCAAATATGCACAAATTGAGTCTAGTGCCACGAGATCATCAATAAATCTCATTAGGACACTTTCAATGAAGACTCTCTGTTTCACACAATGTGGAAAGAGAGATTATATCTTGAGTCCTACGCATTATCCTTGTGGTATTGCGAACATCGAGTGATGTGTTTACTTATTCACTGTGAAGATGGAAAGCCTTCTGGAGCCAACATCTAACAAGCTCCCGGTAGGTGGCATGTGAGATCTATTATACAGATCAACCATGTGACAACCGAACGAAAACAATGGGGCGATTCAATCTTTTGAATCAATCCCGTTCAAAGTTATGGATTGACGGATACCTTTGAAAAACCGGTCTTTGTGCTTTAAAACTCTTTTCATTAGCACGTCGATCGCGGTACTAATTTTTCAAAATCAAAAGGTGTTTTATGATTGATAATTGATTTTCATTAAAACCTTCGTTATATTGCAAAAACAATTTCTATTGAGCAATACACGATTGTTTTTCAAATCTCTTTTCATCAATCGGTGGACGTAAATTCGCTGGTTCACTCACTCCGTGTTGTCTTCTTTGAGACGTTCGGTTTGAGAACGCTAGAACAGCGAAACCCCGTCAAGGAAATTCTTCGAATTATACCCGATCACAAAGGCACTTATCGATCAACGGGAACCGTGGGCCGTGTACCTCAATTCATCGAAAGTGATCAAAGACACTTTCGTGCGCTTTATTGCTAACTGTCTTATGCGGTACACCCGACGCGTAATGCGGTATCGTAATGAAGCGGTCAATTCATACCCGCATGCTCACCTAACACATTCATCTCAAAAGAAATCATGATTAGTGCATCAATGACTCGGATATTTTCACTCCATGCTTCTCGCTACGCCGCCAATATCATGAATCAACTAATGCTTCCGCTACTCTGATGAGAAGATATCATGATCAGAATGTGAGCATGTCGGTCCGAAAGTCACAACATCACATAATACCAACACCACAATGGATGTATCGAGATTTTCTATTAGATGATGATCTCAAAACGGCTCAACATTATTATCACGTGGATCAAGATAAAGACCTCCACTTGGATTAACCAAACATGCAATGAGTGGAATCAATGACTACGAGCTTGGGAGCAAAGTACTACATCAAGAATGCAAGATCAATTGTTAATGTAATATCTAATTGTATTTAATGTCATTTTAGTATATGTTTGAGGTGACCTCCCTTAGGGGGAGATTGTTAGGAATTAGAAATTCCAGGTATTAAAGAGTCGGTCACCTCAAGTATATGTAATCGTTAGAAAGCTCGTAGTCATAGTTATTTTATGTTAAGTAGTATTTTGTTAAGTAACACCGTGGAGGACGGACGGGTCTTTACCCACTGTATTCCTGATCCACAACCCGTTGTGTGGCGTTTTATTGTAAGACTATAAATACTCTCTACCTTCCAAGGTAGAGAGTTGGAGCTCATAATAATATTTTTCTTTCTCTCACTAAGTTCCCTAAACCTCTAACTTTCTCTCTCTAGAACTCACCTTTATCTCCACTTTGAGTTATGGTTTGATGTGTATGTGAAATCCACTTTGAGTTATGGTTTGAGTTATGGTTTGAGTTACTAGAAGAGGATGCTTCTAGTAAGAAGTTCCTTATAAGTAATTTCAATAATTACAAGATGGTCGACTCAAGGTCATTCATGGAACAATTCAACGATCTCCTCATAATCCTTGGATAATATACACAACATGGTCTAAAAATGGATGAATCAATATATGTTTCAAGTGTGATAGACAAGTTGCCTCCTTCCTAGAAGGATTTTAAACATAGTTTGAAACATAGTAAGGACGATCTGTCTTTGGTTCAACTTGGTAGTCACTTGCATATAGAGGAATCTCTAAGGGCGCAAGAAAGTGACAAGGGCAAAGGAAAAAAGGTTGTTAGACCCTCGGTTCATATGATGGAAGAGGGTGGAAAGAAAAATAATAATAAAACAAAGGAAAGAAATGTTGTTTTAAGGATAACAACGGTGGTTCTGGTTCCAACAAGAAGCCTAAATTGGCATGTTGGAAGTATGGAAAATTTGGTTACTTTGAGAAGGATTGTCGTAGTAAACATATGAAGGATGACGAAGGGAAAAGGGTCTAAGGACCATTCCCAATACCAATGTCAAAATTTAGTTCATGGTTGGAACATTTTTATTAAATATTCTGTTTCACTAATTTTTGAAGCATTTTATGTGCAGGTTGATGCAATTGTGTGGTGGATTGATTCTGGTGCCACAACTCATGTTTATAAAGATCGTTGATGGTTTAAGACATATCTACCGATGGAAGACGCCCGTTCTTTACATGGGTGATAATCATTTCGCTCCTGTTCATGGGAAAGGAAGTATGGTGTTGGAATTCAGTTCTGGAAAATCTATTACTTTTTTAAAGTGTTGTATGTACCAAAACTTCGTAAGAATTTAATTTATGGCCATGTATTAAATAAGTGTGGATACAAACAAGTGTATGAATTCGATAAGTATATCTTATGGAAGTC
The DNA here is from genome assembly GCA_910596185.1 of Chrysanthemum makinoi. NCBI lineage: Eukaryota > Viridiplantae > Streptophyta > Magnoliopsida > Asterales > Asteraceae > Chrysanthemum > Chrysanthemum makinoi. The sequence goes on from OU343217.1 coordinate 257,311,352, forward strand.
TGGTTTATTTGTAGGATTTGGTTATTATAATAATGGAATGTTTATGATAAATTTGAATAAAGTTCTTGACGATTCTAGTTTTTTTTATATGTCTAGGTTTGATGTTGTTAATTCCTCATTATGACAAACTCGTTTAGGCAATGCGCACTATAAAAGAATGCTTGAAATGTCTAAAGATGATTTAATTTATGCTATTGGTGAAAATACAGAAAAATGTAATACTTGCATGTTAACAAAAATCACTATACAACCATTTAAAAGTATAACAAGAAAGTATGTAATACTTGAATTAATACATAGTGATTTATTTGTTTTTCATGCAACTCCATATTTAGGCAATAAAAAGTATGTTATCACTTTTATAGATGATGCTTCTAGGTTTTTCTATGTTTACTTGGTATATGCAAAATACGAAGTCCTATAAAAATTTAGAATTTATAAAACAGAAGTTGAATTAGAACAAAATGACTAGATTAAAACCTTACGCACGGATAGAGGTGGTGGATATTATGATCCTGTATTTTTCTAGTCCGTAGGAATCATTCATGAAACTACGGCTCCTAATACACCACAACAAAATGGTGTGACTGAAAGAAAAAATAGAGCTCTTAAAGAAATGGTTAATGCCATGTTATCTTACTCGAGTTTGAGTGACGGTTCTTTGGGTGAAGCCATGTTGACGATTTGCTATTTATTAAGTAGGGTTCCTAATAAGAGGAATAAGACTACCCCATATGAACTTTGGTATAAACAACGACCCAACTTTACATTTTTGCGAGTTTGGGGGTGTAGGGCCGTTGTTAGACTTTCGAACCATAAAAGAAAAACTTTGGGTGAAAATGGTATTGGGGTTGAGCATTCAAGGCATATAGGTAATATGTTGTAGAACCTAATGACTCTGTTTCTATTAACACAGTTATAGAATCAAGAGATGCAATATTTGATGAGAATCGTTTCTCTTCAATACATAGACCAGAGGATATTATACCAAATTCGGGTGAATCTCAAAAGGATGATTAAAGTGAGACACCTGAGCCTCGTAAAAGTAAAAGAGCTAGGAAAGCTAAATCATATAGTTCTGATATTCGATTATAACTAGTTGAGGGATCAAGAGATAAAATTGAATCTCAATACTTTTACTGTTATAGTATAGAAGAGGATCCAAGAACCTTTGATGAAGCTATGAAATCTCAAGGTATTGCTTTTCGGAAAGAAGCAATTGATGATGAGATTGGTTCTATTATGGAAAATAATATATGGGTCTTGTCTGATTTACCACCAAGTTGCAAACCTTTAGGATGCAAATGGATCTTCAAAAGGAAGATGAAAGTCGATGGAACATATGACAAGTTTAAGGCTCGATTGGTAATCCAAGGCTTTAGACAAAAGGAAGGGATCGATACCTACACACCAGTTGCTCGTATCAGTACTATAAGATTGTTGATAGCTTTGGTAGCTATTCACAATATGGTGATCCATCGAATGGATGTCAAAACAAAAATTTTAAATGGTTATTTGATGAAGAAGTATATATGAAGCAACCAGAAGGGTTTGTTATGCCAGGTAATGAGCATAAGGTGTGTAAGTTAGTTAAGTCATTGTATGGGCTGAAACAAGCACCTAAGTAGTGGCACCGAAAGTTTGATGAGGTTGTGCTGTCAAGTGGTTTTCTCCTAAATCAATCTGACAACTATGTATATAGCAAATTTGATGGATCCGGTAATGGTGTAATCATTTGTTCATATGTTAATGACATGTTGATTTTGGCACTAACCAAACTGACCAAAATCAAGATGATAAAACTAAGAAGTTTTTGTCATCAAAGTTTTTCATGAAAGATATGGGAGAAGCAGACGATATTCTTGGTATTAAGATTAAACGTGAGAATAAAGGGATTGTAATTACACAATCGCACTATATTTAGAAAATACTCAAGAAATTCAATTGTGATATTGTTCTCTGGCGAGTACTCCCATGGATCCGGTGGAGAAGCTTATGCCCAATACAAGTAAACCTGTAGCTCAGCTCGATTACTCAAAAGCGATTAGTTGTTTGATGTACGGTATGACGAGCACTATACCTAGTTGGATAAATCATATTTAAGATTCATCTTCTACCAGTGGATGAGTATTCTTGCTTGGGAGAAGTGTCATTTCATGGGCTTCCAAGAAGCAAACATGCATAACTAGTTCTACTATGAAATCCGATTTTGTAGCTTTGGATGCTGCTGGTAAAGAAGCAAAATGACTAAGAAACTTGATACATGAGATTCCAATATGGTTGAAACCGATAGCACCAATGTCTATCCATTGTGGTAGTGCCTCCACATTGGCTAGAGCTTATAGTCAAATATATAATGACAAGTCTAGACACTTGGGTGTTATACATAGTATGATTAGAGAGCTAGTCTTGAATGGTGTGATATATATAGAGTTTGTTCGGTCTCAACATAATTTAGATTACCACTTGACGAAGGGGTTAGCTAGGGACTTGGTGATTAAGTCCGGGATAGGGATGTGATTAAAATCCATCTAAATCTACTAGCTATGAGATACCCAATTCCCTTCTAATACAACGTTAGAAGCTGAATTCAATGTGGAAAGCTCATAGTTAGAGATTGGAGCACATGTGTTTATATTCCCAAGGTATGTGTTCAGACCTGCAAATGATGGTTAGGATGAAGAATATCTTCTTAATGGTTCTTTTAAAAAATTGCAAATGCAGGTGCAAGACTAAAAGGACCACCTATGTGAGCATGAAGTTTTGCCGCTTCAAGAAGTTTGGACTTGGCTTCATATATGTTCATTCATGGATAAGGACACATGGCTTGTAATAATGTCAAGTATAAGCAATAAAGTGTTATAGAAACTTATGTGTATAACATCTTCAGGTATTCAAATGGGTTGACGGGTTCAATCGTTACGACAACCCGATTCTCGAGTATTTGAAATGTATATTATACTAAGATGAAAATTCAATCGTAAGACATTTTCATTTATGCATTTGTTTGTTTCGTATGTTTGTTTTATATGCTTATATATATTTTTGTATATATTTTAGTAAATCAAGGATTACACTAAATTGAGAGAGGATGGGGGGGGATATATTGGGGTGATTTTAGTGTCATCAATTATTTTAGGTTATTGCGATTTACTAGATATCAGTGGTAAACATATTAAGCTAAGACACAAGTTAAGGAAGTGTAGAGTGCACACTCGTTGAGCTAATATGTTTTCGCCCAAAAAAAGATGCAGGGGTCAAGGGGGTCCCACCCCTTACAAATCGGTATTAAAGGACTTAACAACTTTCCCCACCAAAACCCAGCCAACATGTCTGTTGGTGAAGGGTTGTGACCCTTCGGTTTTAACCGATATTAACCAAAAGTAACTGCCATTAAGTGTCACATATGTCTGTTATTTAACAAACATAGCTTTTCTCATTAGAATATACGGATTTCACACAACCCTCTCTCTCTTGCTTCGTTCTCTTATGCCTAGAAATGAAATGCTCTTCCCGAATTATCCCGATAAGGATTTCGTGATGCCTAAACTTACACGATTCATGAAGATATCCAAGATTATCATCACTCTAACCTCAATTTCTAACATTATATTGTAACCGCTTTGGAGTGACCTAATGATAAGAACTTGTAGCGATTATTGAAAGGTTGTAAGTATAATTCTTGTATGTGCAAACAACTCTAAATAGCTATTGTCAACCTTACCAAACAATTATGATAAGCTAAAATCTCGTGAATTAGTCGGTTAAAAGATTAAAAAACAATGATTAAGAAAAACAAAAAAGTTAAAGGCCAAAATAATACCCATAATACATAAAAATAAAATAAATTAAAGTGGAATGTTTTCTATCAAAGGCTCATTATTAACAAGTCGCCCCAAAGTCAAACACCCCCACAACTCAAAGAAGCACATCATTTCATCATCAAAAGGAGGATCATTTCGGGAAGAAACCAATCAAAGAATGGGAATATTCGAAGGGCTATACAAAGTGCTTATGCGTCGTAACTCCGTCTACGTCACTTTCGTCATCGCTGGTGCTTTCGCCGGTGAACGGGTATATTACGCTTCCTATCTATTAACTTATTTAAATAATCATCTTATCAGGTTTACACATATAGCTGATTGTTTTTTGCTAGTAAATGATTTTTAGATCTGATTTTATATTGTTTAGATTTATCAAACACTTTAGGTTTTTAATATTATAGGATGTTGTGTTAATATAGGAAATACTCCCTCTGTCCCAAATAATTGTCCCCCTCACAAAAATTTAAGGGGGTGTTTGTTTCGGCTTATATAGCTGGCTTATGGCTTATGTGGTTTTCGGCTTATGTTTCAAAATCTCACTTTTTGTGACTTATTTTGAAACTTGTGAGATTATATAAACTTATCATGACATGATAAGCTTATATAAGCCAGAAAATCTCAAAATAAGCCACAAAAGGCGAGCTTATGAAACATAAGCCGAAAATCAAATAAGAGACAAGCCGGCTATATAAGCTGAAACAAACAGCTCCTAGGAATGTGTGATTATTTGAGGGCGACTAAGGTTTTTGGGATTACCCATCCTTATAACTGATCTACGTTTTCGAAAACAAAGTCTCACTTCAAAACGGTGATTTCTCTTTAAGAAAACACAGTGAATTAGGATGTGTTTAGTTGCGAAAATTTTTCTGTATTTTTTAGTTTTGAGTTTTCTAGAAACGGGAAGTGGCTTTTATCTCTACAAAAATGTAATTTTTAAAAATCGTGTTTAGATGATATTTTTTAGAAAAGTAGAAAGGTGCAAGGGTATGTCAAAAAGTGAAGGAAATTGTAGAAATGTGTGAATAGGTCTTTTCAAAATTCCAGTTAACATTTGAAAAGGGGACCTCTCACTTTTTAAGAATTTTTTTCGAAACATTTGTGACTAAACAAATTTTCTATTTTTTTAACTTTTTTTTATGAAAACTTTTCTAGAAAATTGCCTCATTTTTCACCAATTAAACACACCCTTGGCCTTACCTTTTTCAAATGATTTGTGAACACGGTTTTCTGATTATTTTGCATTCTGCAAAGGCAATAATAAGATAATCTTCTACAAGACGGCAAGACACAAAGTTACCCTCTAAGTTATTATTGATTATTGGAACTATGTAGCATGATTCTTTAATGCTTCAACAACTCTATGTTTGATTATTGTGTTTGGTTACATACTTGCATGTAGAAGTATATTACACTTTCTGCCGTTATATGTTTATGCTTACTTTAAAAAGCACAAGAAGTTTTAGTAAGCAATCCTAAACACCCACTTAACCAAAACTTTTGTTATCAGGCAACATGGTGATCCTGAGAAAAAAATAAGCTCATTTTTTAATTGGTATTCTGATGTAAGTGACTGATGGCGTTGTGCGGATTTACATTTACAGGTAGTGGACTATGGAGTTCATAAACTGTGGGAGAACAACAACATCGGGGTAATGTTTATAATCTGATTGGATATATTTGTGTAATTTGTGGTTGTCTTGTTAATGGATGATTTTGTGGTTTGCTATAACTAAACTATCAAACGAGTTGGGTACCCGCAAATACTTAAATTTAGTTTGTTATTCTTGGATCTAATTTTTACATAGAGAGAGTATGGTTATTTTTGCTTAAGCTAGACATGTCGGAGCTTCACTTGTCGGAGGACATGACCTCAGATAGGAAGGGGTGGAGAGATAGGATTAGGATCTACGGTTAGATTTGGCTAGGGACTTAGGGGGTTTAGGTGGTTTTGGTGGGTTAGGCTTTTAGGCGTTTCTTTGTTGCCTTGCCCCGGCGTTTTCGGTCTTTGGCGCCCCATTTTTGCTTTGCCGTAATTTTAGGCCCCGTGCGTTGCTTTGCTTTGCTCTGTGTTACTTAGGTTTGCCTGCTTTTCTTGCCCTGTTTTTGTTTTCGGTGCCTTGTTTTTTGCTCTGCCTTAGCTTTAAGCCCGTGCGTGTTTTTGCCTTGCTCTATGTTGCTCCTTTTGGTTTGCCTGCTTTTTCTTAGGGCTTTGGTCCTTTGTTTTTTTGATTGTGTCCACTTTTGTGATCCTTTGCATGTGCTCTCTCCCGTGCTCCCTGCCTTGTTTTACCCTTTTCTTCCCTACTTGTGCTTGTTGTTTACTGTCTTCTGTTTTCTTCTCTTTTCTATCTCACCTGCACACCTGCACTTGCCGGAGGTCTCGTTGGAAGCAGTCTCTCTACTCCCGGGTTAGGATCTGTCTACATTTTACCTCCCCCATACCCCGCCCCGGCGGATTGGGTTTGTTATTGTTGTTGTTGTAGTGAGTATGGTTATTCCTTTTAATGAGATATTATTGTTAAATCTTGGCTATAGATTAAAATTGGCTATAGTCCGCTCATCAATTAAACATTCTCTTAATAGGCACTAATAGCCCACAAACATAGAATCATAGAATCACATTTTTAGGTTCTTGGATATCCAAGGGAAATATACAAGAGACTTGCCCACACATATATGTATCGCAAATACATATACATGTACATACATCCGTATCTTAGTGTATATCTATATCTATGTCTAGGTATGTATATCTGTATATAGCATGGATTATCTAAACTGCTACATTAAGCACATGTTTAGTGATATAAGCTGTAGTTAAAATAAGTCATTATGAGTTACTCTAAGATTGCTTGATGTAAGAAGAAAGTTGCATTTCTCAAGCAAAAAAAAAGAAGGAATGATTTATGTTTATAACGTTTTATTCTAAGACATTGTCATTGGTTATGCAGAAGCGATATGAGGACATTCCAGTTTTGGGACAAAGACCAGTTGACGAATGAAATGGGCATCTATCACCTTTCTGAAATGTTGGAAGTGAAGCCATATGAATCTTTTTAACATGTATTATTATATATTTAATTTCCGTGAAATCTTATTTTGGTTGATGTAGTGAGATTGTTTCATTTTCTTAATGGTTTTTGGGTATGGGGATCAAACCCGAACTAAAATTGGAATACGGGACATCATGTTGTGGCATGTTTTGAAAATGGATTGAAGTTGAACCATCAAAGCAAGAGTAAGAAACGCCTACGTAGTACGTTTGATATGTGTTATAATTGGCAAAACAGGTAAGCCAGGTAGTTAAAGTTTTAGATGAGTTAAAACATGCTGGGTCGGTGTTTTTTTCTTTTCTTGTTTATTTCATACATAATTAACAATTAATTTAACATCAAACTATTTTAGAGCAATGGCTCAGGGCAACCAGAAATGTTTTACAAAATTTACTTGGTATACTTTAGGTAATTCTTAAACCATCCAGACTCATTTTTAGCTTAACTGTATTTTTGCTAATTTTTTCCTGTTTAAGGTTCTGATATAAATAGTATGTTTATGACCCATTTCGTATATGTTGACAGTAGACGTGTCTGCTCTTTAGGCAAATAAGTTTGTATCGACTCGGATCATGATCTATCAAAGGTCCAATTTGTATCAACTATTGAATTCCTTTAAAGGTATGACCCATAGAAAAAAAAAACATAAGAAAAATGATGTTAGCAATGAGATTGAAATTTAACCAGCAGGATCATGGAACCCTGAGTTGACAATAAGAAAAGTACCCCATATGAGATACCCATAGTAGTCTTAAAAATGCAGGACCTGTGCAATTACCAAAACGAGGTCCAAACCACATACATGTTTTTAGCAAAACACCATATGTGACACTTTGTCGAAGATCAAAACAAACAAACTCACCTTTGAAATATTTTAGAATAGCATAAGAATGGTTGTGAAATTCGTAGACATTGCTGTTCACGTAGTCATTGCCACAGTGCAAACTTGAAGTGGTAGGTCAATCTAGAACAAGATAGATGGTGGTGGTGGTGACTGGTAACACATCCTTGAAGGATTGAAGCTTGAAAGAGTCGTGTGGTGTTGTTAGGGGTGCTAATGCCAATTTTTAACCTCAGTCCAAAGATCTTGAGACTTGGAGAACTTGTAGATGAAGATGGAGAACTGTTGTCTCCAATGGAGACAGTACATGTCTAGATATGCACATATATGGGTCTCGGTTTGTATGATATTGTCATGGAACCGAATTGAAGCCAAACATTAGGTATATAGAAATATAGCACTACTTGCGAGATCAAGAAAATCCCAATTCTTTTAGATTGTGCTTTAGCCCACTCTTTTGGGTCTATCACATAGCCAACACGGAGTACGTAAATCCTGCTAGTAACATGCAAGATACGCAGGTCGGGGTCGCATCTGAACTGTTAAGCTGCCCTAGGAACCACCTTCGAGACTACAAACCATACCATTCTCAGTTTAGACACAATTGAAATATTCTAAAATGCCATTGAGACCTAGTCGAAAGCCATTAAAACTAATAAACAGCCGAATAATTTGCCATATCACAATAGATCAACTATTTATTCAGCTCACTGGTTTATTTTTACCTCTGGAAATTGAGGCCAATATATTTGTAATTACTAATTACCACTCATTTTTCAAGCCCTCCCAAATAACCACACATACTTGTCATATATACAACAACAACAACAACAACAACAAACCCAATCCCGCCGGGGCAGGGTATGGGGGAGGTAAAATGTCCTACCCCTACTCCCGGGTAAACCCGAGGGTAAAGAGACTGCTTCCAACGAGACCTTACATACTTGTCATATATGCAACTGGTTATTTACTTAATTGTTCCAGCTAAAAAACTGAGAAAAGAAGAAAGTAACGAAGTTGATGGAAAACATTTCCAAACAAGAAACTATGAAATCTACATTAATCAAACTAAGAGCCCAAACCTTAGCTCAGAATTCCTCAGGCTACATTGCGTACACACGTGACTATAGAAATGATAGCAATGAATTAGACAAAACTTTTAACGCTTTTTCTCGAATTTTGTTTTTGGATTCTGAAGGAAGTTCATTCACTTTTCACAGCATTATAGATATGTTGCACGAAGATCCAGGATGAACGGAAACTAATTGTAGCGAGCATTAAGAAGAATGCATAACAAAAAAGAAAATTGTAGCAAAAGAAGTAGGATGACTGCATGAACCCATTCATGTTTGACCTTGAATAGTAGTATATGCAATACCCGAACATAAAGATAGCAACTGAACCCCCTCGCCACACGGATCTGTTATATAAAACCAAATGATGACACGAGTCAATGCAGGATCAAGATTTAACCATTTCCATAAAATATAAATTAACATAAGTACATGGTTTTTATGCGTTTTACGAAATTACAGCAATTAAAACAGAAACATTGTGAAAATAGGTTGCTATTTCATGAGATTAACCATTTCTAGAATAGAGGAAATGGTTAATAGAGGTAATGGTTTGCTTTTCAAGGTCTATACAAGAGTTACAACTTCCAAATTCTTATGACTTCTATTAGGTTTGGAGAAAACAAGTTTGACGCTACATACAAATTAGTAACAAGTGATGCTAGTTGACAGGCTTCGACATTGAATTAAACTATGTTGGACTTGAACTTATCTCTTTAACTTGGAAGGAGTATTTACTATCCGAAATCATGATTTGCAAAGTTGTTAGATTAAATATTTACAGTTTGACTTTAGAGGTCAAACATACCAAGTTTCAATCTCTAACTCGATACAAATCCCCTTTCCAAGAAAAGGACCAATGATGCAATAATTTTTTAACAAATAGTACCACTATGGAAACGTTGCTAATACACTTTTTCCAAAATACCAATATTGGTTAATAAGTAGTATGTACTTAAGACAACAAAAGTCAAAGTAAGCTCAATAACATACCTCCACCACCATTGATGATCTTCTACCGTCAGCTGGATGTAAGTCAACCCAATGCTCAAAAGCGATGTAAGTATGACCAGAAGAAGAAAGGTTATAAACAGAATACCGGGAAGAGTCAGAATTTTGTAACTCCAAATCGTTGCATACAGATTATGCAACTCAAGAACAATTGCACTAAACGGTAAAAGACCCGAGATCAACATTTGACCAGGAGTCTTTCTGTACCAAGTTAACATAGGAATCTCGCGTGGGGATATCTTTGTAGCAGAAGGTGCTTGAAACTTTGATCTAAAACGATATCCCATTAACCCACCAAAAGCAAGCAGCGGGATTGCAATTAAAGCATATAGAAGTAAAATCACCACTATGGTACCAAATGGAAGTGATGTAGTAGCTCCCATTGATATGGAAATTGTGTTAAGAAGACTCAAGATGATAGAAAGTGGTCCCATGTAAAGAATCCCCGATAAAAGAACACATTTTTTCTGCAAATATTCACGTATATAGCATAATTATATCAGATCAGAGTAGAAAATTTTCAAAGCGGTTGTGGGATATTTTGCAAGTTTATCACAGTTGACCATAAAAAGTCAACATGGTCCAAAGGAGTATACAGGCGGTAGATTTGTCCTAGAGTAAGAAAAGAACATACCCATTCAGTCTCGGAAAATTGGCCAAAAAATGATGCAGCACTGTATCCAGCTACTGGGGCAGTAAGAATAAAAAACAGCACGAGTGAAGTCGATATAGTGCCGCGACTGTAAGGATATAGGACCTCGAAAAATGATAAAATGAATAACAAGCAAACACTGCAAAAATCACAAGCATTATCAGCATCTGTGTAGTCCAACTTTAGAACATTGTAAAAGACAATTGCAGCAAAGTGTGTCAGGCAGCCTAGTAAACTGTCACAATAGATAACTAAATTCCCCATAATTGTTTAGGTATTTTATAACTAAATTGTGAGTCATATATAATTAAAACACTATATCAGTACAAAAAATTTACCTTTTAGTATTAAGATAGAGAAATCTTACCAGTTGCCATAAACTGCATCCGGTTAGGCGTTTATGGCCTTATGCTATTTTTTTTTATTTTTATTTTTAATTTTATTATTATTTTTATTTTTATTATTATTTTTTATTTATTTATTTATTTTTTAAATTTATTCATTGACAAACATACCCGAATTTAACCCATACACAAGTTGATGACTTGATTTTATTACCTCTAGACTGCAAAAGTAACTCCATAATAATATATCTAATAGTATATTCATGAAGTTTGATTTTAAGTGGCTTACATGATCAGTAATTGTGTCCCAGTGCCCAAAACAGCACAAAACAACGCCATTCGTGGAGGATATCTGAATACATCACTATGAACATACTTCCAACCCACTTCTTTATCTTGTTCTTCATCTCCACTAGAATATCTGTGATAAATAACCGATTGAATTACAAAAAGTTAATATATAAAAAGGAATGTTTGCATAAAATATTAATGTACTTGAACATTTGGGCCATTTTGTAACTAGAAAACACTTTTAAAGAAAAATATAATTTAAGATAAAAAATACTATGGCGCTCAAACAGAACAGATGATAAGTGTTGTTGGTATTTTATGCAACTGACCCTAAATTATAAAGGTTTCAAGTCCCCTTTACTGAAATGAAGTAACATTACTTTTTGAGATCATTCTTCAAATGACGCATGAACAGCAATATAAGCAGACCCATCAACAGCACGATGATGACAACACCATTCACGAAAGAAAACCAATGAATTTTCCGTTGTGTAGGCAACAGAGAAGCTCTTGAATACTTATTCATCCTGTTCTTATATTCCGCGTGAAGTTGCATTCCATTTTATCGAATAGGTAAACTTGATATTGATTTCAGTCTCGCCAGTGATATCGACAACATGATTTGGGTCACTAAAAGCACGCATTTCAATCACTTGGTCACCATTGTAAAGAGCATCAAAATGGACATGTTTGAAGAGGTAATATTTTGACCCTTTCCCGTCACCTGTCCAGCTTTCATCTTCCATTTTCCCAATAAACCCCCAAAATGGAAGATCATCATAATACATTTGGAAGTAAAAGTCGTTCATGATAGCGTCTCTGAATTTTGTTATGTCATCTCTTTTAAGCTTCTTATTACACAGAACTTGCTCAACTTCATCTTCACGAAACCTTAACTCATATACAGTATTGGTCAACCTATCACCATTTAGTACCTCCCCGAGTGTTTCCTTCTTTGGGATAACTTGACCTACAAAATTTTTATTAGATCTTTTTGGATTAAAGACATATACGGGAAAAAATTTGTTAGTTTTGCAGTGCATCCTTTCACAAACAAATTGTTAACATGGTGCATACCCTGGTCTGAAGTTTTTAGATAGTTATTTGCTCGTTTGTTACTATGAGCAAGAAATACCAACCTGGATGGCAGAACGGCAAGTCATAATACTGATAGGTTTCACTGCAAGAGATATCAAGAGAACGATCGTTTAAGAAAGCACTTGAAACAAAAAATCGAGGTTTATCACATACAACAATCAATATAGAGACTGAAGCATAAAGTGAAACCCGAAGATGATAACCTCTATAATTACATATTCAAATAAACTTTAATCTTTCAAGCATTTTCCACATTGTTTCATATAGTAGGCCAGTCTAAATTCATCCATAAATCACAGGACCGAAACCCAAAAGAGGAAACTGATGAATAAAACTAAATGGGGAAACCGAGGTACTCTAAAATCAAGAACAAACTATCATGAATGAAATATCTAAATCATGCTAATCTAGCTCAAGCATCAAAACAAGGATATGCACTTAGTAAATTCCCTACATCTTTCCTTCTTCTAAGCAATCTTCTTCCTGTTAATTCACAACACAAAGATACAATTTGCAACTTTAATGCTGCAGAATCATTATGAACAAAGCATGCACTTCAACTGGATGACTATATAAGCACAATATTTAATAAAAAAATAAAAAATAGTACATCAGCATTCCCGCATGGCCAGCAGCCCAACACTGAACTTTTAATCTCAAAGAACGATAACATGAATCTGCAATGTACTTATCTCCTTGATGTTTATGGTCTTAATACTCCCCATATAGTCAAATTATCAATGTTTTCGACATAACGAGCACAAATCTTGCAATTCGAACTTCAAAAACAACTTCTTTCAAACTCAAAAACAAAATTTGAAATCCCTTCATCAAAATTAACCAACTTTCGATATGGGTATTCATATCCTAATCAAACCAACCTAAAATCACACCAAAATCAATAACATTTCACACAACTTTTCTGCTAACTAAACTCAAAATTAACCAAAAACACACAAATAATACAAAATCAAGCAGCTTTCTACATGGGTATTCAAATTCTCATCAAATCAACCAAAATCAAACCAAAAATCAATAATCTTTCACATAAAATTTCTACTAGTTAAACACAAACTTAACCAAAAAAAAAACAACAACAACAAAGTACTAACCTGGGATTATTCAAAGGACCAACAATGTTAGCAAACAAAGGCATATTATCTCCTACATTGTACTTATGATCATAAACTGAAGCTGAAACTGAGATTACTATTAGCATCAAGAAAATACTAATTAGGGTTGATGTTTGATACATGATTAATGATTTTAAACAAGTTTTTGGAGCGAAATTTATAGAAATTGAAATGGGGTTTTATGTAAAATTGTTGGGTTTTTAAGGGATTTGAGTAAAGATTGATTTTGTTACATGATTTGGTATTGTGGTCAACTGTTTTTTCTTGAAATGTTGTGTTGGATCATAAGAAAATTAGGAGACTGTCATAGTGTTCTGTTATGTACTTATGTTAGACCCTTTGAGTTTGTGTTATACATTATGTTGGTCCTTTACATTTTGTTAAAAGTTTGTTGTTTTTTTATTTTTTATTTTTATCTTTTAACTAACTATCTGACAATATATACACAACATATCATATTCACACGTTTTAAACAGTATTGAACCTAAAACAATTTGGTTAGCGAACATTCTCAAACAAGAAGTAACTCTAAGACAAAAGCCTTTTGGCAAAAGAGTTTTAGTTCTATTTTTCAAACCACAATCAAAGTGGCGCATTGATTACTAGTTAGTCATCTGATGTCTTAAAAAGGTCTAGATTTTAAACCCATTAACACAAAATTGAGAGTGACTAGGGCATGGGTCTTTTGGTTAAGTTGTCTTTTTTGTTTCTTTGACAAGGAATGACAGATGTCTAAGAATCTGGATCATTACTAATTAGGATAGAACTTGAAATAAAGTTTAGGTGTTGTTTGTTTATTTAAGAAATTCTGAATTTGAATCTAATTCCAACATCTGAATCTATGGTTAAAATGTCTAAATATGATTCCATCTTAATGTGAATAAAAGGCTGAGAAAATCTGAATCTGACTCATATAACAGTGTTTGTTTTTGTATTAAAATGTCTGGATTTGTTGGATTATCAATGAAATTTTTTTTCCCATCACAAATCACGACTTGACATCGACACAATAATAAACGGGTTATGGTTGGTGATCTACATGGGTAACTCGTTTAATAAGGGGATCGTAAACATTCTCAACCCGTCAAAATGTGTTTGGTTATGATTTAACGTTACAATACGAACTGTCACCCATAACTAATATCCTTTTGTACATTTTTTATTTAACAAAAAATACGCGGTGATTTTCTTTAAAAGTATTTTGTATACGAATGGAAAATTCAAAACAGAAAAAAAGAAATACAAAATGATTAAAAAGAGAAAAAAACAAAGTTACGAGACGTTAAAAGGTGTTAACACACCCATCAATATCTAGTTTAGTAAGAGTTTTGACATCTTATTACCTCTTTAATGAATAGAGAAAACAAAACGGTCTAAATCTTAACTGCCTCTTATCGTCTCTTAATATTCCAAAAAAACACGAATATGATATTTTTCAGTTTAAAAAAACAATAAACTAAAATGTTACTTCACAAAAAAAATAATAATATTAGTAACTAAGAAGACCCATGCCAAAATCCCAATATCTCAACAGCCTTCTAAGACAAACGAAAATACGAAATGCTCTTCCAAAATCCTTGGTAAGGGTTAGAATTCTACAGGAAAACGAAATGGTCTTTCAAAATCATAAAAATATCCAAAAAGCAAACTCATAAACACATATAAGAGAAAAAAATTGCTAAAAGAATTTAAAAGTTCTCTTGTGACAAGCATAAGGACACTTGTCAAAATTTTATGAGAGTTGCCCAAGAATTCAAGGGAGACAGACGCCCATGGGGTATTTGAAGAACTAGGAATTTTTTGGGGCACATGGGGTGAACACCCTTGTACTTTTGGGGTAGATGTAGAATTTGCCCTTTAAGAAATTCTGAATTTGAATCTGATTCCAACATCTGAATTTATGGTTAAAATGTCTAAATATGATTCCATTTTAATGTGAGTAAGAGGCTGAGAAAATCTGAATCTGACTCATATAACAGTGTTTTTTTTTGTATAAAAATGTCCGAATTTGTTGGATTATTAATGAAACAATTTCTCCCATCACAAATCACGACTTGACATCGACACGATAATAAACGGGTTATGGTTGTGGTTAGATGGGTGATCTACATGGGTAACTCGTTTAATAAGGGGATCGTAAACATTCTCAACCCGTCAAAATGTGTTTGGTTATGATTTAACGTTTCAATACGAACTGTCACCCATAACTAATATCCTTTTTTACATTTTTTATTTATCAAAAAATACGCGGTGATTTTCTTTAAAAGTATTTTGTATACGAATAGAAAATTCAAAACAAGAAAAAAGAAATACAAAATGATTAAAAAGAGAAAAAAAAAAGTTACGAGACGTTAAAAGGTGTTAAAACACTCCCTCAATATCTAGTTTAGTAAGAGTTTTCAGCCTTTTATTACCTCTTTAATGAATAGAGAAAAACAAATGCATGAAATTTGAACTACCTCTAATCGTATCTTAATATACAAAAAAAAACACGAATATGATATTTTTCAGTTTAAAACAACAATAAACTGGTTAAAATGTTACTTCAAAAATAGAAAACAGTAGTAGTAACTAAGAAGGCCCATGCCAAAAGCCCAATATCTCAACAGCCTTCTAAGACCAACGAAAATACGAAATGCTCTTCCAAAATCTTTGGTAATGGGTTAGAATTCTACAGGCAAACGAAATGGTCTTTGAAAATTATAAAAATATCCAAAAGGCAAACTCATAAACACATATAAGAGAAAACAGTTGCTAAAAGAATTTAAAAGTTCTCTTGTGACAAGCATAAGGACACTTGTCACAATTTTATGAGAGTTGCCTAAGAATTCAAGGGATACAGTCGCCCATGGAGTATTTGAAAAACTAGGAATTTTTTGGGGCATATGGAGTAAACACCGTTGTACTTTTGGGGTAGATGTAGAATTTTCCCTTTAAGAAATTTTGAATTTGAATCTGATTCGAACATCTGAATTTATGGTTAAAATGTCTAAATATGATTCCATCTTAATGTGAGTAAGAGGCTGAGAAAATCTGAATCTGACTCAGATAACAGTGTTTTTGTTTTGTATAAAAATGTCCGAATTTGTTGGATTATTAATGAAACATTTTCTCCCATCACAAATCACGACTTGAAATCGATACAATAATAAACGGGTTATGGTTGTGGTTAGATGGGTGATCTACATGGGTAACTCGTTTAATAAGGGGATCGTAAACATTCTCAACCTGTCAAAATGTGTTTGGTTATGATTTAACGTTTCAATACGAACTGTTACCCACAATTAATATCCTTTTTCACATTTTTTATTTAACAAAAAATACGGGGTGATTTTCTTTAAAAGTATTGTGTATACGAATGGAAAATTCAAAACAAGAAAAAAGAAATACTAAATGATTAAAAAGAGAAAAAAACATAGTTACGAGACGTTAAAAGGTGTTAAAACACTCCCTCAATATCTAGTTTAGTAAGAGTTTTCAGCCTTTTATTACCTCTTTAATGAATAGAGAAAAACAAACGCATGGAATCTTAACTACCTCTAACCGTATCTTAATATACCAAAAAAAAAACACGAATATGATATTTTTCAGTTTAAAAAAACAATAAACTGGTTAAAATGTTACTTTAAAAAAAGTAAATAGTAGTAGTAACTAAGAAGGCCCATGCCAGAAGCCCAATATCTTAACAACCTTCTAAGACCAACGAAAATACGAAATGCTCTTCCAAAATCTTTGGTAATGGGTTAGAACTCTATAGGCAAACGAAATGGTCTTTCAAAATCATAAAAATATCCAAAAGGCAAACTCATAAACACATATAAGAGAAAAAAATTACTAAAAGAATTTAAAAGTTCTCTTGTGACAAGCATAAGGACACTTGTCAAAATTTTATGAGAGTTGCCCAAGAATTCAAGGGAGATAGACGCCCATGGGGTATTTGAAGAACTAGGAATTTTTTGGGGCACATGGGGTGAACACCATTGTACTTTTGGGGTAGATGTAGAATTTGCCCTTTAAGAAATTCTGAATTTGAATCTGATTCCAACATCTGAATTTATGGTTAAAATGTCTAAATATGATTCCATCTTAATGTGAGTAAGAGGCTGAGAAAATCTGAATCTGACTCATATAATAGTGTTTTTTTTTGTATAAAAATGTCCGAATTTGTTGGATTATTAATGAAACATTTTCTCCCATCACAAATCACGATTTGACATCGACACAATAATAAACGGGTTATGGTTGTGGTTAGATGGGTGATCTACATGGGTAACTCGTTTAATAAGGGGATCGTAAACATTCTCAACCCGTAAAAATGTGTTTGGTTATGATTTAACGTTTCAATACGAACTGTCACCCATAACTAATATCCTTTTTTACATTTTTTATTTGACAAAAAATACGCGGTGATTTTCTTTAAAAGTATTTTCTTATACGAATGGAAAATTCAAAGCAAGAAAAAAAGAAATACAAAATGATTAAAAAGAGAAAAAAAAGAAGTTACGAGACGTTAAAATGTGTTAAAACACTCCCTCAATATCTAGTTTAGTAATAGTTTTCAGCTTTTTATTACCTCTTTAATGAATAGAGAAAAACAAACGCATGAAATATTAACTACCTCTAACCGTATCTTAATATACCAAAAAAACACGAATATGATATTTTTCAGTTTAAAAAAACAATAAACTGGTTAAAATGTTACTTCAAAAAAAGAAAATACTAGTAGTAACTAAGAAGGCCCATGCCAAAAGCCCAATATTTCAACAGCCTTCTAAGACCAACGAAAATACAAAATGCTCTTCCAAAATCTTTGGTAATGGGTTGAATTCTACAGGCAATCGAAATGGTCTTTCACAATCATAAAAATATCCAAAAGGCAAACTCATAAACACACATAAGAGAAAACAGTTGCTAAAAGAATTTAAAAGTGTAACATATTGGATTTCCCAAACACTCAATCAATCACAAATATGGGGCGTATGGTTTAGAGGTTTTAGAGAGAGAAAGTAGGATGGGAGCCTTTCTAGAGAGAGAAAATGAAAGAAAACATAGAAGGTTAGATTAGAATGAAAGGTCCAACCCTCTACCTTGGGAGGTAGAGGGTATTTATAATTACAAACTAAACGTCCTCCTTGGTTGTGGATCAGGCATACAGAGGGTAAAGACCCGTCCGTCCTCCACGGTGTTGCACTAAACTAAATAACTAACTAAATAACTAGTAAATAACGTAATGTCAACGAGCTAACTTATGCTAGATTATATATGGGGTGACCGACACTTCACTATGGAATTTCTAATTCCTAACAATCTCCCCTAAGGGAGGTCACCCCATGTTTTACATTTCGAATCCTAGCATTCTATTTAATCGTCAGTCTTGAGCTCGTAGACTTTAATTCTTCAACTTCCGCATCTTTTGTGCTTTAGCAGTGATACTTCAAAGTCCGATTATATTTTGTACTTTTATTGGAGGCCTTTAACTGATCCACATCTTTGATGATCTTCGAGCATTCTTTGAGATCATCAGCCACAGTAAATCTCTGGATCACCCTTTATTGTGTTGCTATCATGTGAAGTTGTGACTTTTGGACCGTCATGCTCACACTTTCTGGATCATGACATCTTTTCATCAGAGTAGCGGAAGCTTCTTGGCTCATGATATTTTGCAGCAGCGTAGCGGAAACATAGTATAAAATATCAGAGCCAGGTTCTATAGATATGCACAAGTCATGATTTCTTCAATTAAGTGTGGATGCTATGAGCATGCGGCTTTGGATTGACTCCTCAATTCTGATCAGCTGCAATCGTCGAGGTGTACCTGCATAAGACAGTTAGCAATAAAGCGCACGAAAGTGTCTTTGATCACTTTTGTTGAATTGAGGTACACGGCCCACGGTTCCCCATTGATCAGTATAAGTACTGCCTGTGATCAGGTAGGATTCCGAAGAATCTCCTTGACAGGGTTTCGCAGCTGTTCTAGTTGTTCTCAAACCGGACGTCTCAAAGAAGACAACGGAATTGAGTGAACCGCGAATTGAGATTCATTGATTGATGAAAAATTGATTTGAAAACAATCGCGTATTGCTTAGAAGAAAGAGTTTTGCAATACGACGAAGGTTTTATGAGAAAGATCAATTTTCAATCAAAAACACTTTTTGTATTTGAAAAGAGTACACATTCGACGTGCTAGATAAAAGAAGAAATTTGCACATCTAACGGTTTTTCCAAAAGTATTTTTCAATCAGAGATACTTTTTGAATTTGAAAATGAATACACATTCGATGCGCTAGAGAAAAGATGATTTGCACATCGAACGGTTTTTCCAAAAGTATTCGTCAATTCATTTCCTGGACCAAGGTTGATTCACAAGTGAATCGCCCCATTGTTTCTATCCAGTTGTCACAAGTTTGATCTTTTAGAAAAGATCTCACATGTCACCCACCAAGAGCTTGTTTGATGTTAGCTCTAGAAGGATTTCCATCTTCATCGTGAATATTTAACATATCACTCGGATGTTCTGGCAATACCACAAGGGTAATGCGTAGGACTCTTAAAATATATTCTTACTTTCCACATTGTGTGAAACAGCAAGTCTTCGTTAATTTAGTGTCCTAATGAGATTTTATGGATGATCTCTTGGCTCTAGACTCAATTGTGCACATTTGGTTCCTATGCGGGAGACTAGGGAGAGGGTCTCCTTCTTCAATATCAACAATCTCTAAGAGAATGTCGATAGATTATGTAGGTTCCCCGTGAGAATGAAACAAGTCATTTTAAGAGGAACTTGAGTAGCTTGGGAAGTTGTAGTGCAGTGCGTCACTGGGTCCATGACGTCTTGTCTTCAATACCAGTGTTACCTTAGTAACCACCAGTAGCATATGAATTGAACTCGGTTTCTGCCCTAAGGTTGAATTATTGGAGGGCTATTTCTTTTCACCCTTTTCACATTTAATTCTTTTTCATTCTTCAACCCCTTCAGTGCTTACCGAGACTTCATTACTAGAACCTTGTTGAGTTTGTTCCAGTACTAGCTCTGTCTCAGTCGGCACTCTTCCCATATCTTACTTTTCTCCTTTTTTCATCACACCTAAGGACTCTACACTATCTAGTGGATTGTCCCTGGGTAGATCCCTCCGGTTCTGGCGGATCGTGGGAACTAATACCTAACCTCACCATCCTTATAACTCCATGCATAAAGTAAAATGGTCGGTCTTTTGGTATTGTTCATTTCTTCTCGAAACCAATAGAAAAATCATTTGGAAAATCAATCAAGGTACTGGTGATAAAATATCAAAGTATTTTGTACCTTAATAGTTTTGATCATTTAGAAATGCTCCCCCTCAATATTTGCATATGATTTTGAAGTTGTTTAGCACATGGAGGCAAGAGTTCCTTTTAAATAAATTCTTGATCACAATTTCCATGGAAAAAGCCATTTGATTTTCTTTGGTAAATTCTCCCCCTCAAAATGTGCATAGGATATTTGAAATCATTTGATCACATAGAGGAAAGAGTTCTTTGAAGTACTTTTCACGATTGCCAATATAAACCATTCGCTCCCCCTCACTATGTGCATCGATATACGAAAGAGTTTGGCACATATTAGAGAGAACTTGCACTTTGAATCAAAACGTTCATCTTTTATCAAATTTCATAATTAAATCACAAATTCTCCCCTGATCAAAAATATCAAACCCTTTGAGATTTTGGATCCCAAGTGATTTAATTAGGTTTAGAAAACATGGGAGAATATGTGGCCTGGTTAAAACTCATCTGTTTTTGGATAAATCCTCCTCCTCAACATGTGCATTGTGTATTTAAATCGTTTGGCACATGGAGGCAGGAGTGCCTTTAAAGGACTAAAACCAATTCCATTAAATAGATTTGAGATTTAAATCACGATCTCTCCCCGATCAAAAATTTCAAACCAATTGAGATTTTGGATCCCGATTGATTTAAATCATTTAGAAAGTTTTAGGGAAAGACGTGGCAAGATTCAATTTTTGAAAAATGACAGATAAGGACCATTTTAAGACATTAAAGATTGTTAGTGTCAGGTATGATAGTTTTAAGAGATCTTTAAGTAAAATAAAACAATTTAACAATCAAACAAGAACAGAAAAAATTTCATTTTGAAAGACCTTGATTCAAAAGGAAAATCATACCATGATATAACATTAAATCTTTAGATCACCACTTTATTTCGTACAAACGGACTTGATAGATGAAATATCGTTTGAAAATATTTAATTTTAAATCACTCTCCCCCTCAATCGATGACCGCAGTCGATGATTCAAAAGGAAAATCATACCATGACATAACATTAAATCTTTAGATCACAACTTTATTTCGTACAAACGGACTTGATAGATGAAATATCGTTTGAAAATATTTAATTTTAAATCACTCTCCCCCTCAATCGATGACCGTATTCGATGATTGAGTGACTTAAGTTTTGATAAAAATGAAGTCCGGTGATTTTCAAAATAAATTCCAATTAATTTTCAAAACAATATTTTCCATTTTCAAAACAATTTAATCAAATTATTTCAAAATTGTTTAAAAATGGTATCTTGCACAAAGATACGTTAGGTGGTTGAGAAGCTTATGTTGTTGTTGCTGTAGGGCTTGGAAGAAAAACGATGCAGTCAGATGAGACTTCTTACGTTACATTTTTCCATGCCAACTCTCCATAGAAGTCCAATTAAGCTCCGTTTCTTCATTTGTCAACCCAAGATATAGTTGCCCTTTCCTTTCGGCATCCAATCATCAATTGTGGGATCCGGATCGGGAACATTCTTATAATAGTGAACACACATACATATATATGGTGGTCGACATCACCCAAACAACAATCGACTAATAAAAGTCAATTCAACATATCAATCAGATCACAAAAGGTATGGGAATAATGTGTTAATCAATCTATAATCATCTAATCCTAACAATCTTATCCTAGGCACCTAGTCATTCAACATAGGTTAACATCATTTTTCAGTTAAGCATTTAGGATAATTAGATAAGTCCGATAGATGATATAGATTTGAAAACATTCTACCCCTCAATCAATGACTTATTTTTCTGAAAAGTTTAAAAGTTCTGAAGTCATTGATTGAGTTTTCAATTTTTACGAAAACTTGATTCTGATTGATTTTCAAGCAACTAAATTTTCCACCATTTTGTTAAAACAAATATTCTTCTGAAGAATTTTAGAAGGAAAAATATTTGAGTAGGAACAGCAGTCCTTCGACATACTTTCCTCATTTTGTTTTAGGATAAGTGCACGAAATTTTTGAAAGTTTGTTTAGCGACACTTTCCTTTCTTGAAGAGCGGGTTGCTATCGGAAATAATAGCAAGCCATAGTTTAAGCGGGTTCTGATCAGTAACGCAAGCCATAATTTGAAGCCGGGTTCTGATCACGAAATAACGTAAGCCATTTGATTTGTGACATGTTTTGAAAAATAATATTTACACCTTCTGCTCGAAATTCATCTATGGTCCGGTGCCATTATTGAATGACATTTCTAAGACCGCAGATGTTATCGATACCAGAAGGCCTGTCATGAGAAAAACAATATTTTTGACTTTTCAAAATTTTGATTTTTATGGGTTTTTGAAGGTTTTATATTTTTCTATTTTCTTTTGTTGGTTTTCTATTTTTGTATTTTGCTTTTTGATAATTATATACAAAGATAGAGAAATAGTTTAAGAAGATGATGATACGAGTACCGAAATAAGGAAATCGTTCAGCACATTGTAGAAGATAGAAGTCATCATCTCTTAAACTTTCAACACCAAAGCATTTGAGGCTTTTGAATCGTCGCAAGAACTTGAGCCTTCTAAAAGTGAATCTTTGGCAGCTTCCCCCAAACCGACAATCCTCGAAAAAAGACCATTTCCCTCAAGAAGAAGAAGTGAAGCAAACAGTCTCATTGAATGAAGCTCAACACCCCGAAGAAGGCGAGAACACCGAGTAACAAGATAACCGAGATCATCTTTGCGTTTATTAAACCCAGAATAAATGATTAAGCCCGATCACATGATCCTGTTGTGCGTCCCCGATGTACACATTACTCTTCGAGTTAGAGCAGTTGTCAATTCTGGGGAACAATATATCACCATCTTCATTTTACCAAGTGTATTCCAGTTATCTTCCATATAACCAATCAGCCCATAATGTACACAAGTACCCAACCAGAGTTGAAACACCAACATCATAGTAACTGGTTTAATCACTGATCTTCTCTGCGGAAGTCAACTCCGGAATAACTGATTAAGCTCGATCATGTGAATATGTTGTATGACCCTGATGTACACATATCTCTTCCCTGATGGTTGCGATCTCATCGAAATCATCATTACATTGTGTACATGAAGCAATAACCAGAAGCACTACCATAAATCATATAGAAGATGTCAATAAGCAATATCATCTCACGCTCCACATATTCTTCTCATATTTCTTCCTGCTGAAAGCTGAGTTAACACATACCAAAAGTATCCAGAGACCACTTCCCCCCAAATGGTTGGAATAATACATCCTTCCCCCAAATAGTTAGAATAATATATCCTTCCCCCAAATAGTTTGAATAATACATCCTTCCCCCAAATAGTTGGAATAACGAACCAAAGGCTACGAGTTAAACACTGAGTTTCTCTACGGTTATGACATTTGTCTTTCCCGGGATTACTTCAATAGAGAAGAAGTATTAAGTTCATCACGTGTACTCGTTGTGTGTTTAGATGTATGTCTCCTTCCCCCTTGCTGGTTTTGATACCTCAGAATCAGCAACACATTGTTCATACCAAATATTCTTGAAATAGAGAAGAACAAAAACTAGCTCAAATGAATCCTGTGAGAATCAACTGCTACAGAAACTCTCCCTGACTATCTTTACCATTCCATATGTAGACAATTTGAAGTTACCACTGAAGAAGAAAAACCCGATATACCAAACTTGAAACTGAAGTCGAATTCTGCACATTTGTATCTTAAGCTTGCACTTAAAGATGGAAGAACGGTGTTGAGAATTTATGCTTCAAGCAAATCTCTAAGTACTCACTACTCAAACAAAGTATGAGACATTAACACCTCTTGCGGTTATCCACACCGTCAAAGCGTGTGACACTGAGTAAAACAATGTAACTCCTAATAGTGATAGTTAACCAGGTCTTCAACCATCCACCCCGACTGCTGGTAACTAGATAAACCAAGTCTTCAACTCAAATTCTTAAGCCCGAGCAAGTAATCAAATAAGAACACGCCTTTGTGAAAGTCAACTTTAATCTCAAATAAGTGATAAATGATTAACTCCGAAGTAATCAACTTGTGTCAAATGTCCAACACGTGAATAAATATACAACCGGATGTACATTGACCCACTGAATGAACCGGAACAAATGATTCCTCAACATCAATGCAATCTTCCTAAAAGTATACATGTAGAGACTGATCTGGAAGATTCACCAATAACTTCGAGCGAATGAGGTAGTCATTTTTCTTGAAGTTCATGTGGTTGATTTATAGCGTGCACGTTGAGAGGAACAATAATCCGTGAAGATTTGACAAAGGAATATCAAAGAGCGGATCATTATTCATGAGTGCAACTGCAATATTATGATAGTCATTATCAACGCCTTGAGGAATAACTAGAGATTGGGCTTCTTGAGTAGTCTGAGTTGTACTTCTTAGATGATCAACATTCGCTAGCGGTTGGAAATACTCATCAAACATATCTTGAAACAATGAATCCCAGTTATCCTTAGAAGTGAAGCATTAGGCGTTGAAGGAGAGTCATATGACCATAATTAAAGAATCCATCAACAAGTAGTATATGCACTCTTCTCCTCCTCAAAAATTGCAACCGAAGTTGCCATTTTTGATTTGAACAAGTGAATAAGAATATACACCAATGAATGTAGATCCACTTGAGGGTTGAAAGAGTGTGGAAAAACATGAAGCTTGTTGATGAAGAATGTCGATGAGAATGGTCATACACATGAAGATTTCTCTTATTTTGAAGATAAAGCGCACTGAAGCGTACACCTTTCTTTTCTTTGAGGAACGGGGCCTGAAGTGTTATCTGCAGACGCCATAGTGATAAAGAACGAGGCATGAACTAATGTGAACAGACGTCATAACCGAATGAATATCAAGATTGAGTTACTTGAACCCGTGAGTTATGAGATATCAATCCATTTGTAATCCATACTTTAAGCCAGTCCATGTAGTGAAGGATCGAAGTATCTGCAACTGAGTAAGGACTACCTGCACTAATATTACAAACTTGATTGCATATATTTTGGTTAGTGACATTAGTATCCAAACCCTTTGGGGTTTTACAGTCAACCTTGATTTTGTCATCGGTAAACAGCTTTCCGGTAGGTATCCACCTAAGTCCAGCATCCTTAAACATTCTACCAGACGGTATCCATTTATGGCAAGGTCTAGGATTGTTAGGCTTCTTATGCATAGTGGAAGACTTATCCTTATTCCTAGTTTCCACAGATTTAGTAGTTGGTATCCATCTAGGTGAAGATTTTGGTTTGTTTTGCTTTGTATGCACAGTAGATGACTTAGTGAAAATCCTAGACTTAACAGGTTGAACCTTTGTATGAGCATTTACTTTCTTTAGGGATTTCAAAAAACAATTATCATGATTTGCCTTAAAGATGCATTTCAGACAATTTGAGCAAACAACTTGTTTGGATTCAGAAAATGATCTAGAGTTCTTAGAGTGATCTGCTATGGGAATAGCTTTATTCGAAAGGCAACTACTCTTAGATACAAGCCAATCCCTAGTCTTTAGTTGAGTGTTCCTAGGTAATGGTTTAAAACTACTAGCGGTGCCTTGAAACCTCATAGAATTCATCACCCTAGGTCTTGTACCTAAAATTCCATCTTTTCGAATCTGTGCCTTTTTCCTAGCTTTTTCTAGATAATAGCTCTTCCACAAGTCATTCATATCATATGAATTCTGAATTTTAATGCTTGGCTTAGACACATTTTTCGAACCAATCCTAGAGTCTTTGGGAGTAGAAGTAGTTGCATGTTGAGGTTTAGAGGAACTAGAAGCATAATTCTTAGGCAACTCAGGTGAAGTGATTGGTTTTGAAAAAACTTGTTTCTCATCAACTTGGGAGGCAAACCGTGTTTTTGAAAATTTTGGCCTTTCGGATATAAACGCGTAGGCGCCTAACAACGGACGGTTTCTAATGGGATGAGAAACTGGTTTCCCTAAGGTTGATGGTTTTGTAAACTTAGTGTACACACTTTTCCCTGATTTTCCTAAGCTCATTATTTAAGGCAACAATAGCGAAACTCTTTTCCTGAAGTTGAGCTTTGAGTTCATCAATTTTTGCTATCAAAGAGTTTGTTTGTTCCATTGTTGTAGTTCTAGCTTCTTTGACAGAGTCACTTAGTTCTATGTGATGCTTTCTCAAAGACTCATTTTCCTTTAGTAATTTGGCCACACAAACCGCTAATTCATCATTTCTCATTTGAATATCAACAATAGCATTAATATCAGAATTGCTTGTAACCAAATTACTTTTCACATGCATACCAGAAATATGTTTCTTCAAATTGTTGATGGTTGAGTCTTTGTCATGAAGCTAAGCTTTCAAAGTGTTCATTTCAAAAAGTTCACGGAATTCAGAAAGTTCCGGATTTTTACATGGTTTGTTAATTTGGAAACTTTCTTCTTTACTTTGTATCGCAATTTCAAGAGAAATGCAATGTTTTTCAAGATTTGAGAATTTGTTTGAAAGTTCATCAAAAGCCTTTTTATAAACCATATTGTTTGTTTTGAAACACTTAATCTCGACTCAGCCTCATTCAGGACATTTATCGAGTCATGTTCAACATCATGATCAGTTTGTTTAAGTACTTTAGCAGATGCACTATATTGAACAGTAAAGGGTACCTCATTACATGACACCTATTCAATTTTTGGTCTGATATCTGCATCCACATCATGTGTAACAAGAGTCACGAACCGTGGCGTGTCAAGCTTATCTATTCGATCCTCTGTATTGATTTCAACTGATCCATCATCCAATGCCTTACTGGTCTCAACACAACGATTTATTGATTGTACCCGACATTCATTCACCTTTCTGATCACATCATTTACTTCTTGTGTGCCAGGAGTTACTGAGCAGCTGGTTACATCATTCTTTGTTGCAACTGAAATTCTGCATTCGGCATCATCCATTCTTTCAACTGATCCATTGCCCAATATATCACAACCATCACTTAACTTAAATTGACACCCATTCAACTCATTCAAATTATCATTCACTTGGGCAGCATCCTTAATGTATATTTCCATATTACCCATAAGTTGAATAAATGTGTTTATAAACTCATGAATTTCCATTCCAGTATGTTTCTTGAATAAAATTCCAGTCAATTCATGATCAAAATCTGAGGAATATTCCCCCTTGATAAATGGTTGAAATTGATTGAAGATTACTTGAAGAGCTGCATTAGAATCATCAATTGATACCTTCATTTTGGTAATTTAAGTCTCAGTTGCTCTAAGTTCAGTAGCACGGTTCTTGTTAAAGTGGGTAGATCCTGACGAAGAAGAGCACTGCTTGTACGATCCATAGCTGTGGATAACAATTGTTTGAGGTGCTGATAAAGTAGTTGAAAGGGCTCAATGTTGCATTCCATTTGCTTTGCATCATGTGTCATTAACAAGTGTGACTCATTAGATTTTGACTCAGATTGTGAAGTGTTTTGATCATAAAATGCTGAATCAATCAAGGTAGAACATTCAGAATAGCAACTAGTTTCATTGTTCTGTGAGGTATCATAAAGTTCAAGCACTTTGGAGATTAAAGGGTCAGTGATGTAAGACATTGTGTTGATGGATATTAGATATGAGTAACTTGCATCAATTCATCAAATTGCTATAAAGACAAGTCGCCAACAAAACAACTCGCCAAGAACCATGACACCAAGTCGCTAGGAATTATGAAGACAAGTCGCTAAGCACCAAGTCAAAGAAATTATGAAATCAAGTCGCTAAGCACCAAGTCGCTAGACACAATTCGCTATAATGTCACGTCGCTAAGACACAGTCAAGTTGCTAAAGAACAACTCGCTAAGATCCAAGTCGCTAACACCAAGTCGCTGAGAATACAAAGTACAAGTCGCTAACAAAATTGAAAGCAAGTCGCTAACCTACCCAAGTCGCTAGCCGTAGTGGAGAATCCACTAACTTGCTTGTTTGTCGGCTTGTCTCAATAGACAAATCGCTAACAATTAACACTACAACTCGCTAACAATTACTGAAGCAAGTCGCTATGAAGAAAAACACTACGAGAGTCAAGTCGCTAGCAAGAAAAACTTCAAAAACACACTTTTCAATCCAAAACAAGGCCAACCACAGTGATTCAAGCTTTCCAAATCAAAACCCAAGCACATACAATGATTCTAAACACAAAAGTACTCTCAAAATTCAAACTTTAATACAAGAAATGATCCAAATGATGCAAAAACCACTAAACTTTCTCAAACTTAAAAACCATCTAAAACCATTAGAAATCCAAGGATATGTAAGAGAGATGATCAAACCATGGCTCTTGATACCATTTGTAACATATTGGATTTCCCAAACACTCAATCAATCACAAATATGGGGCGTATGGTTTAGAAGTTTTAGAGAGAGAAAGTAGGATGGGAGCCTTTCTAGAGAGAGAAAGTGAAAGAAAACATAGAAGGTTAGATTAGAATGAAAGGTCCAACCCTCAACCTTGGAAGGTAGAGGGTATTTATAGTTACAACTAAACGTCCTCCTGGTTGTGGATCAGGCGTACAGTGGGTAAAGACCCGTCCGTCCTCCACGGTGTTGCACTAAACTAAATAACTAACTAAATAACTAGTAAATAACGTAATGTCTACGAGCTAACTTATGCTAGATTATATATGGGGTGACCGACACTTCACTATGAAATTTCTAATTCCTAAAAAAAAGTTCTCTTGTAACCAAAAGAAATGCGTTTTTTTTCAATCATTGTTTTTGCTCACAAAATAGCCTATACTATTTTTTCTTTTCTATAAAAAAATTAGCGATTTTTATTCTCCAACCTCATCTTGAAATAAATTAGAATTCTTTTAAAAAATAGATTCTTTTTTAGAACATAAGTATAAACCTTAAAAGGTCACTAGAAAGGTCACTGTAACAGGGGCTTAGTTTTGGGGAATGGTTAGTCGACACCTAAAAGGTGTACAAGTCAGGGTTTCTCTACCGATTTAAACCTTTTGAAGAAACCTTAAAAGGACTTCAGGTTTTATCATTATATTAATTAGAGACACTATGCTATGTTAACACTAAAAAAGACGCGCAACTGTTTATTTTTCTTTGGATGCTATTAATTTTAGTCATAAAAGCATAAATCTAAAAGCAAGAGTTTTGATTCTAATATAGACAACGGTTTTGAGTGACATTGAAACTTTGGTACGATTTTCTATCGTTCTCGAGCTTGTTCTCTTCGAACTCCATTTTGTGCATATTTTTCCTACACAAAAAATTTAAGAAATCATGATAATGACAAATAAGGAACAATCTGTATCTAATCAAAGCAAATAACCGCTATAAATGATTAGAAACCTGTTGTCTGATCAGTCTGATCATTCTACGACGCCTCCTTGCATTAGTTGTCGCTGAAGCATCAAGCCGCATGGTTTGATTAGAAAAAAAAAGAGTACTTCAGCATTCCCTTATCGCCAGCAGCCCAACACTGAACTTTTAATCTCAAAGAACGATAACATGAATATGCAATGTACTTATCTCCTTGATGTTTATGGTCTTAATACTCCCCATATAGTCAAACCAACCTAAAATCACACCAAAATCAATAACATTTCACACAACTTTTCTGCTAACTAAACTCAAAATTAACCAAAAACATACAAATAATACAAAATCAAGAAGCTTTCTACATGGGTATTAAAATTCTCATCAAATCAACCAAAATCACACCAAAAATCAAAAATCTTTCACATAAAATTTCTACTAATTAAACAAAAACTTAACAAAAAAAAAAAAAAAGGACCAACATGGGATTATTCAAAGGACCAACAATGTTAGCAAACAAAGGCACATTATCTCCTACATTGTACCTATGATCATAAACTGAAGCTGAAACTGAGATTACTATTAGCATAAAGAAAATACTAATTAGGGTTGATATTTGATACACGATTAATGATTTTAAACAAGTTTTTGGAGGGACATTTATAGAAATTGAAATGGGTTTTATGTAAAATTGTTGGGTTTTTAAGGGATTTGAGTAAAGATTGATTTTGTTGCATGATTTAGTATTGTGGTCAACTGCTTTTTCTTGAAATGTTGTGTTGGATCATAAGAAAATTAGGAGACTGTCATAGTGTTCTGTTATGTACTTATGTTAGACCCTTAGAGTTTGTGTTATACATTATGTTGGTCCTTTACATTTTGTTAAAAGTTTGTTGTTTTTTTATTTTTTATTTTTATCTTTTAACTAACTATCTGACAATATATACACAACATATCATATTCACACGTTTTGAGCAGTATTGAACCTAAAACAATTTGGTTAGCGAACATTCTCAAACAAGAAGTAACTCTAAGACAAAAGCCTTTTGGTAAAAGAGTTTTAGTTCTATTTTTCTAACCACAATCAAAGTGGCGCATTGATTTCTAGTTAGACATCTGATGTCTTTATAAGGTCTAGATTTTAAACTCATTAATACAAAACTGAGAGTGACTAGGGCATGGGTCTTTTGGTTAAGTTGTCTTTTTTGTTTCTTTGACAAGGAATGACAGATGTCTAAGAATCTGGATCATTACTAATTAGGTTAGAACTTGAAATAAAAATAAAGTTTAGGTGTTGTTTGTTTATTTAAGAAATTATGAATTTGAATCTGATTCCAACATCTAAATCTATGGTTAAAATGTCTAAATATGATTCCATCTTAATGTGAATAAGAGGCTGAGAAAACCTGAATCTGACTCATATAACAGTGTTTGTTTTTGTATTAAAATGTCTGAATTTTTTGGATTATTAATGAAAATTTTTCTCCCATCACAAATCACGAATTGACATCGACACAGTAATAAACGGGTTATGGTTGTGGTTATATGGGTGATCTACATGGGTAACTCGTTTAATATGGGGATCGTAAACATTCTCAACCCGTCAAAATGTGTTTGGTTATGATTTAACGTTACAGTACGAACTGCCACCCATAACTAATATCCATTTGTACATTTTTTATTTAACAAAAAATACGGGGTGATTTTCTTTAAAAGTATTTTGTATACGAATGGAAAATTCTAAACAGAAAAAAAAGAAATACAAAATGATTAAAAAGAGAAAAAAAAAACAAAGTTACGAGATGTTAAAAGGTGTTAACACACCCATCAATGTCTAGTTTAGTAAGAGTTTTCAGTATCTTATTACCTCTTTAATGAATAGAGAAAACAAAACGGTCTAACAGCCTCTTATCGTCTCTTAATATTCCAAAAAAAACATGAATATGATATTTTTCAGTTTAAAACAACAATAAACTAAAATGTTACTTCACAAAAAAAAATAGTAGTAACTAAGAAGACCCATGCCAAATGCCCAATATCTCAACAGCCTTCTAAGACAAACGAAAATATGAAATGCTCTTCCAAAATCTTTGGTAATGAGTTAGAATTCTACAGGCAAACGAAATGGTCATTCAAAATAGTAAAAATATCCAAAAGGCAAACTCATAAACACATATAAGAGAAAACAATTTCTAAAAGAATTTAAAGGTTCTCTTGTAACAAGCATAAGGACACTTGTCTCAATTTTATGAGAGTTGCCCAAGAATTCAAGGGAGACAGACGCCCATGGGGTATTTGAAGAACAAGGAATTTTTTGGGTCACATGGGGTGAACACCCTTGTACTTTTGGGGTAAATGTAGAATTTGCCCTTTAAGAAATTCTGAATTTGAATCTGATTCGAACATCTGAATTTAAGGTTAAAATGTCTAAATATGATTCCATCTTAATGTGAGTAAGAGGCTAAGAAAATCTGAATCTGACTCATATAACAGTGTTTTTCTTTTTGTATAAAAATGTCCGAATTTGTTGGATTATTAATGAAACATTTTCTCACATCACAAATCACGACTTGACATCGACACAATAATAAACGGTTTATGGTTGTGGTTAGATGGGTGATCTACATGGGTAACTCGTTTAATATGGGGATCGTAAACATTCTCAACCTGTCAAAATGTGTTTGGTTATGATTTAACGTTTCAATACGAACTGTCACCCATAACAAATATCCTTTTTTACATTTTTTATTTAACAAAAAATACGCGGTGATTTTCTTTAAAAGTATTTTGTATATGAATGGAAAATTCAAAACAAGAAAAAAGAAATACAAAATGATTAAAAAGAGAAAAAAACAAAGTTACGAGACGTTAAAAGGTGTTAAAACACTCCCTCAATATCTAGTTTAGTAAGAGTTTTGAGCCTTTTATTACCTCTTTAATGAATCGAGAAAAACAAACGCATGAAATTTGAACTACCTCTAATCGTATCTTAATATACAAAAAAAACACGAATATGATATTTTTCAGTTTAAAACAATAATAAACTGGTTAAAATGTTACTTCAAAAAAAGAAAATAGTAGTAGTAACTAAGAAGGCCCATGCCAAAAGCCCAATATCTCAACAGCCTTCTAAGACCAACGAAAATACGAAATGCTCTTCCAAAATATTTCGTAATGGGTTAGAATTCTACAAGCAAACGAAATGGTCTTTTAAAATCATAAAAATATCCAAAAGGCAAACTCTTAAACACATATAAGAGAAAACAGTTGCTAAAAGAATTTAAAAGTTCTCTTGTGACAAGCATAAGGACACTTGTCACAATTTTATGAGAGTTGCCTAAGAATTCAAGGGAGACAGTCGCCCATGGAGTATTTGAAGAACTAGGAATTTTTTGGGGCACATGGAGTGAACACCCTTGTACTTTTGGGGTAGATGTAGAATTTGCCCTTTAAGAAATTCTGAATTTGAATCTGATTCAAACATATGAATTTATGGTTAAAATGTCTAAATATGATTCCATCTTAATGTGAGTAAGAGGCTGAGAAAATCTGAATCTGACTCAGATAACAGTGTTTTTTTTGTATAAAAATTTCCGAATTTGTTGGATTATTAATGAAACATTTTCTCCCATCACAAATCACGACTTGACATCGACACAATAATAAACGGGTTATGGTTGTGGTTAGATGGGTGATCTACATGGGTAACTCGTTTAATAAGGGGATCGTAAACATTCTCAACTGTCAAAATGTGTTTGGTTATGATTTAACGTTTCAATCTGACTGTTACCCATAACTAATATCCTTTTACATTTTTATTTAAAAAAATGCGGTGATTTTCTTTAAAAGTATTGTGTATACGAATGGAAAATTCAAAACAAGAAAAAAGAAATACTAAATGATTAAAAAGAGAAAAAAACATAGTTACGAGACGTTAAAAGGTGTTAAAACACTCCCTCAATATCTAGTTTAGTAAGAGTTTTCAGCCTTTTATTACGTCTTTAATGAATAGAGAAAAACAAACGCATGAAATATTAACTACCTCTAACCGTATCTGAATATACAAAAAAAAACACGAATATAATATTTTTTAGTTTAAAACAACAATAAACTGGTTAAAATGTTACTTCAAAAAAAGAAAATAGTAGTAGTAACTAAGAAGGCGCATGCCAGAAGCCCAATATCTCAACAACCTTCTAAGACCAACGAAAATACGAAATGCTCTTCCAAAATCTTTGGTAATGGGTTAGAACTCTACAGGCAAACGAAATGGTCTTTCAAAATCATAAAAATATCCAAAAGGCAAACTCATGAACACATATAAGAGAAAACAATTGCTAAAAGAATTTAAAAGTTCTCTTGTGACAAGCATAAGGACACTTGTCATAATTTTATGTGAGTTGCCCAAGAATTAAAAGGAGACAGTAGCCCATGGGGTATTTAAAGAACTAGGAATTTTTTGGGGCACATGGGGTGAACACCCTTGTACTTTTGGGGTAGATGTAGAATTTGACCTTTAAGAAATTCTGAATTTGAATCTGATTCCAACATCTGAATTTATGGTTAAAATGTCTAAATATGATTCCATCTTAATGTGAGTAAGAGGCTGAGAAAATCTGAATCTGACTCATATAATAGTGTTTTTTTTTGTATAAAAATGTCCGAATTTGTTGGATTATTAATGAAGCATTTTCTCCCATCACAAATCACGACTTGACATCGACACAATAATAAACGGGTTATGGTTGTGGTTAGATGGGTGATCTACATGGGTAACTCGTGTAATAAGGGGATCGTAAACATTCTCAACCCGTAAAAATGTGTTTGGTTATGATTTAACTTTTCAATACGAACTGTCACCCGTAACTAATATCCCTTTTTACATTTTTTATTTAAAAAAAATACGCGGTGATTTTCTTTAAAAGTATTTTGTATACGAATGGAAAATTCAAAACAAGAAAAAAGAAATACAAAATGATTAAAAAGAGAAAAAACAAAGTTACGAGACGTTAAAAGGTGTTAAAACACTCCCTCAATATCTAGTTCAGTAAGAGTTTTGAGCCATTTATTACCTCTTTAATGAATAGAGAAAAACAAACGCATGAAATCTGAACTACCTCTAATTGTATCTTAATATACATACAAAAAAAAAAAAAACCGAATATTATATTTTTTAGTTTAAAACAACAATAAACTGGTTAAAATGTTACTTCAAAAAAAGAAAATAGTAGTAGTAACTAAGAAGGCTCATGCCAGAGGCCCAATATCTCAACAACCTTCTAAGACCAACGAAAATACGAAATGCTCTTCCAAAATCTTTGGTAATGGGTTAGAACTCTACAGGCAAACGAAATGGTCTTTCAAAATCATAAAAATATCCAAAAGGCAAACTCATGAACACATATAAGAGAAAACAATTGCTAAAAGAATTTAAAAGTTCTCTTGTGACAAGCATAAGGACACTTGTCATAATTTTATGAGAGTTGCCCAAGAATTCAACGGAGACAGTAGCCCAAGGGGTATTTGAAGAACTATGCATTTTTTGGGGCACATGGGGTGAACACCTTGTACTTTTGGGGTAGATGTAGAATTTGCCCTTTAAGAAATTCTGAATTTGAATCTGATTCAAACATCTAAATTTATTTTTAAAATGTCTAAATATGATTCCATCTTAATGTGAGTAAAGCTTCGAGAAAATCGAATCGACTCATATAATAGTTTTTGGTATAAAAATGTCCGAATTTGTTGGATTATTAATGAAGCATTTTCTCCCATCACAAATCACGACTTGACATCGACATAATAATAAACGGGTTATGGTTGTGGTTAGATGGGTGATCTACATGGGTAACTCGTTTAATAAGGGGATCGTAAACATTCTCTACTCGTAAAAATGTGTTTGGTTATGATTTAACGTTTCAATACGAACTGTCACCCATAACTAATATCCCTTTTTACATTTTTTATTTAAAAAAAAATACTCGGTGATTTTCTTTAAAAGTATTTTGTATACGAATGGAAAATTCAAAGCAAGAAAAAAAGAAATACGAAATGATTAAAAAGAGAAAAAAAAAGTTATGAGACGTTAAAAGGTGTTAAAATACTCCCTCAATATCTAGTTTAGTAAGAGTTTTCAACTTTTTATTACCTCTTTAATGAATAGAGAAAAACAAACGCATGGAATCTTAACTACCTCTAACCGTATCTTAATATACCAAAAAAAAAACACGAATATGATATTTTTCAGTTTAAAAAAATAATAAACTGGTTGAAATGTTACTTCAAAAAAAGAAAATACTAGTAGTAACTAAGAAGGCCCATGGCAAAAGCCCAATATCTCAACAGCCTTCTAAGACCAACGAAAATACGAAATGCTCTTCCAAAATCTTTGGTAATGGGTTAGAATTCTACAGGCAAACGAAATGGTCTTTCAAAATCATAAAAATATCCAAAAGGCAAACTCATAAACACACATAAGAGAAAACAGTTGCTAAAAGAATTTAAAAGTTCTTTTGTGACCGAAAGAAATGCGTGATTTTTTTTTCAGTCATTGTTTTTGCTCACAAAATAGCCTATACTATTTTTTCTTTTCTATAAAAAAATTAGCGAGTTTTATTCTCCAACCTCATCTTGAAATAAATTAGAATTCTTTTACAAAATAGATTCTTTTTTAGAACATAAGTATAAACCTTAAATGGTCACTAGAAAGGTCACTGTAACAGGGGGCTTAGTTTTTGGGGAATGGTTAGTCGACACCTAAAAGGTGTACAAGTCAGGGTTTCCCTACCGATTTAAACCTTTTAAAGAAACCTTAAAAGGACTTCAGGTTTTATCATTATATTAATTAGAGATACTATGCTATGTTAACACTAAAAAAGACGCGCAAGTTTATTTTTGCTGGATGCTATCAATTTTAGTCATAAAAGCATAAATCTAAAAGCAAGAGTTTTGATTCTAATATAGACAACGGTTTTGAGTGACATTGAAACTTTGTTATGATTTTCTATCGTTCTCGAGCTTGTTCTCTTCGAACTCCATTTTGTGCATATTTTTCCTACACAAAAAATATAAGAAATCATGATCATGACAAATAAGGAACAATCTTTATCTAATCAAAGCAAATAACCGCTATAAATGATTAGAAACCTGTTGTCTGATCAGTCTGATCATTGTACGACGCCTCCTTGCATTAGTTGTCGCTGAAGCATCAAGCCGCATGGTTTGATTAGTTTCATTAAATATCGCCTCAGAAGGGGCTGAAGAACTACTTGAAGGAAAAATGTGTCCGCTACGGCGTCCACCACCTTTTTGTCTGATCAGTCTGATCATTCTACGACGCCTCCTTGCATTAGTTGTCGCTGAAGCATCAAGCCGCATGGTTTGATTAGTTTCATTAAATATCGCCTCAGAAGGGGCTGAAGAACTACTTGAAGGAAAACTGTGTCCGCTATGGCGCCTACCACCTTTTTGTTACAATAAACCAAGTGTTATCGATTTGTTTCCTTTATTTCTATAAATAAATGCATACATGTCGCATATGCGCGGACAATGCTATCGTTATGGTATTGAACTATTTTTTGGGGGTACGGCACTTGTCTTGGTGCACAAACAACCCCTAAATAGTTAAAAAAAACTCTTCCAGTGTCAAATCATCAAAACTATGCTGCGAAAACAAATTTTGATTCATGATATTCTTGAGACTAATCACATTTTCTGGTTCTTGAGCTTGTGCTTGGCTCGGTTTAAATTCCCCAATTACGTCGTTCATTGTTTTTGGGGCGTCACTGGGTAGTAGTGTGAATGTCTATTCCTTCTACGTCATGAAGTTCATTATCATCTGCTTGAACATAGGCTACGTACTCATCGATGTAGGGGTGTTCAGTGTTTGGTTTGGCACCGAACAAACCGAAATATAAATCGGACAGAAACCGAATAAAACCGGACCGAAAATTTTAATTGGTGTATGGTTTGGTTTAAAACCAAACCGAAGAATTTAATTGGTATTTGGTTTGGTTTTTGGTTTGACAAATACTAAACCAAACCAAACCGAAAAAACCGAATATATATCTATCCACACAAAAAAGTTCAAATTATATATATACAGATTTTATATGTTTATCTAATTATCTTCCTAACAAAAAATCCTAATAATTTAAAATCTTATAAAATAACCACTCCTTAAATCGGGGATTGATGCATATCTGATATCTAGGACTCTAGGAGCCATTAACCTACTTGATTTCTATAAATTCACATATATCATATCCTCTCCTCTCATAATTTCACACATCATCTAATCATCTATCACCCATAATTTACTTAAGCACTTTGTGAGACATTTTGATTTGGTAATTTTATTTGAACTTTAAGGTTTTTATTTGTAACTTTTAGATTATATTTTGAAGTTGACTTGAATTTGGTTTTTTTGGTTTTAACCGAAACCAAACCGAATTTCAATTTGGTGTATGGTTTGGTTTTATCCGTTCGAAAATTGGTTTGGTTTGGTTTGGTTTTGGTTTAGACTTTTAAAATTTTCAAACCGATTAACCCGAACCATACAACCCACGAAACCGAAAACCGAACCGATGAACACCCCTACATCGATGTTCATAGACATCATGTTTTTGGTTTCCAGCTCGTCGATTCGAATTCACTATGCAGATATGCTAGTGTAACAAACCAAAATGCTTGCATTAGACTCGAAAAACTCAAAATAATTAAGCATACTCAAAATAGCTAATTAATGAACTTGAGCATACTAATCATAAAATCTTAACTTTTTTTAGGATACTAAAATTATGTTGTATGAATTTAATGTGAAAATGTCGGTGTGACTAATTTGTTTGAATTTTTCATTCCAGTCTTACGTATCAAATTAAATGTTAATGGTTGTCATATATCCAAAAATAGCCTAAGAATGTCATTATTGGTAACTTTCCTTCAAAAAGTCACAAATGTGTGTTGGGTTTAATCGGTCATTTACGGGATTCACGTATGCATGGCATGGCAAGAAGTTTATTTAATAAGCCTTTTATGTTTTTATGTTTTATGTTTTCAGTTAGTAATTTATTGTTAGTTTGAATTGGTATTGAGTAGACCGGTTCTTATGGAAGTGTACGTTAGACATGTGAACGTTTAGAATAGTGGGAGTATTGTTCACCGGTTCTTTAGGAGCACTAGTATTTTGATTGGTTTTGTTGCTTCTTGTAAAGGCTATAAGTAGCTTTAGGGGGTGTTTGATTTGGACTTAATTGACTTAATATGAAAAAAACTAAATTAATTAAGTCATAGAAAAACTGTTTGTTTATGACATAATAGAGAAAGACGGCTGAAAATATTAAGCAATAAAACTGAAGTTGTCTGCATTAAGTCATCTCTTAATTAAACATAACTTAATAAAAATAATTAACAAACAAGAGCCTCTTTCATTAAAGTGCATGAGTATTAGAAAACCTTTCTCCACTGCATAAACAGTTTATCACTTTACTTTTCTATCCTCATTACAATCTGATAACCTACAATGTGATCTTTAGTTAAATTAAATATATACACCAAAAAACCAAAATAACAATAATTAAGAAGAATATGTCAAGCTCATGAAAATGTGGTTGATTTCTTGAAGTTATCGATAATTTTACACTTCGGATAGTAAGGGTACATTTAGTTAGAGAAAAAATTTCTTAGTTTCTATTTTCTGATTGCGGGTACAAAACATCTTAAAACCAGATGATCGATTCTATGCTTTAACCAAAGTATATATAGAAATATAACAGAACGGTCACCATAGATCCTGTAGAACATATGTGCTCATAAAAGTGAATAGCAACAATGGATTACAATAACACAAAGAATATTCAAGGAGAATGATAAATGCTTGAAATATGTAGATCTAGTACTTTAGATTTAATGGAACATATGATAGTAAAATTACATCCAGACTACAATGCATGTAACAAGAAGTTAAACAACAAAAAGGAAATAAAAAACTTACAAGATTAAACGTTGTTAAAGTGAACATGAACTCTCGTATGTTTTTGAATCAAGCTAGTTTGCATCAAATGAAGATTTTAGACAAGTTTAATAGACCACGAGCATAGTTTTGGCATTTCATTCTACCTTGGTCAATTGTATATAACTATTAGTTTAAGTAAAAGACGAGAAAAATGCACAAAAGATGGTATTTATGATATTTAGAGTTACGGTGGACCGTGTGATGAATTATTACATGTTTCAAACTATAATTTTATGGCTGCGCTAACCACAATTAATCCATCTAATTTATCTATGACTTTCATTTTAGTAAAAAGTCATAAAAATGTTAAAATACGCCGGCTTTTTACTTAAAACCAACACACTCTCACTCTGGTGGGAAAAAAAGAAGAACAAGTAAAAGTACGGCGGTTTGCTATATAAAACCCACGTACTTCTCCTCTGAAACATGTTAGGAGCAGTTAATGATGTCCCATTTACTCCCAATTCGATTATTTGCCGAAACTTGGTCCCCAAGGGTGTTCCTAAAGCATATTTAGACCATCGTTTCTAAGAAAAATAGACATACACACTTGATCTCTCCCAAGAACACTACTTGGAAGAGAAGATTTTCGTGACTAAAGGCTTGACAACCCTTTAATCTAAACACCGTTTTCACGTCACATCACCACCACTCTCACCCTTAGCCACGTTTTCCAGTAACCAAACACCATTTACAGAACTTTATCATCATATTCGAGACCTTAAGAATACTCTCACTCAGAGAATTCACCAAAATTCTCTTAAGATCTCCACATAAAATCCGTTGTTGAGGTTGTTGAATTTGCAGAAGTTTAGTCTTTTATACAGTATTTAGTTATTGCACAATGTTAACATTAAAGAAAGTGATGGTCACTCTACGATTAGGATCCTTGTCACGTGTTATAGAAAATGCAATAGATTAGTAATCGGGCTATGGACTTCGCAAGATAATAGATTAGAGTATAAGTCATGTAATCCTTTTAGTAAATGTAAACCAAGTCCATGAGAATCCAAGCCCACACGAGGCTCATCATATGGCCCCCCTTAGATGTATAAATACCCTCAAATTGTGTCATTTGACGGTGTGCTTGATAGTGGGCTATTATGTGTAGGTGTGTTTTGAATGCAAGTTACATCCTTCTCTTTTCTCTCTACACCATCCTCACGTCACCCTCTCTTCACCATCTTTGTGTGTTAGCTTGATCTAATATAGGGCACCTACAATTGGTATTATTCGCCACACAATAATCTAGGAGTGATAGTGTGTTTTCATCACATTTTTTGATTGATTTTTGGATTGAAAATGGTCTAAAGTTGTCACGTCTTCTTTACATTCAAAAATCAATTTGTCACACGTTTGATCAAGTTGTTGTTTGTCCAGTAGTTATAGTGTTTTTATGAAGTATTTTGCAAAATGAATGAGTCAAAACGGTTAAATTTTAAGGTTTCTAGGTGTTTTTAAAGTTTTTAGTTCGTGTTTTAAGTACCAGATTTGTATATTGGTACCTTGAACATTCTTGGTACTGAGCTAGGTCTCAACCTAGGAACCGAGATCGGTTTGTAGTACAAGTGATAGTGAAAATTTGCGAAAAACTAGGGAATTGAGATACATTTCCTTAGGAACCGAGATTCGGTCATACAGAGTTAGCAACTAGGAACCGAGTAGAATATTTGGAACCGATATCGATGAAACCAAGCTATAATATTTGGAAGTGACATCGGTAGAACCGAGCTAGGATATTTGGAACTGCGATAGGTGTGGAACCGTATATTTGGGAACCAAGATGAGTCTGTAATCTAGAAACCAAGGTTTGACTCACTAGGAACCGAGCTTTGACCACACATTATTGGAGCTCATATTTGCAATCTTTTGAAACCAACATTTGACTTTTGGAACCGTGATTCGACTACACTTTTGGAACCGAGATTCACTAGATTTTGGAACCGAGATTGTATTCATATTTGGAACCGAGATTGACTATTTTGGAACTGAGGGTTGACCATCTTTCCTGGAACCGAGATTGACTATTTTGGAACCGAGATTTGACCAATTTTCAGAAACCGACATTTGACTTTTTAGGGCCGAATTTTGACCTAAGTTTACTACTACAACAACAAATTAACTAACAATAAGCACAACTCCTTTATCGTTAAATCGATCCAGATAAAAAAAAAAAATCACACATAACTTTATCAGTGGCAAAGTAGCAAGACATTCATATAGCCGGTGCGAAAAACCGTTCTTCCATGTTATCGAAAGATGGATACGTCCAGTGGGCTAGTCGTATGATGCACTATCTTAAGAGTAAACCAAATTGAAAGCAATATTAGAACCTAAAATCATTTGGTTATGAAACATTTTCACACACGAGGTACTAAGACGCAAATCTTTATGTACAAGAGTTTAGTTCTATTTTTCAAACTGCATCAGAATAGCGTACTGGTCGGTGGTTAGTAATATGATGTCTTTATAAGCGTTTTAGATTTTAAATTAAATACAAAATTGAGGGTTATTAAGGCAAAGGTC
Source organism: Chrysanthemum makinoi (assembly GCA_910596185.1). Classification (NCBI taxonomy): domain Eukaryota; kingdom Viridiplantae; phylum Streptophyta; class Magnoliopsida; order Asterales; family Asteraceae; genus Chrysanthemum; species Chrysanthemum makinoi. The sequence goes on from OU343217.1 coordinate 257,353,798, forward strand.
TTGAAACGGTCATGAGATACTCTGGACCTTTAATTGGATGCTATCATTTTATTCTCATTTTTCAAATATATTTTTTTCCTTTCTTTTTCTTTTTATGAATAACACATATCTAAAAACCTGAACTATTACTACTTAGGTTAAAATTGAAATAAAGTTTCGTTATGTTTAAAAATACACCCAAAAACACGAATTTGATATTTCCCTGTTAAAAAAAAACAACAATAAACTAGTTAAAATGTCTAATACAGAAAAAGACAGTACTAACTAAGAAGGCTCAGGCCAAAAGCGTAATCTCTTAACATCCTTTTAAAACCAATGAAGTGGTCTTTCAAAATTCAAAATCTTTAGTAATGGCTTATATACAAAATTAAATCATAAAAATATCAAAAACTCCAAAAGACAAACGTATCATAAATGCACATAAAAATAGTTTTTTGAAAGATTTGATTTTTTTTTTTCTTTTCACAACAGGTACGAGACCAACTGATTAAATTAAAATTGCTGAAAAATAAGTTAAAAGTTATATTGTGATCAAAAGAATGCGTAAACCTTTTTGTTCAAGATACTTCAATCACTTGTTTTTGTTCATCACAAAATAGCTTAAATAAGATTTAGCCATTTTTTTATTTTCCAATCTCATCTTTGAAACATAAGTATAAACCTTAAAAGGACTTATAAGGTTTATATTAACAAGATACCACTAAAAAAGATGTGCAACAGTTTAATTTTGCTGGATGCTATCAATTTTAGTCATATACTACTATTTTTTGAAGGTTTGTCAGATTTTGTTACTAAGGAGTTAAAATAAGATCAAATCATGAAACTTCACAAAAAAGAATAAAATGATAGGCGATAAAGTCATAAAAGCACAAATCTAAAAGCAAGAGTTTTGAATCTAGTAATATTTAATCACGCCTTTACATCAGCTATAGACAACGGTTTTGAGTGACATGGTGAAACTTTATTACGATCTTCTATCTTTCTCGAGCTTGTTATCTTCGAACTCTATTTTTCGCATATTTTTCCTACACAAAAGATATAAGAAATCTTGATCATGACAAAAAAGGAACAATTTGGATCTAGTCAAAGCAAATAACAGTTGTAAATGATCAGAAACCTGTTGTCTGATCAGTCTGATCATTCTATGACGCCTCCTTGCATTAGCTGTCACAGAAGCATCAAGCCGCTTGGTTTGATTAGTTTCATTAATTGTTGCCTCAAAAGGGGCTAAAGAACTACTTGAAGGAAAACTGTGTCCGCTACAGCGCCTACCACCTTTTTGTTACAATAAACCTGTTGAAGTTATTAACTCAACCTGGAATAATAAAGTATAGGGACTAATGTTGCCTTTTCTAATTTTGCAGTTATAGCTTAAGAATAATTTTTAGCCAAAGTTGACAAGAAGTTGGAACTCTAAGGGCTGATGTTGACTCAAGCTGGAAGTTCTTTTTGGAAGCTATATAAGCTCATATTCAGATTAGGGTTTCTCATTCTTCCACACAATATTCACACACAGATAAAAAGTATTCGATTATCAACCAAGTTAGATTGTTTTCTGATCATTGTGTGCTGATCATTCTTGTTATACTTCATTGTGAGTTGAGTGTTTGTATTGATACTATTGGCAAGTTAGTCAATAGATCTGCACCTGAGTAGCAGTGGCAGATTTGTGAGTGTTCTTGATTGTTGGGTTGTGTACTGATTAAGATCAATGTCTCTCTGATCTTGTGTTTGGTTTGGTTGATAATAATAGTGATTTGAATTTAGATTCAAGCTGTGTTTACAGTTTTGTTATAAAATTTTACATGGTATCAGAGACAGGTTCTTAGCCTTGCTCTGATAAAATTGATTTCGGGAAAATTAGGGTTTCAAAAATTTGGGGGTTTTTCAAATTAGTTTGATTAAACCTAATTAACTATTATTAACTAGTGTTTTTTGGCTCTAATTGATCGATTCTAAAAGATTTTACAAAACGCCTAATTTTGAGAAAATTGGGTTTGGGTATTTTGGGGTTTGATCTCTAGCTTCATTGGTGGTTAGTTCTTGGTGTTCTTGATCCTTTCTGGTGAATCTTGGTGGTTCTGGGTTGATTGAGATCGTGTGGGTTGTGATTCTTGTCTCAAGAATTATAATCAGGGTTCTTGTTCCGCTGCTTTCTGGATTTAAGTGCACTGTAACACCTCTCGCACCCTTTATATTTCTTTATTCTTATTTCTTGTTTAGATTGACGGGGAGTAGGAGTTGAGATTTGTTGGAGGTGGTTGTGATTGTTGTTGGAGTGTGGTTTGTTTGTTTTAGTTGTTGTTCTTGATTTAGTGTGATCTGCCCTTGACCTACCACCTTGAGTGGCAAGGAAGCATGGGAACTACCCTCTTGTCTCTTCTTGTGTGTTTGTTGTATTTGCTTATTTTTCAGTATGTCTATTCATGGTTATACTGATGATGAATATGAGTGATGAGCACATTACTTTGATGCTTGATTGGATCTTAGTAATCCATTGCATTTGCATCCTAATGACTCTGCCACCCTTCTAGTTGTATCTATCAAATTAAAAGGGACTGAAAATTATAATGTGTGGTCTTGTGCTATGTTACTAGCATTAGAAGGAAAGAATAAAATTGGTTTTGTAGATGGGTCTTGTAGAAGATCCAATGCTGATGAGGTTCTAGGTAGACAATGGGATAGGGTGAATGTTGTTGTTTTGGGATGGATTTTAAATTCTATATCAGAAGAGTTGTTTTTGGGACAAATTTTTTCTAAAAGAGCTTCTGATGTATGGAATGAATTAAAAGAAATGTTTGATAGAGTTGATGGTTCTGTTACTTTTAACTTGCATCATAAGATCAACTCTTTGTCTCAAAATGGTAGTACTATTGCTGAATATTTTAATAAGTTGTCTACTCTGTGGAAACAGTTTGATGCCTTGGTTCAGTTGCCTAGATGTACTTGTCATCTTCGATGATTTTAAAAAAACATAATCAATTGATGAAATTAATGCAGTTCTTAATGGGATTAGATGAGTCTTATATGCAAATAAGAAGTAATATTCTGTCTAGAGACCCTCTCCCAGATGTTAAAGGGGCTTTTCTTTGTCATTTCTAGTGAGCAATCTCACAGGTCTGTGATCACTGGTTCAGATGGTGGGACTTCTCAAAAGTCTCATTCATCTGTGTTCAACTCCAGTGTACCAAATAGAGGGAACACACAGAGGTCTTCTACCTCGCAGTTCTTCGAACCTAACAATGGCCCTAGAAATAATGATACTAGAAGAAGACTGCGGTGGTTCGTGTTAGTTTGTGAACATTGTGGCTTCAATGGTCACCGTGGATAGGTGCTTTAAGATCATTGGGTATCCTGCGATTTTGGGAAAAAATAGGAAGAATAATAACAATCGTGGTGCTCAGAATTTTAATAAGAGATTTGTTAACAATAATAATTGTTGGCTCTAGTTCTATCTCGCCTTTTCGATGAACAGATTTCTAAACTCATTTCTTTGATTAAGGAGAACTATGTTAGTAATAATGGAAATGGAAAGACTGTGCATGCCAATATGGCAGGTATTGACTTCAATAAAAGTAAATTTTTTAATAAAATTTTTAAAAGGTTCTTCTGTCATAATAGTAAAATGAGGTTTGCATTGGTTGCAGCAGGTATTATTCTTGATTCTGGTGCAAATCAACATCTTACATATACTGATAAATATTTAGTGAATGTCATTGATATTTCTAAGCTTTGTATTAAGGTATCTCATCCCAATGGGACTGAAGCCTTAATTACCAAGGTTGGAAATATGGTTCTTACTAAACATTTAACATTATATGATGTGTTGGTTGTTCCTGAATACTGTGTCAGTTTAATGTATGTTCATAAGGTGGCTAGAGATAGTAAGTTTGTTGTTGCTTTTGATGAAAACAAATGTTATGTTTTACCTCAGGATTTGAGGGGAATGAATGTTCTGGGGATTGGTAGACAGATGGATGGTCTGTATTACTTTGATGGAGATCAAGGTATTGGCCTAGGGGTTAAAAATTTTAGGATGCGCTTGTGATTTGACCAAGAAAACTTGGCATTGCAGACTTGGTCATCCCTCGATCAAGTCTTAGCGATGTTGGTGAAATCAGTTTTCAAAATAGAGATGAAATTGAGCCTTGTTACATTTGTCAACAGGCTAAACAAACCAGAGAGCCTTTTCCTTTAAGTGACCATAAAACTTTGGTTTTAGGTGATTTAGTTCATCTAGATCTTTGGGGTCCTTATAAAATAAAAAGTAAAGAAGGTCAGCAATTCTTTTTAACTATTGTTGATGATTTCACCAGGGCAGTTTGGGTTTACTTACTTAAGAGTAAGCAAGAGGTGTTTGATTATATTCAAATATTTTATAATCTTATTAAAACACAGTTTGAAAAGTGTGTTAAAATTTTTAGAAGTGATAATGGTACTGAATTTGTTAATACTCAATTTAATGGATTTTGTGAGAAAAATGGTATTACTCATCAAACATCTTGTACTTACACACCTCAATAGAATGGGGTTGTTGAGAGGAAACATAGGCATCTCTTAAATGTTGCCAGATCCCTTATGTTTCAGGGGGGACTGCCTTTATATTTGTGGTCTGAATGTATTCTAATTGCTACTTACTTGATTAACAGATTGCCATCTTCAGTGCTGAATGGATTATCTCCTTTTAATCTTGTTTTTAATAGAAAACCTGATCTAAATCATTTAAGAACTTTTGGTTGTCTTTGTTTTGCTACCATTCTTACCAATAATGATAAGTTTAGTAGTAGGGCTGAAAAATGTGTTTTAGTTGGGTATTCCAATTTTCAAAAAGGTTATAAACTTTATAGTCTTGAAAGGAAACAGTTTATATTCTCTAGAGATGTAAGATTTTTGAAAATATTTTTCCTTTCAAGATTAAAAACTCTTCTGCTGCTCCTGACCCTCTCAGTCAGAGTTTGAATCGTGTTAACTTCTTTAATGAAGTAGCGTGACAACTACACACCCAATGATGATAATACTCATAATGATCATCATGAGAGTGAGCAGACCTCCTTGCATCTTGGCAGCCCAACAATTGACCATGAACAGGGTGATTTGGGGCACTCTGATGGTTCCAATGAGGTTACCAGTACAAGTGAGATGGTCGCAACTCTCTTGGTGTGAGCGATTCTGAGGTGTAAACATCCCTTACGATCAAGCAGAAGAGTTGGTTTTGGAAAGTAATAATCAGCCTTCTTTAAGAAGATCTGATAGAACTTCTGTTTTTCCAAATAGATATAATGATTTTGTGGTTGATTCTAAAGTTAAGTATGGACTTGAAAATTTTGTTAATTACTCAAAACTTAGTTCTGAAAACTTATGTTTTGTTGTTGAACTAAATAAAGCTGTTGAACCAAAAACTTTTAAAGAAGCCTCTAAACATCAGCACTGGAGAGATGCAATGGATAAAGAAGTGCATGCTCTTTATAGTAATGATACTTTTGAGATATGTGAATTTCCTGTTGGTAGAAAGGCCATAGGAAATAGATGGGTGTATAAGATTAAGTATAAGTCCACATGAGAGATTGAAAGGTATAAGGGTAGATTAGTTGTCAAAGGATATAGTCAGAAGGAAGGTGTTGACTTTGATGAAACCTCTCTCTGTAGTCAAAATTGTTACTATTAGATGTGTTGTTAATCTTGTTGTTGAATGTGTTGGCCTATTTTTCATTGATGTTAAATGCTTTTCTTTATGGTGATCTTAATGAAACTGTGTATATGACTTTACCTGAGGGATATTTTGATGATAATGATAAAAGAGTATGTAGACTTAAAAAATCATTGTATGGGTTGAAACAAGCACCCAGACAATGGAATGCTAAGTTGACTAGTGCTTTACTTGAGAATGGTTTCAAACAGAGTAAAAGTGGTTATTCTTTGTTCACCAAAAGTGACTCAGGTAACTTTGTTGCTTTACTGGTTTATGTGGATTATATAATAATTACTGGGAAAAATTTGAAGGAAATTGAAAGTTTTAAAGTTTTTTTGAGATCTAAGTTTCAAATTAAGGATTTGGGAAAACTTAAATACTTTCTTGGCATTGAAGTGGTTGACACTGAAAAAGGTGTTTGTTTAACTCAAAGAAAATACTGTTTGGATTTGTTAACTGAATTTGGGTTATTGGCTTGTAAATATACCTTTTCCTCTTGAACAAAACTTGTTTTAACTAGTGAACCTACAGTTAGTGATCCAGTAATAGATAACTTAACTGAATATCAAAAGTTGATTGGCAAATTGATTTACCTAACTCATACTAGAACGATATTGCTTATTACGTTCCTTGTTTGAGTCGGTTTATGCATAAGCCTCTTAGGTCTCATTTGAAAATTGCACTTAAAGTCTTGAGGTATTTAAAAGGTTCTCTGGGAAGGTATTCATATTACCAAATGCCCAGATGTTTCTCTTGAAGCATTTGTTGATCTGAAGACTGGGCTAAATGTCTTACAACTAGAATCTGTTACTGGTTCTTGCTTATTTTAAATGGTTCACTAGTATCATGGAAAAGCAAAACAAAATACCATTTCTAAGTCATCGGTGAGTATAGAGTATGGCCTCTTACTATCTGAAGTTGTTTGGGTTCTCAAAATTTTAAATGACTTGAACTGGGAACATTTTTTACCTGTTAAGATCTTTTGTGATAGTCAAGCTGCTATCAAGATAGCAGCTAATCCTGTCTTTCATGAGAGAACTAAACACTTAGAAATTGATTTACATTTTGTGAGGGAAAAAATTTTGGCAGGGGTTATTAAGATGAAAGATTAATACAGACAGATCAAACTGTGATATTTTAACTAAAGGGTTAAGCAAGCTTCAACATGAAAAGCTTGTTGGTAAACCGAGCGGGCATGATTGATTTATTCCAGGTTGGAGTTAAGGGGGGATGTTGAAGTTATTAACTCAACCTGGAATAATAAAGTATAGGGACTAATGTTGCATTTTCTAGTTTTGCAGTTATAGCTTAAGAATAATTTTTAGCCAAAGTTGACAAGAAGTTGGAACTCTAAGGGCTGATGTTGACTCAAGCTGGAAGTTCTTTTTGGAAGCTATATAAGCTCATATTCAGATTAGGGTTTCTCATTCTTCCACACAATATTCACACACAGATAAAAAGTATTCGATTATCAACCAAGTTAGATTGTTTTCTGATCATTGTGTTCTGATCATTCTTGTTATACTTCATTGTGAGTTGAGTGTTTGTATTGATACTATTGGCAAGTTAGTCAATAGATCTGCATCTGAGTAGCAGTGGCAGATTTGTGAGTGTTCTTGATTGTTGGGTTGTGTACTGATTAAGATCAGTGTCTCTCTGATCTTGTGTTTGGTTTGGTTGATAATAATAGTGATTTGAATTGAGATTCAAGTTGTGTTTACAGTTTTGTTATAAAATTTTACAAAACCAAGTGTTATCGATTTGTTTCCATTATTTCTATAATAAAAATAAATGCATACCTGTCGCATACGCGCGGACAATGCTATCATTATGGTATTGAACTATCTGTTGGGGGTAAGGCCCTTGCCCTGGTGCATACACAACCCCTAAATAGATCAACAACTCTTCCAGTGTCATTTCATCAGAACTATGTTGGGAAAACAGATTTTGATTAGTCACATTTTCTGGTTCTTGAGCTTGTGCTTGGCTCGGTTTAAATTCCCCAATTACGTCATTCAGAGTTTTTTGGGCGTCACTGGGTAGTAAGTGAATGTCTATTCCTTCTACGTCATGAAGTTCTTTATCATCTGCTTGAACATAGGCTATGTACTCATCGATGTTCATAGACATCATGTATTTGGTTTCTAGCTCGTAGATTCAAATTAGTTATGCAGCTATGCTACTGAAACAAACCAAAATGCTTGCAATAGACTCGATAAACACAAAATAGTTAAGCATACTCAAAATAGCTAATGAATGAACTTGAGCATACTAATCAACATAGTTATTGATTATTCAAATCATGTTGTATAAATTTAATGTGAAAATGTCGGTGTGACTAAGTATCAAATTAAATGTTTATTGTTGTCATATATCCAAAAATAGCCTAAGAATGTCATGATTGGTAGCTTTTCTTCAAAAAGTCACAAATGTGATCTTCTGATAAATATATACACCAAAATAGCAATAATTAAGATGAATATGTCAAGCTAATGAAAATGTTGTTGATTTCTTGAAGTTATCGATGATTTTACACTTTGGATGGTTAGTATCGCGAATACAACATCTTAAAAGCCAGATGATTCTGTAACCAAATAGTATAGAAATGGGTAAAAGCAATAAAATAACAACGTACTTTTCAAAATTTGCTGACTTGAATCACTTACTTTTTTATTACCTTACTTCACCAACGTACTTTCAAAATTTGTTCCAACTTCACCCATATGACCCGTTTATGTTAAACTAATAACTAAAATGACTATATTACCATCGACATATGGGTGAAGTCAGAACAAATTTTGAAAGTTCGTTGGTGAAGTCGGAACAAATTTTAAAGAATAAAAAGGTAATATATTCATTTCAGTTATTATTTTAATATAAACGGGTTATATGGGCGAAGTCGGAACAAATTTTGAAAGTACGTTAGTGAAGTAAGGTAATAAAAAAGTAAGTGTTTCAAGTCGGCAAAATTTGAAAAGTACGTTGTTATTGTATGACTTTTACCCTATAGAAATATAACAGAGCTGGTCACTATAGATCCTGTGAAACATATGTGCTCATAAAAGTGAATAGCAATGAATTACAATAACACAAAGAATATTCAAGAAGAATGATATATGCTTGGAATATGTAGATCTAGTATTTTAGGTCTAGTAAACAAATGATAGTAAAATTACATCCAGACTACAATGCATGTAACAAGAAGTTAAACAACAAAAAGGAAATAAAAAACTTACAAGATTAAACGTTGTTAAAGTGAACATGAACTCTCGTATGTTTTTGAATCAAGCTAGTTTGCATCAAATGAAGATTTTAGACAAGTTTAATAAACCACGATCATAGGTTTGGCATTTCATTCTACCTTGGTCAATTGCATATAACTATTAGTTTAAGGAAAAGACGAGAAAAATGCACAAAAGATGGTATTTATGATATTTACTTATTTAGAGTTACGGTGGACCGTGTGATGAATTATTACATGTTCCAAACTTTAATTTTATGGTTGCGCGAACCACAATTAATCCGTCTAATTTGCGGTTTAAAAAAGAAAGAGGATTATCTACGACTTTCGTTTTAGTAAAAAGTCATGAAAATGTTAAAGTACGATGGCTTTTTACTTAAAACCGACATACTCTCACTCTGGTGGGAAAAAAAGGAAGAACAAGTAAAATTACGACGGTTTGCTATTTAAAACCCATGTACTTCTCCTCTGAAACATGTTAGGAGCTGTTAATGAAGCCCCATTTACTCCCAACTCGATCATTTGCCGAAACTTGGTCCCCAAGGGTGTTCCTAAAGATTATTTAGACCATCATTTCTAGGAAACATAGACATACACACTTGAGCAGTTAATGAAGTCCCATTTACCCCTTTTCAAGTCACACCACCACCACTCTCACCCTTAGCTACGTTTTTCAGTAACCAAACTCCATTTACAGAACTTTATCATCATATTCGAGACCTTAAGAATACTCTCACTCAGAGAATTAACCATAATTCTCTTAAGATCTCCACATAAAACCGTTTCCAAACACCCTCTATTTGTAAACCGTTGTCGGGGTTGTTGAATTCACAGAAGTTTGGTCTTTTATATTTAGTTATTGTGGAATGTTAGCGTTAAAGAAAGTGATGGTCACTCTATGATTAGCATCCTTGTCACGTGTTATAGAAAATTCAATAGATTAGTAATCGGGCTATGGACTTGGCAAGTTAATAGATTAGAGTATAAGTCATGTAATCCTTTTAGTAAATGTAAACCAAGTCCATGAGAATCCAAGCCCACACGAGGCCCATCATATGGCGCCCCTTAGATGTATAAATACCCTCAAATGATGTCATTTGACGGTGTGCTTGAAAGTGGGCTACTATGTGTAAGTGTGTGTTTTGAATACAAGTTACATCCTCCTCTTTTCTCTCTACACAATCCTTACATCACCCTCTCTTCACCATCTTTGTGTGTTAGCTTGATCTAATATAGGGCACCTAAAATTGGTATTATTCGCCACGCAATGATCTAGGAGTGTTATTGTGTTTTCATCACATTTTTTGATTGATTTTTGGGTTGAAAATGGTTTAAAGTTGTCACGTCTTCTTTACATTCAAAAATCAATTTCTCACAGCTTTGATCATCAAGTTGTTGTTTTTCCAGTAGTTATAGTATTTTTATGAAATATTTTGCAAAATGAATGAGTCAAAACGGTTAAACTTTAAGGTTTCTAGGTGTTTTTAAAGTTTTTAGTTCGTGTTTTAAGTACCAGATTTGTATCTCGGTACCTTGAACATTCTTGGTACTAAGCTAGGTGATAACATCAAATAGTCCTGAATATTAAGTGTTAATTTCCTCCGTTAATGCTCGTTATTTATATCATTTATATGGATTTACGCTTGTTTTCCATTGTTTACACTTTCAGGTAAATTGCGAGAATTAGAGCTAAAGAGACGCGGAAATGGAAACGTTACTAAGGATTTATCACAGTATGCTTATTTTGAAGAGGTTACGGCGTAACTCGTCTCTCACATTACGCCGTAACTATTGCGTGACCCTGAAGTCCAACTCATCAAGAGGTTACGGCGTAACTCCTTCCAAAGATTACGACATAACTCCATTAGGTCAAAAGAGGTTCCACGCCGGATATACTTAGCCGTAACTACCGCATCACTTACGACGTAACCTGGTTTATTGAAGACTACGGCGTAACCACTTATAAGGTTACGCCGTAACTAGCGGATCTAGTGCTTTTACGACGGAATAGAAGGTTACGGCGTAACTCATCTATTGGTTACGCCGGCCCAGACTGGCCTATAAATACCCCACGAATTCCAGCATTTCTAATCATCCCATTCCACACACAATATTATGAGAACGTGGGAAAATACTCAAGGAAGGTCTAGGGAAGCATACGGAGCTGTTTCCAAGGGAGAAGTCACACCATTACGATAAGCTTTAGCGTTTATTATTTCTTTTACTTTCAATTCATGTATTTCGTACCTTTGAATATTGAATTGATGTGCATGATTAATATGAGCGGCTAAGCACCCTTTGGTGCTAGCCTAGTTATGATTCCTTAATTGTTTTGTTTGCGTTTACCTTTACTTCCGTACAATTATTTATAAGTGTATGCATGCATAGTTCTTTGGAAGTCACCCCTGGTTCGGTAGTTTTGAATGGCGGTAGAGGCCAATTGCCTAGGAGATATGACCAACTGACCCTAGGTGAGCGGACTGAGACGAGAAGGGTAAGATATGACCAACTAACGATCCTTTCTACTTGTGCGATTTGACCAACTGATCACCTATCGTTTGGATGAACTTAAGAATTTGGGGTATAGTGTCTAAGTTCCTAACGGCCGGGCACTCACTATTTAGAATCTAGCATGTAGCGGTACTTAATGACTCGGCTTAGGGGACCAAGAACAACAGGACTTATGACGGTGCGCCTGATTTCTCCTGTGGTGGCATCTTTGCTGATAGGTTAGGGCGAATTGACCAAATGTTGTCCTCTCGAATTTGACCCCACCTGAAGTAATTGGAAGTAGGTAGACGTAGACATAACTAGTTAGGAGGATTAACTAGGTTAGCACCACTATTCCTCTATTGATTTCCTTTCTAACATTTAATTGCTTTTATATTCTTCATTAGTAGTTTAATTAATTGAAATCCTATCAAACCATTTATATTATGTGACAATTAGACTTAGTAATTATCCGACACACATAGCTCTTTGGACGACCTCGGCTTTACCATTTACTACACTACACACGACCGGGTACACTGCCCGTTAGTGCATTAGGGTAGACCATAGGTATAGCGAGACACTATAAATATTAAGACATGGTCAGTAAAACCTGCATCAAGTTTTTGGCGCCGCTGCCGGGGAGCTATATTAGGATTAAAATTAAGTCTTTCATTTCATATTTAAACTTTTCTCACGATCATATTTCAAGTTTTCAGGTACTATGGAAGTGGTTAACATCGATGACCTCACTCTTGAGGAATACTTGGCGTTGACTAGAGCTGATCAAGGGCCGGGTCTCGTAAGACCGGCAATCGGAGCGAATGTTCGTTTCGAAATTAAAGACCAATTTATGAGGGAGCTTCGCGCTAACCCTTTTCAGGAAGCAGGACGAAGGCATATGAGCACGTTGAAATGTCCTATACATCGCTAGCCTTTTCAATATTCGGGCGCGTCTCATGATGCTTTGTTATGCTCGGGGTCTTCCCTATGACTCTAACTGGCGAGCAAGAAGATGGATCGAAGGACTGCCCGCCGGGGCAGTTAATACTTGGGCACTACTTAAGAAACATTTTATCCAAAGATATTGCCCACCATCAAAGATTTCTAATCAACTCTTAGAGATCCACAATTTCAAACAAGAAGACGACGAAACTCTGTATCAAGCTTGGGACAGATACAACGATCTTCTTTATAAGTGTCATACCAATGATCTTAATAACCAGCAGAAGATCAATATTTTCTACAAAGGAATAAATATAACTACAAGACAGATGTTGGACTATCAAGGACCTATCCCAAACATGACTCCTACCTTGCCCTGAGACCATTCACAGACTCGCTGACCACTCTCAAAAATGGCATGACGGGGGGTGCAGCCTAAGCCCTAAGACAAAGACGGTAAGCATTGCTTCCCTTTCCAGTAAATTGGAAAACCTTGGAAGAGATATGAGGGAACTCCGAGAGAGTGTTCGTGCTATTCGTTGCAGCAACTATGATGACTTGGATCTGCCCGAAAACTTTCCTATAAATAACATAAAACCACGTATCGAGAAGGTTAGTTATGGGGAAGGAATATCGTTCTATAATGACCACTCCAATACAAGAGTTTCTTCACTCGAAGAATCGATAAGCAATTATCTTTACGAAGATAACAAACGGCGAGCAGACAGAAATGCACTATTCAAAAGATTCCAGGACTCCAGAAGCACTCTTCTACAGCATATGGAGGATGACACGAAATTAATGGATGATGTCATTCCAAACGAGTCATTGGATGATAATTCCTGTAATGCCATTCACTCTAGCGATGGCAAACCTCTCTACACCCCTTTCCAATGCAATGAAGAGAAGCCCTCCGAATTACAAGCACGTAATGAAGCTTTAGGCAATAAGACAATTTTGCCTGAGGACAAAACACAATCTAATGACGAAGCAGGAACTGGAAACGAAGTTAAATTAAATGCTAGATGCTCCGCAGTCATCCTTAATCAGATCCCTCTCAAGGAAAAAGACCCAGGAAGTTTCATTCTCCCTTGCTCTATTAATAATTTACATAATATAAATGCTTTAGCTGATTTAGGGGCTAGTATTAGTATTATGCCTTTCTCTATGTGTAATAGGTTGAATTTGGGACCCATCAAACCCCTTTGCATGACCATTGAAATGGCTGATAGGACAGTTAGTATACTTAGAGGAATTGTTGAGAATGTGCTTATCAAAATTAATAATTTCACTCTTCCCGTTGACTTTGTCATTTTAGACATGGAAGAAGACCTCGACATTCCTTTAATATTAGGAAGACCCCTTCTAGCTATTGCTCATGCTAAGATTAATGTTTTCGAAAAAATCATCACTCTAAAAATAAATGATAGAAAACTTACACTGAACATGGATGACTTGGGTAAATGTCACCCTGTCGAATCCGTTTATGTTATCAAAAAAGGAAAAAACAAAATCATTCCTCCTTCCATCACAAATATGCACGCGCTTCTAATCATCGGAACATGCGGATAAGAAACCCAAGGAATTCAGCAATAAAGCACAGCGCAACAACACTTCGGATAATACGAAGGACGGGTCCAACAAAACATGGCACGAAGTTCAAAAAGTAGATTATAAACACTTCCCAAAATTGAAATATCAATGGTGCCGGGCCATCCCTATTGACCACGATAAAGGGTTTGATCTATGGGCTTCATGCAACCCTTATTCCGAAGTCTGTGAAGGGGAACAGACAAGGAAAGGAAGAAAAACAACAAATACTTATGGTCTTCAACCAATGATAAGGAGATAACATTCGAAGTTTGGATAAGAATTCATTATGGAGAAGTTAGCAACAACGATAAAATAAAAATATGGACTGATCCTTGTCTCAACTAAACCTATAATCACAAATCAACAAATGGGCAGAGAATCGTTGGTCGAAAGCATTGGTGCGAAATGATTAAAACTTCCGACAATTCTTGGGCCTCTTGTGATCCTTACGAAAACTTCTGTAATGGAGGAAGTAATGCTAAACGAGTCGGGACTGACAAGTTTCTCTGGATTTCTACAACTGACCATAAACGCACAGAGGTACAATGGACAGGCAAATTAAGATTTAATGACTGGGTAAAGATCAAGTATGGGAGAATCGATTCGTCAACTAAAAACAAAATCTGGAAGGATTGCATAAAAGAAGATGATCATAAAGGTACTAGTAACGCGGGAATTGGTAACGTACATTGCATAAAAGAAGACTACAGTTACAGGATTGAAGACAATTCTTTTGAACCAAAAGACTATCACATTAATGTAACCACGGACAATGAACCACGACTAGAGGTATGTAACATTGATGATGAAGAATATGAACGAAACAGATGCAAACTACTTGGGATCCAATATAAAAAACCTCCTCCTATTGTTACCGAAAGGTTCGTATTCACTAGGTACTCCTTAGGACCGGATGAAAAATTTTGCAAGGTTTCAAAGAAGGGAATCAAGGAATTCCGCCGCACAGCCCCCGATGTCACCTGGATCCGGAATAACTTAATAAAGGATATTGAAGAAGTGGGCATAGGAGCCCCGCGGCTCTGAGTCTAACTTAAAGACTCGTTAATAAAGAAAAGTGCTCTTTCGAGACAACCGAATTATCCCTTTCTTTTGTTTTATTTCCTTTCAGTTGGGTTTTGTGTTTTTCTAACCGTTTTTTGCAGGAGACAATGAAGTAATTACTGCTGAAGTTTTTGATGCTGAGCGAGTTTCGGCGTAACTCATCTTGGTGATTACGCCGTAACCAATATTTTAGCAGCAGAATTCTTGACGAATTACCAACTACGGCGTAATACCATCTAAGTGGTTACGCCGTAACCATTCGCTTCTCAGCTCATACTAGGTTTTGCAAGTTACGGCGTAACTCTCTTATTGGAGTTACGACGTAACTCTCCTCTGCTTTAATTCTTTCATTTTAAAACACAGTAACCTTGTATTAGTTTTTAAATGAACTTTGTGGGTGTGTTCCCTATAAACCCTCATGAGACTTCACTCGTCCACTTGGGACACCAAGTGGTTTAAAAGGCTTGTTGCATTCGCTAAATGCAACCGTGATTTCTACGAAAGTGAGTTAGGTTTGTTTTTCATTTTTTTTCTTTTTTAGAATTATGCTTGTCGGTATTGTGATTTCAGGGATTGAAGTTTGCTCATGACGCTTTAACGAAGGCACGATCCTTTCTGGGCCTTTTCCTTTTTGGAGCAAATATTCAGGGAAGTTCTCGCTCTAATTCTACCTTTCTCTTCACCTTTATTTTAAATGCCTAGTACAAAAGGGACTTTGTACATTTCAAGTTGGGGGCGGAGTAGAATTATCTCTTGAACTTTATTTCGCCTCATTTTTCTAGTTTATTTTGAAAAATTATGCCATTTTTAATATTTTGACATGTTTTTCGGAACCTAACTAGATTAGACCTTAGTCGAGCACATATAACCCTTGATATTACATGGTGAGATTAGCCTTATCTGTTTCCTATATTTTACCCAAATCCACCAAATTATGAGTGTGCCGGTAGCTTCTAAACTTTAGAACTTGGCCTTTGCATCATTTCGAGACTATAGACAAGGTATGTTGAGTTAGCTCGATGTATTTGGACTTTTCAGTTTTAGAAGGCAGTATTATTGGATTATCACCCAAACAGCCTACCATTGTGAGTCTATCGATTAGTCACCTCGACTTTTCGACCCCCATGTGAAACCCTTTTGTTGCACTCCTCTTTAGTGCAACATACCCCTAAATACACCCTTCTGAACCATTCCTTTCATTTTGTCACCCTAATATATTATTTCCTTACACCCTTACACCTTAGCCTACCCTGTAGTCTTTATTTGTAATTGGAAAGTCATCATTTGCCTAAGTTCAAGGTTCGAGTGGAAAGATTTGGAAATCACGCTTTCATCGACAACAATTATGAAGATCATTGAAGACCCCTCGAATTCCCATTGTTCATCTCAAGTGGGGGATGTTATGTTATCATGTATGTTCAAAATATATATATATATATATATATATATATATATATATATATATATATATATATATATATATATATATATAGGCACTTTATTTTCAGAACCCACTTTAAGTGCGAGAACTGCGAAAACCACCTTTTTACAACTAATAATACACAATGTACATCATTTAATGCTCCATAGAATTTGGTTATTTTTATTTAATTCAAAAGGGTATAATAGTAAAAAAAAATATTTTCATGTTATTTTTTATTTATTTATTTATTTTTTATAATTTCCATTTTCTATAAATCTTAAAATTCAGATTTTTTTTTTCTTTTTTTTAATGCTAACATGTTTTCAAATAGTCATGGTGCATACATGTATTTTATGCTTTATCATTATTTTTTTTAAATCTCAAGGAGCATGCATATTTCTTTTTTTTTCAAATAGGCAAAGGTGCATACATGTTTTTTTCCCAAATAGTCAAGGTGCATACATGTTTTTAATTAGTCAAAGTGCATACATGTTTTCTTTTAGCTAACACTTTTTTTTATTAACCTACCAATATGTTTACATGATCATTATTTTTTTTGAAAATTTGAAACAAAAACTAATGAACATAAATCATGATAAGAAGAAAAACAAGATTGATATATTTAAATGTTACATTTCACTTGATTACAAGTTCAAAAAACACATGCAATAATCATATATCTCAAAAAGTCGCAAATTATCTTCATGTATAATATGTTCATCCACTTCCCGGTCTTAAATGATATCATCATCTTCATCAATCAATGTGAAACAAGCATGCACGAAAACAATTAAATCACAAGCAAATAAGAAATAAAAATTAATCACGACAACTAGCGTAGCGCATGTGCACAATCTTGTGTATATTAAACTAATGATGTAAACATGTTTTTTAATCATAAACACAAAACATATATGTTTTATAATCCAAAACACAAAACATATATGTTTTATACGTAAACATATATGTATCTTTTCAATATATGTATCTTTTCAAAACGTATATGTTTTATAATCCAAACACAAATCAAAACGTAAAAATATATTCTTTTTTAAAAAGGTTGTCAATGAGACTAAAAATCAGAATTCACGATACATGATTGGGCAACAAATGCTAAAATGACAAAAAGTATTAAATTGAATACTTGTTTCTTGCGTCTTTGTATATTACTGATAACAAGTCTTCATATTTTGATCATCATATGGTTAAATAACAATTGAATATTGTAATGAGCAATGATAGGGATGACTAAAACATAAGCCTAAATTCATGCCTAATCCATTCATCATTTGACACATCACATTGACATTTTCTCACTCGTAATTTGAACTATTGATTTTGACAAATGTATTGATCTTGTAGTTAGGCATGTTTTTAGGCCTACATTTTAGACATGAGTATCATTTCTCTATTGTAATACCATTAGTGATAAACGTAGGTGGCCTAGTGTCAATAAAAGAAATAACAAATCCAGAACCATGTAATTAGATTTAATAACTAAACACGCATAACCAACAACATATTAGTTGACTATTGACAGATTTAAATACAATTAAGTGAGGCTAATTCTTGTTGTCGCCAAAAATGAACAACTACATAACAACAAATTAGTTTTTCACCTTTTTTATAAACGAACCATATCATCCAATACACCAGAAAAACATTAATGATACCGTATCGTCATTTGATAGTTCTTTTTTTTATATTATCTTCATTTTCCATGATAAAAATATATATATTATAATATTTACACCACCACGGTTATACTGGATGGGTTTCAAATTAAAGAATAGCAAAAATTATATTAAAGAATTGAAAATATTCTGAGAAATATATATGATTACATCATTTTTTTTATTTAACAATAAAGTGGAAATAACTTACAACTGTGGTGATGACAAACTGCGCTTGATTGATGATTTGAGTCGTGTATTTATTTTATTGATTTTCTATTCTATTTAAATCAATCATACATGACTAATTTCGGATTTCACATCTGAAGCAACGATGGTGATGACGGATTTAAGAAGTTGTGGATGGAGGCTATCAAAGATGGTGGCTAGGGTTTTTTGAATCTGGAAGAGAGAGATAAATATGGTGGAGAAGTTACATATGATTTTTTGAAAGGGTTATGCTTATTAATTCTTTAATTAGTGAAAATATTTAATAGAAATAAGATTACTATAATACCCTTTGTGCTTTACAAATGATGACCACATCTTTTAACTAATTACATTAATGGCACAAATGATCTCATCCATTAATGAAATGATCAAATGGCTAAAAAGTGGTTCTCGCACTTCTCGCATTTAAAGTGGGTTCTGAAAATAAAGTTTCAATATATATATATAGTTGATTCAGTTATGATTTTGTAAAGTGCAATGTTATAAGCACTATAGTATGAGCTTTATTGTTTAGTATCGAGGAGGCCACCTCGGTCACATTTGAAGATTGGAGTTGGAGTAATACCAACTGAAGAAGAAAAGGTAGTGTGCCCCGACGTCCTCTAATGACACATCTATCTTGCATTTCATGTTCTGGTCTCTAGACTTCTAAACTTAAACTTTGGGCGGACGGTAAGTGGTGATGACTTAGTATAGATATAGACTACCTGCTTGTTTTTCATTTTACACCAATTATATATCCCATGTCTTATCCTACACTTTAGTCATGAAGCGTGTCTAGGTGATGCAGCGAGCAATCTTTGGTGTCTTGGCCATGGATTTGGTCATGTATCATTGATTTTGTCCACTTCGCCGTGACATGTTAGTAATGACGAGTCACCCCTTAACCTTTTGTCTACCCATATTGCCATCGAGAATTGTTTAGCCCTTAACTCTAGTGGTGGAGATTTGTGTAACCGCCAAGCTTATGATAGAATACATGCTATGACTGTGCGATTGAGTGATCACCCCGAAATTGACACTTAGAATAGTTGAGAGATTTGAGTGTTTGTTCCCCTTTCGCGAGGTTTTCGGTTTTGTTTTATTCTAGCATAAGGAATTTGTAAACTCATATTTTCCAGGTTTTGGGAGATATCATTTTAGTAATCTATCTAATAAGGTCTACTTGAGGGCAAGTAGAGTTCAAGTGGGGGATATTTGATAACATCAAATAGTCCTGAATATTAAGTGTCAATTTCCATCGATAATGCTCGTTATTTATATCATTTATATGGATTTACGCTTGTTTTCCATTGTTTTACACTTTCGGGTAAATTGCGAGCATTGGAGCTAAAGAGACGGGGAAATGGAAACGTTACTAAGGATTTATCACAATATGCTTATTTTGAAGAGGTTACGGTAACTTCGTCTCTCACATTACCGTAACTATTGCGTGACCACAAGTCCAACTCATCAAGAGGTTACGGTAACTCCTTCAAAGATTACGGCGTAACTCTATTAGGTCAAAAGAGGTTCCACGCCGCTGATACTTACGCCGTAACTACTGCATCACTACGACGTAACCAAGTTTATTGAAGACTACGGCATAACCACTTATAAGGTTACGCAGTAACTAGCAGATCTAGTGCTTTTACGACGGAATAGAAGGTTACGGCGTAACTCATCTATTGGTTACTGCCGTAACCCGACACTGGCCTATAAATACCCCACCTAATTCCGCATTTCTAATCATCTCATTTCACACACAATACTCTGAGAACGTGGGAAAATACTCAAGGAAGGTCTAGGGAAGCATACGGAGTTGTTTCCAAGGGAGAAGTCACACCATTACGATAAGCTTTAGCGTTTATTATTTCTTTTACTTTCAATTCATGTATTTCGTACCTTGGAATATTGAATTGATGTGCATGATTAATATGAGCGGCTAAGCACCCTTTGGTGCTAGCCTAGTTATGATTCCTTAATTATTTTGTTTTGCGTTACCTTTACTTCCGTACAATTATTTCTCAGTGTATGCATGCATAGTTCTTTGGTAGTCACCCCTGGTTCGGTAGTTTTGAATGGCGATAGAGGCTAATTGCCTATGAGATATGACCAACTGACCCTAGGTGAGCGGACTGAGACGGGAAGGGTAATATATGACCAACAGACGATCCTTTCTACTTGTGCGATTTGACCAACTGATCACCTATCGTTTGGATGAACTTAAGAATTGGGGTGTAGTGTCTAAGTTCCTAACGGCCGGGCACTCACTATTTAGAATCTAGCATGTAGCGGTACTTAATGACTTCGCTTAGGGGACCAGGAACAACAGGACTTATGGCGGTGTGCCTGATTTCTCCTGTGGTGGCATCTTTGCTGATAGGTTAGGGCGAATTGACCAAATACTGTCCTCTCGAATTTGACCCCACTTGAAGTAATTGGAAGTAGGTAGACGTAGACATAACTAGTTAGGTGGATTAATGATAAGGTTTTACCTTTTTGAGGGGTCATTTAAGCCCTTATTTGATCACTTTTATATCCGTTATTACTTAATGTCGTTACTTTTCACTTTTTAGGTCTCTTGAAGGCAAATTGCTGGCATGGCATTTATTTGGACGAAAAGCGGGATATCTGAAAGAAAATGGCCAAAGTCAAGAATCGAGCCACTCGACTGAAATACAAGGGGACGGTCAGGTTATACAAGTGACGTCAGTGTTAATTGCGACGCCGTCAGAGCACTTCTGTGACGGCATAGTAGCCAAATTGCTTATTTTCAAGTGACGGTGTCAGGCTTTAAAAGAGTAGGCCGTCGCAACTTAGACGGCCTAGATTTGATCCAGACGGCGTCAGAGACTGAAGGGGACGACGTCACAAGCATAAGGTTACGTCGTCGCAAGACTAACGTGGCCAAGACGAAACCCTAATGACTGCGACCCGACAGCGTCACAAATCATAAGGTGACGCCGTAGCGATTGTAATCTTATATATAGAATCCGAATTTTTCAGTTTTAGTGTGTAGTCTTTTGGAGTAAAAACCTAAACCGAACCAAGGCTGTCTTGTACAGTATTTTAGGGTTCCAAACCCTATCTTACCACAAG
Organism: Chrysanthemum makinoi; assembly: GCA_910596185.1. NCBI lineage: Eukaryota > Viridiplantae > Streptophyta > Magnoliopsida > Asterales > Asteraceae > Chrysanthemum > Chrysanthemum makinoi. The sequence goes on from OU343217.1 coordinate 257,375,226, forward strand.
ATAAGTATTTTACTTCATTAATTCAATTATGTATTCAATTATTTGTGTGTATGCTTGCATGTTCTCAATGTCCGGCTAATTTATTTGTGTGTTTGCTTAGGGAATATGAAACTTAATTATTGAATATTGATTGGTTGTCTCTTATCTTAATTGTTAATGAACTAGTAATGAGATAGGTCATTCGTTGTGTAGTTAATGCTTGATTAAATCTTTGTGAACCTTAGACTATGACACCTAGAGTAGTTATTGGCTAAACCATCCAAAGAGTACCTTAGAGTTAGAGTTTATAATTCCAAGAGATTTTGTAGACGAGACCCTTTGGTAGTTTCAAAGAGTTAGGGATAAACGCATACCCTACGACTTTAAACACACAACGCGATTAAGAATAAGGACGTGACAATTCAACCATCAATAGGAGATAATTAAGGAGCAATAAAACCTAAGTAAACACATCTTTAAACTATCATACGAGCACACAATAATTAGACATAGACTACATACACCTTAGATTAGATAATTAGATAAGTAGAGTAATCGATAGAAATACCAACCCTCAAATCCAAACCCCGAGATTCGTACCTTTCCATTTTCTAAAAAACATAAAAAGATAAAAAAAATAATCTTCCTCAACCCCAACCTTAGCGTAGTAACTCCTCACTAGCATTCCTATTCCCCTAGAGAACAATATCAATACCCGTGGCTTACCCTAATACTACACTACAACGATTAGGTTCACTGCCTAGGGTGTTATAAAACTTGCTCAAAGAAAAGGAAGTTCCTTTGACCTCGAACGACGCGTGTAGCGTTATCAAATTTTTGGCGCCGCTGCCGGAGAATAGAATAGCTAGTTAGTAGTCCACCTCGTTTAGGTTTCTTTGCTTGATTCCTATCAAGTAAATTTTTCTCATTTTAGCTTTCTAGTAGTCTATCCCCTTCTTCGTGACCTTTGTTAAGTAAAATCCATCACTCACCATGATACGTGTCTTCCGCCGAAGATTCTTTACCCTACCCGTTCCCAATCCCGAAATTGAGAACGCAATCCCACAAAACCCTTCACCCGTTCACCATTTTGGAAATCACCTAGGGCATAATGAGATAAATTGGCAACAACAAAGTCCTTTCTATGACTCAGATTCCGATGAGGAATTTGATTATGGTGAAGCACTTGACAGCGGGGAGGTCATCAGTGAAGTTAGTTTTGAAATGGAGGAAGACCTTTCCCAACGTTTTGACCCTATGTGTAGAATTGAGAAAGATGGCCCCTTTAACATGCAATTCCCTTGCAAAATAGGATTAGAAGGGTTCGATGCTTACTTGAATTCATTCTTGCATTTGAATTTAATCTCAAGGAACCTATACAATAAAATCAAGATCAATGAGTTAACTTATCAAGGGAACAATGTTGTTGAAGCAATCACTCATTTGCACGTGTTTGTTGGAAGCTTTGCCTATTTGGTAGAGTTCATGGTCTTAGAAGACTTAGGAGAATTTATTGATAAGGACCTCACTCAAGTAATTTTTGGAAAACCTTTTAAAAGAATGACTAGGTTGAATGAATGGATGATTGATGGTCTGATTACATTCTCTGATGAAGTTGAAGACTTTATCTACCAAATGCCATGCGATCATCCTAGGTTTAAACATAGGGATATTGAGGCATGTAATAGAATGACCCCTATTTCATTGCTTAGTGAAAGGGATAAGCAAAGTGGACTTAGGTACCCATATGAGAAAACTAAGTGGTATTACAAAAAATGCCTAGAATTAGGAGATGATTACAAAAAGAATGAAAGAACATTGGAATGGCTTAAGTATGAGCACGTGAGCGTGCACTAGACAACGTAGGAGCACGACTACGAGTCTAGCTACAAGACTCATAAATAAAGAAAAGCGCTTCGTGGGAGGCAACCCATGCTTAATTGTTTGCTTGTTAGTGTCATATATCTTTTATTGATTGCTTATTCTCATGTTTAAATTTGTAAAAATGCTTTATTTTGTTTTTAACCTCGTCTTAATTGCATATAAAGGTATTTTACATAAAGGATAAGTGTAGGGAGGATTACACATGTTTTCAAAAGAAACGTAAACATGAGAATTGCAATTATTTAAAATATATATATGTGTGTTTGTTCGAGTCAAATGCTTGTATCGAGTCATAATGGATGTTTTGCAGAATTTTTTTCAGATTCTAAAGATGTAAATTTTCCAGAATTTTTTTCAGAAAATCGCAGACCAGTTTTTGTCAGGATAACTGACGGCGTCAGATCGCATACTGACGGCGTCAGGAAGGAGTAAAAACAACTGATTACTTTTTTCTCATTTTCTGAGCTACTTATAAATTTTTTGGAATTTTTCAGGTCTTAATTTTCCAGAAATTCTGTAAACATCCATTCCACAAGCATTATATCCTAGTTTAATAGAGTCTTATATATATTATTACCGCCCATTTTACGCGAAGGTTTTGTTTGTTTTCTTCAAGTGTGCAGGTTTAATTTATTAAGAAGAAGATACATAAGATTGGAAGGAGCTTTACACGCAAACATTCTTCTTGAAAAGAATTTAATCACCACTTTACACGGATCCTACCGAGCTAATCAGGGGAGTATTAGTTTCTTTCGTTTTTAATTACCTTCTATTATCATAACTTTGATACTTTCGGGGAACATTGGGGACAATGTTCAGTTTAAGTGTAGGGAGAGAAAATAAAACGGGAACTTTGAAACTATGCTTATCCTTGATTATTTGCTTTGTCCAATTGTATTTGTGTAATAAACCATGAGAAAATGTCGGTTAGGGTAATTTTGGCACCAAATTTAAAATTTTTCATGACATATAGGAGTGGGCCATTAGTCTTAACAAAAGCGTCTTACGGATAGGAAGTTGCATGATTAGCACAAAAACCCTTTACCACCTAAATTCCACCCAAAATGTGAGGATCACCCTTAGATTAGTAGGAATAAAAGCATTCATCTTTAATGCTTAGTGTGTGAACCGGTAGTATATTAGATTCTAGAACTTGTTTTGTGATGCATCCCGAGATCGCTAGTAAGACTACACTTGTGTAGTTAGGAATAACTAAATGATAAGAGGCATTAGGATAACCCTTGTTTGATACCCGTAATATAATTACTTCTTCCACATCGGTTGAGTAATTCCCCCATACCTTTGCGTTGTACTCACTTTTAGTACACGATACCCCTAGTTAACCCCTCTGAGCCTATCCTTTTCGCGGTTCTTGTGATGTTTCGGTTTTTCCGGAATATCAATGAAGGGCATTGTTTACACCCCACCCCCAAATGTACACCCAAATCGCCTTAGCCTACCTTGTATGCACTCACTTTTAGTGCATTATTGTTATCACCATAAAAGCCCTTAGTTCAATTATCTAGTTGCTTGCATGAGTTGCTAAGTCGAGTCATATCCTTTGTATACAGTTTTGGGACGATTGGGACTCATGGGAAAAGTTAAAGTTTATGAAATGACTAGAAGGGAACGTTAAATTCCCTTATTTGCGTAATAACGTACCCTAAGTGTTTTGATCTTTTCAATTCGGGTCAAATTAGTGTTAGAGTAATAAAAATTCAAGTGTAGGGATGTGCCTTAAATCCCTATCATTTTGATGTTACCGTAGAGGATGGTAGAGTAAAAGTGTATGAAAAAAAAAAAAAAAAAAAAACATACGGGCTACCATCCTACATCTATCCTTTAAATTTATGTTTGTTTGTTTCAGTTATCTAGAGTTTAGAGTATCGAGTCTTGGCCTAGCAACGCCATTCTTCGTATGCTTGTAACATAGAGATTTTGACTTACCACCACTAAATAGCCTATCCCACCAAACCCTTTGTTTCCATACCGTAAGCCTAACATTACAACCCTTTAAAGACCTCTTTGATAGTCTTTCCTAGGTGCTTACGCCAAAGCGATGGAGGTTTGATCTATTCTCAAGCTTATAGTAATCTATGTACTAGGACCGGTTAATGAGTGTTTATCTTCCATTTCCACTTTGATATATTTCATATACACCCGAGAGATGTGAGTATCCAAACACCCCATGTGAGGTGCTAGTATGTAATTTCCGTGCTTGTTATGACTTTTGCGGGGCTTATATGTGTTGTGGGTTATTCTAAACGAATGCTTCATGACCCCTAACTTATAAATTAATTGGCTAAAAGCACATTTGCTTGAGGACAAGCAAATACCAAGTGTAGGGATATTTGATAAGGTTTTAAAATGTACCTTTTTGAGGGGTCGTTTAAGCCCTTATTTGATCACTTTTGTATCCGTTATTACTTAATATCGTTCCTTTTCACTTTTAGGTCTCTTGAAGGCAAATTGCTGGAATGGCACTTATTTGGACGAAAAGGCGGGATATCTGAAGAAAATGGCCAAAGTCAAGAATCGAGCCACTCACTGAAATACAAGGGGACGGTCAAGGGTTATACAAGTGACGGCGTCAAGTGTTAATTGCGACGCCGTCAGAGCACTTCTGTGGCGGCAAGGTAGCCAAATTACTTATTTTCAAGTGACGGTGTCGGGCTTTAAAAGAGTAGGCCGTCGCAACTCGAACGACCTAGATTTGATCGGGCGCCGAGACTAAAGGGGACCGCGTCACAAGCATAAGGTGACGCCGTCGCAAGACTAACGTGGCCAAGACGAAACCCTAATAACGGCGACCCGACGGCGCCACAAATCATAAGGTGACGCCGTCGCGATTGTAATCTTATATATAGAATCTGAATTTTTCAGTTTTAGTGTGTAGTCTTTTGGAGTAAAAACCTAAACCGAACCAAGGTCAGTCTTTGTACAGTATTTTAGGGTTCCAAACCCTATCTTACCACAAGATAAGTATTTTACTTCATTAATTCAATTATGTCTTCAATTATTTGTGTGTATGCTTGCATGTTCTCCATGTCCGGCTAATTTATTTGTGTGTTTGCTTAGGAATATGAAACTTAATTATTGAATATTGATTGGTTGTCTCTTATCTTAATTGTTAATGATCGAGTAATGCGATAGGTCATTCGTTGTGTAGTTAATGCTTGATTAAATCTTTGTGAACCTTAGACTATGACACCTAGAGTAGTTGTAGGCTAAACCATCCAAAGAGTACCTTAGAATTAGAGTTTATAATTCCTAGAGATTTTGTAGACGAGACCCTAGTAGACCCGACTTTAGACACACAACGCGATTAAGAATAAGGACATGACAATTCAACCATCAATAGGAGATAATTAAGGAGTAATAAAACCTAAGTAAACACATATTTAAACTATCATAAGAGCACACAATAATTAGACATAGACTACATACACCTTAGATTAGATAATTAGATAAGTAGAGTAATCGGTAGTGTAGAAAACTAGAAGGGGGGTTGAATAGTTTACCAATTAAAATCTTGTTTTGAAACTTAATGAAAAGATCAATTGATATTGATCTTAGATATGTTAATGAAATATGCAAGCAATATGTAAAGAGTAAATAAGGAAAGAAATGATCAAACCACAACAAGTTGTTTATAGTGGTTCGGTCTACAAGGACTCTTTTTCCTTGCCCTACTCCACTCCTCGAGTCTCACACTCGAGAGTTTAACTTCACTAGTCAACAAGCTCCTTTCACCGGCGGAGAAAACCTTTACACTTCGCTTACACTATTTCCGACACTAAGCTAGATGTCGAGTTCTTTCCAAGGGTACAACTACTCCCACACACAATGTATTTTGAGGACTAAAATACTAACCACTCACACTCACAAGATGGTTTAATACAACAATGAAGTATGAATCAACACTAGATCATACAACACTAAACAAACAAGACTTCCAACTTCGTGTTTGAAGCTTGAATGTGACTTGATCTTCTTTGCTACAAAAGAGATCACTAATATGATATGAAACTGAGTTAGAAAGGTTAGAGAGAAGATATGTATGAGAGTATGTTAGAAAGGGATGAAAAACTACTTGGCTTGGCATTGCTATTTATAGCCAAAATGGACAGGAGCGTCCACGGACCGCGGAACCCTTAAAAGGGTTCCGCCCGTGTACCAATTTGGTACCGCCGGTCCGACAGTCAAGATATCAAATCTTTGCTAAAGTCAACTCTATCTAAGTGAGATTGTGCAAGATATGAAGAGTACAAATCTACACAAAATATCTAATGAAATCTTCCAATGATTTCCATGATGCATCACATGATGTCATATGTTGTATTTCTATTTTTAGAAATATGCAAGTACATAAGTAGTGTTTGGTTTTAAGAACCTAACACATTCTAAAACTACTATCATACATAATGATTAGAGTCATATCAAGATGTTACTAATCATAAATGTAAATGCTTGAATGATGAATATATTGTTTGAAAAAGCTTGTTTTAATATCTATTAAACTTGACAAGCTTTAAGCTTTTATACAAATTAAATTTACTTTTGTCGTTAACAAAACTTAGGTAAAGATCAAAAATATAAATAACGTTTAATGACGATATTTGTATTAACAATCTCCCCCTTTTTGTTGAGGACAAAATATAAATTTTATTTTTATAAAAGATACAAAGTTTGTGCAAGAGTTATAAAAATATTAGTTTTAGAACTTGAAAAGAGAATGATAATGCAAGTGTATGATGTTTGACTATTTATGAAAGTCAAAGTATTCACTAGTTGATGCATGATGTTGACTTTTTCGGAAAGTCAAAGTATGCATTGACTTTTAAGAAAAGTCAAGTATTACCAATGAAGTATCCTGTTTGACTTTTTCAAGTATGTAGTTGACTTTTTCAGAAAAGTCAAAATATAATCAAGTTCTATATTTTCTCCCCTTTTTGTCTCAACAAAAAGAAGAGGCGATGCGGAATGTAATGAGCCCGAGCTATTATCTCCCCTTGATCAAAGCTCCCTCTAAATTGGGTGTTTAATGGGAAGATACATGGATTGTGAAAATAAAGCTACAAAAAATGTTAGTAATAATGATCATTCACAAGCATTTCCAAATACTATGTAAAAGCACCAACACTATAATAAAAACACTATTCATTAGTTAAAATTTTCATGAATAAAGATCATGAAATGGGAACACAATGATGTGTTTTAGTACAAGAAAAAAATTATCCTAAGAAGAGAAAACTAGAAATGCTAAACTATGACCATCCTAATTTGATGGTGGATGAGAAAGAGCGTTGAGGCGCTCAAGGATATGATTGAGGATGGACCTCATTTCTTCTTGAAAGTCAAGGACCATAACCCGGGTCCTATCAACGGTTTGGGCCGTTTGCTCACAAGTTGAGCAACCATGCCTAGGGGGTAGTATGTTTGGGGAGGTTGTGGTGGTGGAATGGTAGATGTGGTGGTGTTGGTGGAAATGTTTGGGGTGGTCATGATGGAAGCAAGCAAAGCACTTTGCATTTGCATTGTCTCACTCAAGTGAGAGTCCACCATGCCTTTGAATTGGTGGAGGTTGTGGAGTTCGGCTTGAATCTCCTCTCTAGTGGGATTGGCATCCCACATGCACTCCTCAATGTCCTCAAGATGAGGGACATTGATGTGGTGAGTGAATGATCCCCATACAAAGGACCATGAATGTCTTTGTGAATGGGGTGGAAGAGAAGAGGTTTAGGCCCTAATGGGGCGTTTGGGTCAAAGGATGACCGAGGTGACTCATGAGCCATCCGCTCAATGGAGCCAAATGATGGCAATGGTGGTGGATGATTTGGCCTAGGAGGCAAGTCATCCAAGTCCTCCAAGAAAGGATTTGGTGAAGTTGGTGGAGTGAAAAATAACTCCATAGGAATGAGAGTTGGAGACCTTGGTGAAGGTGGTGAAGGTGTTTTGGATGTTTGGATGGGTGCCGGTGGAGGTGAAGTTGGTGTTTTTGTTGGTGGTGGAGTGGTGATCACAATGTGTGATTGAGTAGGTGTGGCTAAGGTAAGGTTTGTATCATCTCGGATGGGAGATGAGATTGTGAGTGGAGAAGACTCGGATGAGGAGCTAAGGTTAACGAAGCAACAAGGCCTCACACTAATTCTAGCGGTCTTCTTGCAAGGTTTTGGAGATGATTTTGTCATTTTGACTTTGGTTTTTCTTTGCTAGATGATAGTAAGAATGAAGAAGGTGTGAGGATGATCATGGTAAAACCTCTCAATTTATAGAAGTGAAAAATCATGGAGAAATGTGTTTGATTTGATGTTAAGCCATTGAAGAGATGAGGTTCCTAATGATTTGGAAGTGGGTTGAATGCTAGTCATATCACCCAAGTCAAGCCATTCAAGAGAGATGGAGTGAAGAAGAAAAGATTTGCAATAAATGTGTTCTAGTGAGTGGAATTTCCTAATATTCAGATCACCCACGGATTTGAAGGTACCAAAATTTGGTTCCTTCCTTTATGCAAAAGGGCTCCTTGGGTGGATTTTTCAAATTTTTGAATTTTGGTGGGAAATGGATTTCTTATATACCTAAGTGAATTATACTAGTTCTAATAAGAGTATAAGCAATTTAGGATTGATTAATAAGCATTGGATGGTAGTTTGGAATCACAAAATAGTCGAAATTTAGAAATTTACCTGAAGGATCCACGGCACCAAAAACTTACACGGCCGAAACCCTAAAAAGGGTGCCGTTTGGTCCGCATGTACAGGTACGGCGGTACCGTTTTACATAACGGACGGTACCAAAATTATGGTGCCGTCTGATCCGTGGAGTGCAGAAATATGGACAAAGTACGTTTTTAGGTGTCGGGGACATTTCCGAAACCTAAAATTTTTCTCAAAACCTGTTATACTAAACATTTCTAGTTAGGAAAAGTAAATAACACATATATAAACATAGTGGAGCATGTATTTTGAGCAAGGCTTTTGATTTTCACATTATAGTGAAAATGGGTAAAATTTGATAGCATACTTGCGCTATCCCCCTGCATAAGATTGTTAGCATTCACCATTGTTTCAGTTTATATTATCATCCTACATAATAAAAACAACGAAATTGTATCAAACATTAACGAGAATGCATTGTTCCAAACACTCCTTAAAAGTACCCTTATTTGTCCAACTTCTTGTAAATCTTGTTCATCATCCTACCAAGGCACTTGAACATTCCCTTAGTTTGCTTGAACTCCGCTGATTCATTCTCTATTTCGGGAAGAGACGCATAATACTCATGAGGCGGAAGACGAGAGCTTGGAAGACCATCCTCGGAGCTATTTGATGATGATGATGATGATGGAGTTGGAGGTTTTGCTCTCTTGCCTTTTGTCTTAGCAACTCGTGCATCACTCAAAGGTACAAAGATGTGAGGGATGAGCTCATAGTGAAGGTGCATCCCTTTTGGACTTGGTGGAATTGGTGCAAAGTTTCTATAGAGACGGGTGAGGAGCATCCCGTATGGAAGAGCAACCGATCCTTGAGTTGGAATATCAATCATTCTCCTAGCTATGTAGTAAGCTAAATTGAATGGTTGACGGGTGGACAAGTTGTAGAGCATATGACAAAGGCAAGCGTTAATGTGATCCCTATTTCCTATGGTGCTAATGACGTTGGCTCTAAGTAGCTCCTCCCATTTCTTAAATTCGGGCTTAAGTTCATTTAGCTCCATTCCATATGGATCTCGGTTTACTTTTTTTCCCTTTCGGGTAACTCGGGTTGTATCACTTTTTGGGTTAAAAGGTGTTCACGGATGACATCCTTATCGGCCAAACGGGTTTGGTAGGGTAGAGAGCGGTCATTGATTGCATCAAGAGCGGTGAGTGACCATTTATCCGAGTAGAGACAAGTCCCCCGGTTGGGAATTCCTAACACTTGAGCAAAGTTGCCTAAGGTGATGGTGTAGTCATTTTGATTGATTCTAAACCTAAGACAAAATTCATCATCGTCTTCATCATTAAAGCCGGTCACACTAGCATAGAATTCTAACACAAACCTAGGACAAATTGGTTCATCGATGTCAAGAAGACAGTCGAATTGAATGGCGGCTAGTTCTTCACGAAGGTTGGTATTTTCAAGGAAGGATGAGTGAATGGTTCTACCCTCATGGAAATACCTTGATTCTAGACCCCTAAATATTTCTACTTGTTCCTTGGTAAGTCCTTTGGTTTTGTGGTGTTTGGGAATGTAGTTAAGGGTGTCTTTGTGATCATAGAATCTTGCGGCTACCATGGTTATTCCTAAGGACAAGAGTTAATATGTTAAAAATGAGAATAAGTTTTAACGTTTTTGGTTCTAGTGTGTGCCTATATGAAAACAATTTGGAGTTGCGGTTATCTCGACTCATTTTATGCACAAAATGGTTTTAGAGGGGTGTTTGGCAAATACCATGAGATAACCCAAATGCTCCTAATTCAATGTGGCTTCATTTGAATATACCCGGGAATGCATATTAGTTATGCAATACCTTTAGTATTCAAGAGCATGCAAGTGATGAAAATTTAACGTTTCTATTTGTATTAGCAATGAAAAAATTGTTTTCCTACAAGTGAGAAGCTTTTCAAAACTTTTGACATGGGGTGTTTGGTTGTTTGAATAGGGCCTTATATTCATTATCTATCAATTAGTGGGAAGCATGATTTGTTTATGCAATATGATAATGTAGTACCTAATTTCAATGACTAGTTATGCAATTTGCCAATTGAATTCATATTTGGTATAAAAGCATACATAAAACCCCATGTAATGATTTGTGATAGTTTTGTGCATAAATAAGAATCCTAGACTCGGAATTAAGAGATGAAATGTAGTTAGGATACTTACAATGATGTTATCTTCAGTGATTAGTGAGTGGGAAGATGACAATAATGAGCTTGGTTTAAGTTTACACGTTTTGGTAAAGTGGGTTTTGAGGAAGAGGATGATTTGTATATAGCGTTTTGCTTTCAGTAGACACCACGGACCAGACGGCACCAAAAATTTGGTTCCGTCTTTGTTGTCGTTGGTGCCGTGGCTACAGAGTGTACAAGACAAAATTGTTTTGTTTTGACTATTCTAATGTTTTGGGCTATGTTTATCCTACATGTTTGGTTCCATTAACCCTAAACCAAGTCTAAGAAGATTAAAAGGTTCTCGTTTAAGAGGCTTAGTTAAGATGTCGGCAATGTTGTCTTCGGAGGATACTTTCTCGATTGAAATGTTTCCTTTTTGAACATTGTCGCGAAGAAAGTGATGGCGGATTTCAATATGTTTTGTACGAGCATGTTGAACGGGATTCTTGCTGAGATCGATGGCTCCTTTGTTGTCGCAAAGTATCACAATGTCGTTGAGATGAATTCCGTAATCTACTAGAGCTTGCTTCATCCAAAGAGCTTGTTGACATGCTTTTCCGGCTGAGACGTACTCGGCTTCAGTGGTTGAGATGGCTAAGGCCGTTTGCTTCTTTGCAAACCATGAGGTGAGACAATGTCCAACAAAAGTGCAAATACCACTTGTACTTTTTCTATCGACATAATCACCGGCATGATCCGAATCGGCATACACTATGGTTTCTATACCCGTTCCTTTGGGATACCATAATCCTAAACACGTTGTTCCCTTAATGTATCTAAAAATCCTTTTAAGGCTTCTAAGTGTGATGCCTTTGGGTTTTCTTGAAAGCGAGCACATAGACAAACACTAAACATAATGTCGGGTCTACTAGCCGTAAGATAGAGTAGGCTACCAATCATTCCTCTATATTTAGTGTTATCTACGGATTCACCTTCTTCATCCTTGGTGAGTTTAGTGTCCGAGGACATGGGTGTTTTAGTTGGTTTGGAATCTTCAAGACCAAATTTCTTAAGCATGTCTTTTATATATTTAGATTGGTTAAAGAAAATGCCATCTTCTAGTTGTTTAATTTGAAGTCCTAGAAAGAAGTTTAACTCACCCATCATACTCATTTCAAACTCGTCATGCATGATTTTAGAGAAATCATCACATAGTTCTTGACAAGTTGATCCGAATATAATGCATCAACGTATATTTGAACAATGATAATTTGTGATTCCTTTTTCTTGGTAAAAAGAGTATTATCTACTAATCCCATAGTATATTTGTTATCAATAAGAAAAGTCTTAAGTCGGTCGTACCAAGCTTTAGGTGCTTGTTTAAGGCCATATAATGCTTTCTTGAGTTTGAAGACATGATGTGGTTTCTCAAAGTCGGTAAAACCGGAGGTTGAGCAACATACACTTCTTCGTTAATAAACCCATTAAGGAAAGCACTTTTAACATCCATTTGAAATAATTTAAAATCATAAGCACATGCATAAGCAAGTAATATTCTAATAGATTCAAGTCTAGCTACCGGTGCATAAGTTTCATCATAATCAATTCCTTCTTGTTGATTATAACCTTGTGCAACAAGCCTAGCTTTGTTTCTAGATACTACACCATTTTCATCCATTTTATTTCGAAAGACCCATTTTGTTCCAATTATAGTTTGATCTTTGGGTTTTGGAACTAGTTTCCAAACATCATTTCTAACGAATTGGTTTAATTCTTCTTGCATGGCAATAACCCATGATTCATCTTTTATTGCTTCATTTATGGTTTTCGGTTCAATGGTGGATACAAAACAAAAATAATTACTTTGATTTTGGGCTTGTGACCTTAAGGTTCTTTGATTAAGTTGTCCTATGACTTTTCCTAAAGGATGACTTTTAGATTCTTTGATGTTGACAATTTCTTTATTTAATGGTTCATCTTCCTTGTTATTATTAATTTGACTTTCTATTATTTGACTTTCAACTAAGTCATCATCTACCAAAGGTGATGTCTTAGAGGGAGGTGGACTTTCGTCAAATGTTATGTTCAACGATTCCTCGACTATCATTGTTTCTTTGTTTAGGACAATGTAAGCTTTACTAGTTTGAGAGTAACCAAGAAATACACCTTCATAAGACTTTGGGTCAAACTTGGTGAGATAATCCTTAGTATTAAGAATAAAGCATTTACAACCAAAGACTCTAAAATATCCTAACGTTGGCTTTTTACTTTTATAAAGTTCATATGGTGTTTTGTTTAAGAAAGGACGTATTAAGACTCTATTTAAAATATATGTAGAAGTGTCTACGGCGTTACACCAAAACTTTTGAGGAATGTTTTGTTCATTAAGCATTGTTCTACTCATTTCTTGAATTGTTCTATTTTTACGTTCTACTACTCCATTTGATTGAGGTGTTCGTGGAGCGAAAAAGTTATGTGTTATACCATTTGTATCACAAAAGTTTCCAAATTGAGTTTCGTTGTCAAATTCACGACCATGATCCGTTCGGATCGACACAATTTTGACACCTAGAAGATTTTGAATTTTCTTGCTAAGTATTTCAAATTTATCAAAAGCTTCATTTTTGGTTTTCAAAAACAACGTCCAAGTAAACCTTGAGTAATCATCTACTATGACCAAAGTGTATAAGTTGCCTCCATAGCTTCTTATAGCGGATGGTCCAAACAAGTCCATATGTAATAATTCTAGACACTTAGATGTGGACACCATATTTTTAGATTTGTGACTACTATGTGTTTGTTTACCAATTTTGCAAGCGTCGCAAAAGTGTTGGTCATATTTAAGTTTTGGTAAATTCCTAACCAATTCTTTTGAAGATAGGTTTTGTATAAGTCTCATATTAGCGTGACCTAAACGTCTATGCCAAAGAGATGAGCTATCATCTAATGTTGTTAGGCAAAGTTTGTCATTATATGTTTTATCTATTTTCATGACGTATATGTTATTTTTCCTAACTCCTTTAGCTATGGTGATACCATCTTTTAGTATTTTACTACCATTTTCATCAAATAGTACCTTATACTTTTTATCACATAGTTGGCTAATACTAAGTAGATTAAATCCTAACCTATCCACATGAGCAACATTTTCAATAGTTAGGGAGTTATGAGCAATCGTACCTTTGCCAATAATTTTGCTTTTGAGATTGCTACCAAAGGTGACATTACCTCCGTCATACTCTTGGTATGATGAGAAGAGACTTTTGTTGCCCGTCATGTGTCGTGAGCAACCACTATCTTTTATCCATTCATCAGGTTCCAATCCAACTTTCAAGCATACCTAAGAAGCAAATAACTCAAGCATTTGGTCCCCAATATCTCATGGGTCCATTTGGGTTAAACATACCATTTATTTGATTCATGTATGGAAACGATGGGTAAGAGTTCCATGGCATGTAATCTGGAGCTTGATATGGTCTAGGAAAGTTTTGATTCCAACCATTGTGTTGGTAGTTGGGTTGTACGTTGTGGTTGCTCTTAGGAAAGGGGCGTTTGGCAAAAGGAGTTTTATATCGTTGTTGAGTAGTTTTTTATCTAAATTCATTTTTGACAAGTCCTACTCCTGAAGTAACGGTTGGTTTTAGTTTAATACTATTATTGGTTTTCTTTGTTATTTTAACAAATTCAAGACGGTCCGTATTGCGAACATTCTGCTCTGCTGAAGTACCCACGGCACCATTTTGCACAACGGACGGAACCCTTATTTTGGTTCCGTCGTCCGTGCTGCATCTGCAGCAATTTTGATAGAATGTTCGTCCTTTTCGGCCGTTTTGTTTTGACTCTTTGGAATTAATACTTCATTAAAACCTAGCCCATTCATGTCTCCCGGTGTTTTATGAATTTTAACTATTTCATCGGCAAGAGCGATGTTCTTGTTAAACCTTTTAAACTTAGAATTATTTTCTATTAAAACATCTTGTGTGAGCTTTAGTTTTTCTATTTCAAGATTAAGCTCTTGACATGATTTACAATCATCGTCATTTGCTTTTCCTTTTCAAGTCGTTTTGCTTTTTCTTTTAACTCATAAACTTCATTTTCCAAAAATTCCTTTTGGTTTTTAAAAATTTATTTTTAGTTATGATTTTTAGACTTAGCTCACACAATTGATTATATTGTTTTTGCAAAGTGTCATCATCAATAGAAGAATAAGAAGAGTCGGAAAGTACCTCATTTGACTCATGTGCCATTAGAGCGATCTCTTCCTTGCTTGATTCTTCATCATCTTCACTATCACTCCAAGCACCACTTACAAAAGCTCGTTGAGTTTTGCTTTTAGGTGGCTTGGGACATTCTCCTATGAGGTGACTTGCATCACCACATCTAAAACATTTTCTTTCACCTTTACCCTTCTTGTCATCCCGATCTTTTCGGAATGGCTTCTTTTCTTCTCGAGGTTGTCTTACGAACTTTCCTCTTCTTCTAAAGAACTTCTTAAAATCTCTAACGGCCATGGCATATTCCTCATCTTCACTACCGGAGCAAGATTCGTCATCATCACTTGATTCCGCTTTTGCTTTTAGAGCAACGGATTTGATCTTCTCCCTTTTTCCTTTGATGATCTCAGAATCTTTCTCCATCACCATTTCGTGTACTTTGAGGTTACCGATCAACTCGTCTAGTGACATTATTGAGAGATCTTTTGATTCCTCAATGGCGGTCACTTTAGCTCTCCATTTGGGATGGAGTGCTCTAAGAAATTTCCGGACAAAGTTCTTACTACGAAAAGATTCATCAAGTGCTTTAAGTGATGTAATAATAGTATTAAAGCGAGCAAAGCCACAATCAATGGTTTCATCTTCAGGATAACAAATTGTTCATATTGTTGAACAAGAAGATCAATTTTGTTATCCTTGACTTGTGAATTACCTTGATGTGTAACAATTAAAGATTCCCAAATATCTTTGGCGGTTTCACACATAAAAATTCTTTCATATTCTTTTCTAGGTAAAGCATTATAAAGCATCATTTTAGCTTCATTATTTTTAGCAACTAATTTCTTTTGTTCATCAACGGAAATATCCTTTGTTGTAGAACTAAAATCCCTTTAACAATAATAAACCAAAGATCTATATCTTTTGATTTTACATATGTTTCAAAACGGTTTTCCAATAGATAAATCCATTGGTTTCAAAGAGTGGTGGTCTTTGCATAGATTGCCCTTCTTTAAAGTTTTCGAATCCATGGATCGTTTCAAGTTTATAAAATACAATATATTTTAGAAATTCTTGAGCAACGAGGCTCGTACCAATTGTAGAAAACTAGAAGGGGGTTGAATAGTTTACCAATTAAAACTTTGTTTTGAAACTTATTGAAAGATCAATTGATATTGATCTTAGATATGTTAATGAAATATGCAAGCAATATGTAAAGAGTAAATAAGGAAAGAAATGATCAAACCACAACAAGTTGTTTATAGTGGTTCGGTCTACAAGGACTCTTTTCCTTGCCCTACTCCACTCCTCGAGTCTCACACTCGAGAGTTTAACTTCACTAGTCAACAAGCTCCTTTCACCGGCGGAGAAAACCTTTACACTTCGCTAACACTATTTCCGACACTAAGCTAGATGTCGAGTTCTTTCCAAGGGTACAACTACTCCCACACACAATGTATTTTGAGGACTAAAATACTAACCACTCACACTCACAAGATGATGATGGTTTAATACAACAATGAAGTATGAATCAACACTAGATCATACAACACTAAACAAACAAGACTTCCAACTTCTCGTTTGAAGCTTGAATGTGACTTGATCTTCTTTGCTACAAAAGAGATCACTAATATGATATGAAACTGAGTTAGAAAGGTTAGAGAGAAGATATGTATGAGAGTATGTTAGAAAGGGATGAAAACTACTTGGCTTGGCATTGCTATTTATAGCCAAAATGGACAGGAGCGTCCACGGACCGCGGAACCCTTAAAAGGGTTCCGCCTGTGTACCAATTTGGTACCGCCGGTCCGACAGTCAAGATATCAAATCTTTGCTAAAGTCAACTCTATCTAAGTGAGATTGTGCAAGATATGAAGAGTACAAATCCACAAAAAATATCTAATGAAATCTTCCAATGATTTCCATGATGCATCACATGATGTCATATGTTGTATTTCTATTTTTAGAAATATGCAAGTACATAAGTAGTGTTTGGTTTTAAGAACCTAACACATTCTAAAAACTACTATCATACATAATGATTAGAGTCATATCAAGATGTTACTAATTATAAATGTAAATGCTTGAATGATGAATATATTGTTTAAAAAAGCTTGTTTTAATATCTATTAAACTTGACAAGCTTTAAGCTTTTATACAAATTAAATTTACTTTTGTCGTTAACAAAACTTAGGTAAAGATCAAAACTATAAATAACGTTTAATGACGATATTTGTATTAACAGGTAGAAATACCAACCCTCAAATCCAAACCCCGAGATTCGTACCTTTCCATTTTCTAAAAAATATAAAAAGAAAAAAAATAATCTTCCTCAACCCCAACCTTAGCGTAGTAACTCCTCACTAGCATTCCTATTCCCCTAGAGAACGATATCAATACCCGTGGCTTACCCTAATACTACACTACAACGATTAGGTTCCTTTGCCTAGGGTGTTACAAAAGTTGCTCGAAGAAAAGGAAGTTCCTTTGACCCCGAACGACGCGTGTAGCGTTATCAGTTAACTAGGTTAGCACCACTATTCCTCTATTGATTTCTTTTCTACCATTTAATTGCTTTTATATTCTGCATTAGTAGTTTAATTAATTAAAACCCTATCAAACCATTTATATTCTGTGACAATTAGACTTAGTAATTATCTGACACACATAACTCTTAGGACGACCTCGGCTTTACCATTTACTACACTACACACGACCGGGTACACTGCCGGTTAGTGCATTAGGGTAGACCATAGGTATAGCGAGACACTACAAATATTAAGACCTGATCAGTAAAACCTGCATCACTAGGTCTCAACCTAGGAACCGAGATTAGTTTGTAGTACAAGTGATAGTGGAAAGTTGCGAAAAACTAGGGAACTGAGATATATTACCTTAGGAACCGAGATTCAGTCATACCGAGTTAGCAACTAGGAACAGAGCTAGAATATTTGGAACCGATATCAGTAGAACAAAGCTAGAATATCTAGAATTGACATCGGTGGAACCAAGCTAGGATATTTGGAACTGCGATAGGTGAGGAACCGAGGTATATTTTGGAACCGAGATCAGTCTGTAACCTAAAAACCAAGGTTTGACTAGCTACAAACCGAGCTTTGACCACACATTATTGGAACTGATATTTGCAACCTTTTAAAACCGACATTTGAACTTTGGAACCGTGATTCGACTACACTTTTGGAACCGAGATTCACCACATTTTGGAACCGAGATTGTATTCATATTTGGAACCGAGATTAGCTATTTTGGAACTGAGGTTTGACCATCTTCTTGGAACCGTGATTGAATATTTTGGAACCTAGATTTGACCAATTTTCAGAAACCGAGATTTGACTTTTTTGGGGCCGAATTTTGACCAAAGTTTACTATTACAACAACTTAACTTACAACAAACACAAGTTCTCTATCGTTGAACCGATCCAGATCAAAATTTTCACACATAACTTTATCAATGGCAAATTAGCAAGACATTCATGCAGCCGGTGCGAAAAACCGTTCTTCCATGTTATCGAAAGATGGATACGTCCAGTGGGCTAGTCGTATGATGCACTATCTTAAGAGTAAATGATGAGTGTGTAAATACTCATCATTTTTGGTCAAATCGGAACTGCAAAACGTCTAAAAATGCTCAGAAATGCATCGAAATACTGAAAATATTCCAAAATTGCATTTTATATGTTTCAGATGCAAAATGTTCAAAATCGATGAAAACGAGCAAAGTTTGCATAATTGGCGTTTCAAATCCCCGACTTTCGAAAATGGCAAAATCAGTTCCTAGGCACTTAATTTCAAAAGAAAAATCACCAAAGGTCCTTTTAAAATCATAAGTTGTCAAAATTAGTCCTTTGGTGAAAAGTATCAAAAGTTTTGAGAAATTACAAATTTGGTCCTTGTATTTTTAAAATGTTCATGTTTAATCCTTGGAATTTCATAATTGGTTAAATTGGTCCTTGGATTATTGGAGATGGCAAGATAGGCCCTTGGACTACAACTTCATAATTTTACGCTTTGGTCCTGGATTTCAGAATTACACAATGAGTCCCTAGTGTTGAAATTGGATTCAAATCCAATCCTTGGTCCATTATATATCCCAAGCCCAACAAATATCCAACCCGGTCCAATCCCTTTATATCCAAACCCAACCCGTTTACCCGAAACCACCACGGTTTAAATAAACCGCCAAACCCGCCTCCTTTTCCCTGTCTTCCCGACCACCATGTCCCCTTCCCTCACCTCCAGTACCCTACTCCATCTTTGTCTCCCCCCTCCAAACACCACAATCCAAAAGGCATTAATTATCTCCTCCCCAAACACTCAATCCACATAATGTCAAAATATCCATTTCCCGCCAAATTGGAGTCAATGGCCAAGATCATATTTTTTCATCCAATGGTGGAGATTAATGCCGGGATATATTCGAAGAGAGAGGGAAGACACTTGGAGTATAAAAGGAAGCATGAGGAGAGAAGTAAAGTAGTAGATTTTAGTTTTAATTTTTCTTAATGTCGTTTTTCTTATCCATGTATTAGTTTAGCTTAAAATAGGTAATCTTTTGTTTCTATGATCAAAATTAAAGTTACTTTATCATTGTAATCAGTTTTAAGAATCCATTTCAAGGTTTGGTTAAAATTTATGTGCTTGTGATTACTGTTGGAATTTTCAAACTCATGTTCTTATATTTAAGCTCCAATTAGCTTATTTGCTCATTCAACCAAGTTAACTTAAGTTATTTATAGCTTTTGAAAAGTTTTTGAATCATTTCAAGCAATATTGGTCCATGGTCAACAAAAGTCAACTGTTGAGATTGATTTGGAAATGGTGTCGAATTTGGTTGATGCAGCTTGGATTTGGGTTGGAAATGGTTTAGTATAGTGGTATTGGGATTTGGTTTTAGCCTGCATGCCAGCTGGACCTTGTGAGTTCAAATCTCATTTCCATTTTTTCTTTCAGTATTGCATAGTATGCTTTATGTGTATCTGTAGCCACCATTAGTGCAAACTTGTTTATATAGTTGTATTTAGTTCATGTAAGCTCAGTTTGATTAATATCTCAAGCCTGTTCACTAGTTAGCTTTATTAAATTTGCATAGCAGTTGATTATAGGGTGTTTGGAATTCTTTGCACTATCTGTCTTTAAGGTCATTGCAGTGATAGGTTCATGTTGTTTCATGTTTGCTTAGCTCCTTTGAACTCATTTGAGTCATAACTTGTGCTGCATTTGCTCATAAGTCAAAATTGCCTTTAACCGTCTTAAGACCTTATCTGTTGAGTTTTTACAAGATCAAAAGTTCATTTTGTGTGTTAAATACATAGAGATAGATTGTAGTAACTTTATTTCATCATATTAGATCCTAATCAGTCCCTAAATTGAGCCCAAAGTTCCATTTAGTCAACTTTTCAGTTTCTTCAAAAGTCAAATTGCACAAAAATCCAGTTTTGACCCAAGCTAGGTAGATTTTTAGTGGATTCATTTCTGGACCAATTTCAATGAAAATTGTAGGTTTAAAAAGTTCACCTGGTCTTGTTTCTTATTATCATTTTTGTGGAATTTTGTCAATTTTTTAGAAGTCTCAAATGAGCTTGTCAAACAAAGGCTTATCTGCCATGTGCACACTGCCTGACTGCACAGTTTTGCAGATCTTGCGACTTGCACAGAGCTCTCAAGAGCTTGTCTAGGCTTCATCTTTAGCTTATAGATACCCACCCGGTCTAGTCACGGGGTCCCACTACTGTTTTGAAGTTTCAGTTTATTTTGAAGCCTGTGCATAAGTTCAAAGTAGACACCCTCAAACTGTTTTTAGTACATAAGTTCAATTTCATCAAATCTGTTGTAATTGCAAATCAGTGGTTTAGGCTAGTTAAAACTTGTTGCATTTTGGCTCTTTTAGCTTATCCAAGCTTCGTTTTAGGTTTGGTGGCCCTTGGTGCTCACTAGCTTATTCCAAGTGTTTATTTCTTAGCACTTTGCACATCAGTTTCATATTCCTCCACATAACCCCATGTTTTTCCATTTTTCCTAGCTTCCTAATATTATTTTAGACTTTTCCTGAAATTTTCAGATTTTTCCTAGCTTGTTTGCTATTTTTCTTAATTTAAATTAGTTTTTAAGCATTTTTAAATAGCATTTAATATAAAAAATTAAGAAAAGTTTCAAAAAAATAATTTTTCATTTTTCTTAAGTTAAGATAAATATAAAAAGACAAAAAAATATTTTTCTAGATTTGTCTTAGTTAAATTTGTATTTTTAGATAATTTAATTAGTTTTAAATAGTTTTTAATTCCTAGAAAATAGAAAAATAATCAGAAAATTACAAAAATAGTTTTGAAAATTCTCTTTTGATATTTTAGATTTTTCTAAGTCTTAATTTTATTTTTCTAGCTTTGTTTCATATTTTCTTGTATTTTAGGTTAATATTTAATAGTTAAAAATAGTTTTTAATTAATAATAATTAATTAATTAGTTATAAAAATAATTTTCTTTTTCTATAAATTTTCTTGCATCATTAGGTTTGTAAAAATGTCATTTTCATATTTTTAGGACTTTTATTTCTTAGATCTCGCTTTTTATTTTGTACGTTTACGTAATTTTATTTAAACGTAAGTTTTTAGTTTTAAACGTTCATCAATTTTAAAAATAGTGATAGCGTTTATTTAATATTTTTTTTATCTTTTTAACTTTCTTTAATTTACATTTTAGCCCTTGTAGTTTATGTCCTTTTTCCTTAGTTATAATAAATCAATCCCTTTTTCTGTTCAAATTTCTCGATCACTATACGTTTGGTGATCCATTGCATAGCTCGCTGGGACATAACGACCCGGGGAAACACTATACTCCCCTGATCTTCATTGCATTGGTGTTTAAACTGTTTGAAGTTTCTTACGATCGTCCATTCACAAGTGGCCGGCTTGTGTGAGAAAACTTGACGGTTTTGCACCAATCAGTAAACCAAATGGAAAGCAATATTAGAGCCTAAAATCATTTGGTTATGAAACATTTCATACACCAGGTACTACTAAGACGCAAACCTTTATGTACAAGAATTTAGTTCTATTTTTCAAACTGCATGAGAATAGCGTATTGGTCAGTGGTTAGTAATATGATGTCGTTATAAGAGTTTTAGATTTTAAATTAGATACAAAATTGAGGGTTATTAAGTCAAAGGTCTTGAAATGGTCACGAGATACTCTGAACCTTTGATTGGATGCTATCATTTTATTCTCATTTTTCAAATAGAATTTTTTCCCCTTTCTTTTTCTTTTTATGAATAACACATATCTAAAAACCTGAATTATTACTACTTAGGTTAAAAATTGAAATAAAGTTTAGTTATATTTGAAAATACACCCAAAAACACGAAATTTGATAAATTCCTGTCTAAATAAACAACAATAAACGAGTTAAAATTAGGGGTGTGCAAGAAACCGAAAAACCGAACCTAAACCAAAAAAACCGAAGAACCGAAACAAAAAAAACCAAAACCGATTGAAAAACCGACGGTTCGGCTTTTATATTTTGAAAAAACCGAAGTTTTTGGTTCGGTTTGGTTTTAGCTTTAAAAACCGAACCGAATTTAAAGTCAAAATAATATATCTTGCATTGTTGTTCATAAATAATATAAGTACTTTATCTTGATATCTTCTTTTTACATTACCGTTGTCAATGATGTATTTCAAATGTGTGATAACTCTGCTAATATTTTATTTCATAACAATATACATAACACAAATGTGCTTTAAGGTAAAAAAAATGGGTAGACAAATGTCACAAAAACACATTAAGTTTAAATGTTAATGGTTGTTCCTATTGAAGATGGTGCAATTACATCAAAAGATTGAAGAACTTGTTCTAACATCATTCTTTTTTCGTTTACACACCCTTCAATTGTTTCAGTGTACCTTTCAAGCTCTAACAAATCATTGGAACTTGGAGGCAACTTTGAGAATGTTGGCACTTGATTTAAGACGGTTCTTTACCCGTTTTAGTAGCGTTGTACCGGTACCGGTTTAAGATATGGTTCTATTTTATGATATATGTCAAATCTACTTTGAAAAAGCAAAGCTCGATAAATCATATAGAAACCGAAAAAACCGAAAAACCAAACCGAAAAAAAACCGACAACCGAAAAACCAAACCGACACAAAACCGAAACCGAATGGTTTCTAAAAATCAAAAACCGGAATTTTTCGGTTCGGTTTCGATTTTATACAAAAACCGAGCCAAACCGAACCATGCTCACCCCTAGTTAAAATGTCTAATACAGAAAAAGACAATACTAACTAAGAAGGCTCATGCCAAAAGCGCAATTTCTTAACAGCCTTTTAAAACTAGGGGTGTTGATCGGTTCGGTTATCAGGTTGTTCGGTTTGATTAATTCGGTTAATTTTTTTTAAGGTCAACCCGAAAACCGAACCGAACCGAACTAGAATTCAACCGAACCGAACCAAAGACCGAATTTGAATTCGGTTCGGTTCTCGGGTTGACCCGAATAACCCAACCCGAATTTCACTATTTATTTTAAAAAAAGTAATAATTACATAGGTATTTAGCCAAAAAAAATATATTTCAAGCATAAAAAATGTTTTTTTATATTTAGATAACACTTTAATAGTATTTACATATATAAATATAAAAAAAATATTTATATATATTTATATGAAATCGGTTTTCGATTCAGATTGCCAAACCTATATCCAACCTGAGAACCGAATTAGTAGTTTGGTTCGGTTCGGTTTTAGCAAATTCGGTTGGGTTATTAGTTTGGTTCGGTTGTTTTTTATTCGGTTCAATTTTGGTTTTCAGTTTATTCGGTTATTTCGATTTTTTCGCTCACCCCTACAATGAAGTGTTCTATCAAAATTCAAAATCTTTAGTAATGGGTTACATACAAAATTAAATCATAAAAATATCCAAAACTCCAAAAGGCAAACGCATCATAAATGCGCACATAAAAATAGTTTTCTGAAAGATTTGATTTTCTTTCTTTTCACAACAGGTACAAGACCAAATGATTAAAAATTGCTGAAAAATAAGTTAAAAGTTATACTGTGATCAAAAGAATGCGTAAACCTTTTTGTTCAATACTTCAATCACTTGTTTTTGTTCATCACAAAATAGCTTAAATAAGATTTAGCCATTTTTTATATAGAGTCATTCCCTCTTTGTGCCCTCATGAAAAACCGGGCTCTATCAACCTTTTCAACCGGGCTCTATGTCCATTTTTGTAGTAGTGTATTCTCCAATCTCATCTTTGAAACATAAGTATAAACCTTAAAAGGACTTATAAAGGTTTTATCATTATATTAACGAGATACTATAGTATGCTAACACTAAAAAAGTTGTGCAACAGTTTAATTTTGCTGGATGCTATCAATTTTAGTCATATACTACTACTTTTAGAAGGTTTGCCAGATTTTGTTACTAAGGAATTAAAATAAGATCAAATCATGAAACTTTACAAAAAAGAAAAAAATGATAGGCGATAAAGTCATAAAAGCACAAATCTAAAAGCAAGAGTTTTGAATCTAATATTTAATCACGCCTTTACATCAACTATAGACAACGGTTTTGAGTGACATATTGAAACTTTGTTACGATCTTCTATCATTCTCGAGCTTGTTATCTTCGAACTCCATTTTGAGCATATTTTTCCTACACAAAAAAATTATAAGAAATGTTGAACATGACAAATAAGGAACAATCTGTATCTAATCAAAGCGAATAACCGTTATAAATGATCAGAAACCTTTTGTCTGAGTCTGATCATTCTACGACGCCTCCTTGCATTAGCTGTCACTGAAGCATCAAGCCGCTTGGTTTGATTAGTTTCATTAATTGTCGCCTCAGAAGCGGCTGAAGAACTACTTGAAGGAAAACCGTGTCCGCTACGGCGCCTACCACCTTTTTGTTACAATAAACCTAGTGTTATCGATTTTTTTTCCTTTATTTCTATAATAAAAATAAATGCATACCTGTGGAATACCCGCGGACCATGCTATCATTATGGTATTGAACTATTTGTTGGGGATATTCAACTTGTCTTGGTGCACAAACAACCCCTATATAGATCAAAAACTCTTCCAGTGTCATTTCATCAGAACCATGTTGAGAAAACAGATTTTGATTAGTCACATTTTCTGGTTCTTGAGCATGTGCTTGGCTTGGTTTAAATTCCCCTATTACGTCGTTTAGAGTTTTTGGGGCGTCACTGGGTAGTAAGTGAATGTCTATTCCTTCTACGTCATGAAGTTCGTTATCATCTGCTTGAACATAGGCTATGTACTCATCGATGTTCATAGACATCATGTTTTTGGTTTCTAGCTCGTCGATTCGAATTCACTATGCAGATATGCTAGTGAAACAAACCAAATTAAAATACTTGCATTAGACTCGAAAAACACAAAATAATTAAGCTTACTCAAAATAGCTAATGAATGAATTTGTGCATGCTAATCATAAAATCATAACTTTTTAAGCATTTTTTTTTTGTATAGTAGTAATAAGTTTAAAGTCAGTTATTGATTATTCAAGCTATGTTGTATGAATTTAATGTGAAAATGTCGGTGTGACTAATTTGTTTGAATTTTTCATTCCAGTCATCCAAAAATAGCCTAAGAATGTCATTATTGGTAACTTTCCTTCAAAAAGTCAAAAATGTGATCTTTAGTTAAATTAAATATATACACCAAAAAACCAAAATAGCAATAACTAATTAAGAAGAATATGTCAAGCTAATGAAAATGTAGTTGAGTTCTTGAAGTTATCGACGATTTTACACTTCGAATAGCTAGCGTGGCGAGTACAAATTTAAAATATCTTAAAAACCAGATGATTCTATGCTTTAACCAAGGACAGTAGTATATAGAAATAAAACAGAACGGGTCACTATAGATCCTGTAGAACATATGTGCTCATAAAACTGAATAGCAACAATGGATTACAATAACACAAAAAGTATTCAAGGAGAATGATAAATACTTGAAATATGTAGATCTAGTACTTTAGATTTAATGGAACATATGATAGTAAAATTACATCCAGACTACAATGCATGTAACAAGAAGTTAAAAACAAAAAGGAAATCGAAAGCTTACAAGATTGAACGTAGTGAAAGTGAACTCTCGTTTGCTTTTCGATCAAGCTAGTTTGCATCAAATGAAGATTTTAGATAAGTTTAATAGATCACGATCATAGTTTTGGCATTTCATTCTACCTTGGTCAACTGTATATAACTATAAGTTTAAGAAAAAGACGAGAAAAATGCACAAAATATGGTATTTATGATATTTAGAGTTACAGTGGACCGTGTGATGAACTATTACTATACCATGTATGTCATGACGCACATGTTCCAAACTTTAATTTTATGGTTGCGAGAATCATAATTAATCCATCTAATTTGCAGTTTAAAGAGGAAAGGATTATTTATAACTTTCGTTTTAGTAAAAAGTCATGAAGATGTCAAAGTACGTTGTTTTTGTATCTAAAACCGGCGCACTCTCACTCTGACGGGAAAAAAGAAAAACAAGTAGAAGTACGACGGTTTTGTTATTTAAAACCCGCGTACTTCCTCTCTGAAACAAGCCAGGAGCAGTTAATGAAGTCCCATTTAGTCCCAATCCGATCATTTGCCGAAACTTGGTCCCCAAGGGTGTTCCTAGAGCTTATTTAGACCACAATTTCCGGTAGAAAAAAACACACTTGATCTCTCCCAAGAACACCACTTAGAAGAGAAGATTTTGGTGACTAAGGACTTGACAACCCTTTGATCCAAACACTTTTCACGTCACACCACCGCTACCACCCCTAGCCACGTTTTCCAATAACCAAACTCCATCTTCACAATCTTATCATCATATTCCAGACCCAAAGAGCACTACCACTTAGAGAATTCACCATAATTCTCTCAGGAACCCTACATAAAACGAGTTTCCAAACACCCTCTATTCGTATACCATTATTGAGGTTGCTGAATTCGCAAAAGTTTGGTCATTTATATTTTGTTATTGCAAAAGTTATTGGGCATATGGATTCTCCCTGGTCATTGTTGATTTTTGGTATTGGTTGCCTAGACGGATATTTGGTTATTTGATCTTTTGTTCTCATAACACTTTCATTGCAGATATTTGGTATTTTCCATATTAAATTTTTGATCAAACTTTCTGAATTTATAAGTTTGATTATGTTTGCCATGAACTCCAATATGGAGTAGTCATTTTATATTCATTTGGGCGATATGGGATCTTTGATACGGAGTGTTTGATTTATGAAGTGGTAAAACACAATTGCTAAGTATATAGGCCGAAAGGTTACTTATGAATTCGTGTTCTATCATTCCACCTAATTTATTGATCTATACAAAGTTTATAGGCCAAAAGAATTCTTGGTTGGTTTATACACTTATTGCATTTTGTCTAGCGTTATTGTAATTCGTGTGAACTTGATTTATAAAGTGGCAATCCTTGTTCTAAGCACACTCCATGTCTTAATGATCTTTCCTAAACAAACATGCATTAATCAATTGCTTAAATCTTCGTATTTCATTGTTTTAGTTATAATCTTGGTTATATGCACGTTGGTTAATTTAATAAGTGACAATCATTTTGGTTTTTGCACATTATCAACTCTCTTTGAGAACTAGCAATTCTCTTAGGACGACCTAGACTTACCTAGTCTATCCTATACACGAAAGGGTAAACTTTCCCGTGTTGTGTTATAGTTCAAACCGGTATTTCTAACATTATAATTTTAAGACTTGTATAACGCACATCAGTAACCCTAGTTAATCCTGTTTAGCCAATCTGTTCTTTCGTCATGCACCATTATATGTTTGTTTCGTTACACCCTTACATCTAGCCTTCCATGTAGTTCTTATAAAGTCCATAATAGTGGGTTACTAGTTGTTATTGGTTCATTTGGTGGAATTTTTGGTTCGAGAATCAGGTTGATGAAGAAATATTCGATTATGTGACATTCGTTGTGCTCAAGTGGGAGAGATGACTATTCCCTATATTTATGTTTAATTGTTATGTAAAAAAAATCGCAAAAAAGTTTATGGTATTATGTATTTCAGCTGATAGTAATTATAAACCCACTGTGTTTTTTGTATTATACTGTTAGTTATGTGTTAATGTGCCTATAATTGCCTAAGTATGACTATTAATCAAGTTTAAAGGCAAAACTCAAGAATATAGTGCACCTTAGCTCGTAACTGTTATGTTCGTTTATGATGAAAGTTGAGCTAATGAGTCATATATGCCTATGTATTTGGTTATAAGATTTTAAGGCATTATTCAAAGTTTATACGCATTAACCAATTATTATTGAAGACTTATGATTCTTGCAGATACATAGTTCTGGGTTTGTGGAATTGAAAGAAACTAGCGACAAGTGATTATGGACATAGGAGTATTTGTTTGTTTATTTTAGTTGTTTAATCCTCAGTAAATGTTTCACATGTCTTTATCCTACCTTTGTTGCCCGAAGCCTTTACATTGTTAACCCATTTTGTCTTATAACTTAATTAGATGTAGAATTTAGTGGTGGAAAGTTGAAAAAGTGTCAAGCTTATGATAGTGTATTCACCATGACCGAGCCTTTGAGTGATCAGAAAATTATAACACGCAGATTAGTGAGAGACTGAGTGTTAGTTCTTTTCCCTTTTCGTAGGGTGCTCGGTTTTGTGATTGACTATAGTAGGTTAATTTAATTTCATATTTTCTTGTCTAGTCTAGGAATAATATTTTTAAGTTTGAATATGAAGTCTACTTGAGGACAAGTAGAAGTCAGGTGAGGACATATTTGATAACATCAAATAAGAACATGTTTTGTTATAAATATCCCATGATTATTACTCGTTTGTATAGTGTTTATATAATATTTGGTACGGAATTGTTATTAATTTGCATTTCAGTATTAATCTAGAGCTATTGAGCAATTGTCGTGGAAAAGACCGGAAAGAATGGAAAAGAAGCCAAATTGAAGAAAATGTTGAAGTCAGAGCATACGCCATATACAACCTTATAGGTATATGGCGTACACATACAAGAATTTGGTGAAATTCTCTAAGTGTTGAAAAGTATACGGGATATGCTAGTTTCCATGTATACGCCGTATACACCTAAAGATCCTATGACGTGGATAGAAGATGGTTATATGGCGTAGACCAATTTATGCGATGGACTTGGGCTTTTTCAACTTAAATACCGAATTATACACACACAACTAGGGCACGTTTTCATAACCATTGAAGACTCGATGATTTCCCAAGCTTCTATAACGATTCCAAGGCTGTAAACATCAACAAGATCAAGACTTTTCACATCACAAACATTGTTTCAATTCATTTTGATCATTATTAATACTTTTAATCTTTCGAATTTGACTAGCACTTTTTTAATCTTGTGTTATAGAAGGCTGAGCACTTCTATGTTTGCTTTGTTATGAATCTTTCTTATTAATGACATGAATGCTTACTTTTAATTAGCTTGTTTTGGATAATTTATATGCGGTTATAGACTTACGCCTTTGAGTTTACCATGACTACGTGTTGAAAGTAGTTTATTAGTAAGTTAAATTCTAAAAATTAAAGCACTTGAATCATTAATATACTAACCAGTATCCCTTAGTGGTTAGGATATTGTTCATTGACCTAACGACGTTAAAAGAGATAAACAATATAGTTTAAAGTTTAATGAATGGTAAACTGACAACTTAGTTAGTAATTAATGTGCGATGAACACACAAAAACAAGGTCATATAGGTTAATTGAGGAATTTAATACTTTGATCATAATTAGATATCACCCTCGTCCGCCGGGATAGATTGTTATAGGATGAAGTGTGTAGGGATTAGCAACCCGAACTAGACTTACACTACAAATGACTCACCAAGACATTGCTAGTTGAACATTGCACTTTCGTTGTATGTCGTTGATAGGATCGAGGAGTAGCTAGGTGAGCACACATTTATCTTACTGATTTTACACCCGTTTCCATTTCCTCGTTATTTATTGTATTTGTAAGTATTTCACTATTTTCATATTCGTGTGAATTTAAAATAAAGTTGTCCTATTTAATTTGCTTCTAATCATTGTTAATTCACTCGCTCTAGCAAACGATCCGGTCTTATCGAGTCTATACTATACGTGATTGAGTACACATCACATACATTTTCACATCACATACATTTGAAGGATGAACTTGAAGAACAATTATGAAAGTGTTTAAAACAGATAAGTAGACACCTAAAGCAAATAGTGATCCATGTAAACAAAATGGATAAGAACAATTATGAAAATATTTAACATGTTACTTAGAACCATACATTTGAAGGATGAACTTAAATAAAAGAATTATGCTTTGTTTTACCATAATTATCCTTATAATATTGAGCATTACGGTAACTCGGGCAATATCCACCACCATCCTAGGACTAACAACTCGCCCCAAAGCACCTCAACAACTACTAGTACTTACTTTTATGCCTCACCGGAGTCGTGAACATTGTTGGTGAGCTTTTTATCTTCTGTTTGCATCTTCAACACACAATTTCTATAAACTCACCACCAATTTCTTTAGTTCGCAGCTTCTCCTATCCTTTCCCATAGAAAAGTTCCCATTATAAGGTCGAACTTCTTTGGTTCCCTTGCAACCTTCACCCTAATGATACCAAGAATTTCAAACCTCATGAATTAGTCTGTCAAAAGGTTGGAAATCATGATTACCAAATGATACAAAGAACATATACGTGTTAATTTTTTTTTGTTTTTTTGTTTATTTAATTATTTATAATGAAATACCATGTTCCAAATTGCAGCGAAGATTGTATTCTAACTAATCTAGTTATTAGATAAAAATTAACTCGATATGCTTATCGAGCGGTCATGTGAATGTAATAACTTTTAATAGATAAAGATTACATTTTGTTGGTATACCATCCTTGAATCTGTAAACTACCAAGACCAAAAAAAAAAAAAAAAAAATTGTATGGTTACTGTTTTATTGTTTAACGGTCTTCAGATGAGTAGAGAGAAGTCTGAATACCTGAGATGTCACTTTGGGAGGATCGAGCCCAGCCACCACGAAGATATTGGTGACCAGATCCTACCATCCAAGGAGTCTTTTAGATATCTAGGGTCGATGATTCACAAATCAGGGAGGATAGACGAGGATGTATCACACCGGATCAGAGTTGGTTGGGCGAGATGGAGAGCGGCGTCGGGAGTCCTTTCTGACAGGAACGTCCCCTCAAAGCTTAAGGGAAAATTTTATAAGGTGACGATTAGACCGACTATGTTGTACGGGTCTGAGTGTTGGCCCATCACCAAGGCCCATGCTAACAGGGTAGAGGTGGCAGAACTGAGAATGCTTAGATGGACTTTTAGTAAAACCATGCTGGACATGATCCCGAACGGAGGTTTCAGAGCAAAACTTGAGTTCGAGAATATTATTTCGAAGATGAGAGAAGGAAGGTTGAGGTGGTTCGGTCATGTCAGGAGAAGGCCACAAACAACACCAGTAAGAAGAGTTGAAGCGCTCGTAGTAGATGGCGTGAGAAGAAGGGGTAGACCCAAACTCAGGTGGGAAGATAGAATTAAGCTCGACTTGAAGGAGCTTCTCTTGTCTGAGGACATGACTTCAGATAGGAAGGAGTGGAGAGATAGAATAAGGATCTGCGGATAGCTCTGACTTGTTGATTAGACTAGGTGCTTTGTGGGTTTAGCTTGCTCTAGGTGTTAGGCTTTTGGTGTCTCTTTGTTGCCCCGCCCATGCGTTTTGGTTTTGGTTCCTCGTTTTTGCTTTGCCATAGCTTTAGGCCCGGTGAGTTACTTTATTTTGTTTCTGTGTGGCCTCCTTATATTTTCTTGCTTTCTTTCCTCATGCGTTTTGGTTTTGGTGCCTCTTTTTTGCTTTTCCTTGGCTTGAGGCCCCGTGTGTTGCTTTGCTTTTCTCTTTGTTGCCCTTAGGTTTGTCTGCTTTTTTTGTGCCTTGGGTCCTTTTTGTTTGAGCTTTGCTTTTATGCCCATTTTTTCGTGTGCTTTGGCCCTTTCTTCGGGTTCCTTGCTTTTGTGCCTACTATGTTTGCTTGTTGCGTGTTTGCTTGTTTTACCCGCTATCTTTTGCTTTTTACATGTTATTTACTGTCTTTTGCTTTCATCACTCTTTTCTTCTATATCTAACCCGCATACCTGCACTTGCCGGAGGTCTCGTTGGAAGCAGTCTCTCTACTCCCGGCTATACCCTAATAACCACCAACTTTTTTTTCCTTCTTTTTTCACGAAAGTAAAACTTGAATCGAATTCTGCACAAAATTAATTCTGGCTGTTTAGAAAATTGGTTGTTTTCTTTGTTTCGCCTTCTGTCAAGATCGGTTGAGTTGTGGGTGGAATTAGGTTTATTATTATTATTATTATTATTATTAGGCTTTTGCATATATATCCTTCCGAAAATGCAAAATTGCATATATATCCAAAGCATGCATAAAAATCATTGTAAAATGTGCATAAAAAACTTGTACAAAGGATATATATGCAATTATTCACTTTGGGAGGGATATATATGCATTTTTGCCTTATTAATAATAATAATAATAATAATTATTATTATTATTATTATTATTATTATTATTATTATCAATGTTGCAAAAATCGTGAATCGGTAGCCGGGCGGTCGACCACCCCTGGCCGTAATCGGTCAAGTCGGGGATTAATCGGTGATTAATCGGATTGACATTTCCTCCAGTTTTGGTATTTCGGAGACCAAACTAAAATCTTAACCGATTCTAAGCCTGCTATGTTTCCAAACCTCAATAAAAGGCTCCAATTCTGATTATGATGCCCATTGTGCGTTATAAGTGAAATATACGATCCCCAAATTAAGTATAATGCCTAAATTATTATTATTTTTAAAATGACCGATTTGCCCGATTCGCCGATTTTTACCGAATCGGGCCGATTTTGACTGCCAGTGGATTTTTATCCTAGGCTGATTTTTCGACCGATTTTCAAAAATCGCCAAGGTACTCGGCCGATTACCGATTAATCGGCCGAGTTGACCGATTTTTGCAACACTGATTATTATTATTATTATTATATTTTATTTATTTATTTATTTTATAAAAACATAAATTTATTATTATTATTATTATTGTTATTTATTTAAGAATTTAGGGATATACTATCTATTGGGTTTTGGGAAGAAAGGTTAACGGATGCCGTTTTTAAAATAAAAATCAGTGTCCGAAGTATCATCTTCAACTGGCTATTTGAATCTAAATCGAGATCAGCTGTTCATCTTGTGTTATGTTTTGTTTGAATAATATGTAGTCATGTGCTTCTTTTTTTAGTGTTTTTTATTTTGGTTTCTTTAGAGTTCTTGACTTTCAATTCTATCAATTTGATCCAAAACTATGAATAAAGAACTCATAGGTACATGCGTTATTTTAGTTTTTTTTATACATGTGAGTATAAAAACGAATTTTTAAAAAGTTGGGCTAAATAAGAAAATATTTTAATTCTATTAATTTAAAATTTTTAAGAAAAAATAATTATAATTCAATTATTACCTAATTTTGGAAGTTTCAAATATCTTTTATGTCAAAAACCTCGAAATGGTGTTTTCCTTTTTTTATTTTAAAGACTCGACTTATATGTTACACAACTTACTGTTCGTATCGATAAATGACCAATAAAAAGTATCAAATAACACCTAATTGGTCCTTTTCTGCCCGACTCATTTACCAAAATAAATTTTAAGAAGTTTATTTAAAAGAACCTAAAATCATTTAAAAATAACCTTAAATAATTTTATGACGGCCACCTCACCGGCTACGACATTGATTTGTCTTTAACTAGTATTTATGACAATCACACGTTTTAACTTTTTTCTAACGGCAATTTGTTAAAGACTTAGCAAATCATGAAAGAAAAGAATTGGCTGTATAAATTAAACATGACCAGTTTAAACTAACTTATATCTTATTTCAGTGATATAGAACATAATCAACTTAGTTCTGACTTATGAGGTGTTTCTCATAATTTAATAAAATTGCATCCATCGACATATATATATATATATATATATATATACATATATATATATATATATATATATGGGAATATATTAGCTACTTTTGTAGCTAAACTGATATTGTCTTTGTGGGTCACGACTCTTTTGTGGGTCACGAGTTATTCTTGTGGGCCCGATTAATTTCGTATTATTTTTGTGAAGGATTGTAGTTAGTTTCTAAAAATTATAATAAGAATATCCTATATATATATATATATATATATATATATATATATATATATATATATATATATATATATATATATATATATATATATATATATATATATATATATATATTGTTATACAGTATCAAATATAAATATGTCTGATTACAATTACTCTTTAAATGAATCTAGGCCATTGGATGAGTTTGATCAAAGGTTAAGATTAAAAGTGCCAAAATTGTAATTAAGCTAAAGATAAGGGATTATTTTATTAAAGCTGAAAGGGTATTAGTGGTATTTCGCTTTAAAGATTTTCAATAAACCGTCACTATCCTATTTGACCGGATCTAAAGTTAATTCAGTACCAAATTTCCTTTCTTTGTTGTTCTTTCTCAGATCTCATCCTTCACCATCACACCCATAACAGGGGAAATGAATGACGCATGCGATTAGGTCAGGCACCGTAGCCGACTACCACGACCGCCACCAACCTCCTCCCTTCCTCCCCTCCCTCTGCCTTTCATTTAAATCCACTAACTTCTCTCTTTTTCATCTCTCCACAAACACTCGTTTCTGAAAATAAAACTAAAAAAAGTATGACAGATCCATCATTAGCCTGCAACGCGTGCAACACATAATTCACTAATGAAAATGATCAAAAGAATCATTACAAATCTGAATGGCACCGTTACAACCTCAAAAGCAAGGTATAATAAACCCCATCTATCTTCATTAATTTCAACATTAATTAATTCATTTTCATTTCAATGTTTCTTCGTATGAATATCTTCTAAAAGTTATTTCATTTTATTTGTTAGCGTACAGTACTAAATTACTAGTATGTAGTAGGTTGTTCGTGACATAAATATCTTCTTCATTCATTCTAAGTAGTTTTGATGAAAACTTAGAAATTGTTGTTTTTATCGTTATAAGTGTAAAGTGCTAGGAATTTGTTCAGGTATTTTTGTGTTGTTGATAAATGTAAAGTATGATTTTGTTGAATGTTGATTCGGTGGTTGGTCATTGGTTGTTTGATATGATGAAAGAGTAAAGTAAGATAAGATAATTGTACCGATGGTAATATAGAAACTACTGATTAACCTTTTGTTTGCAGGTTCTTCATGATGAGAGGCGTAACGTGCACATATGTTCTGGGAAGGATACTCATATGTTCTAATGAATTTGATAAGAAAGTAAAGCGTGCACATATGTTCGTCGAAGAGTGCACACATGTTTTTAGAGGAGTGCACACGTGTTTTTAGTTAACGTGTACAAATATACTTAACAACATGCATTTGTAATTAAATTGTATTTCATTTGATATCATTTTTTGTTTATACTATTTATATTTTTGGTTTGTTATAAATTTAGAGGTTACATGTATATGTTTATGTTTATGTTTTTTGTTATAAATTTCGAATAATAAAAAGTATACATTAAAAACATATGTGCAATTATCATTTTAAGCAAAACAAGTTTGATGTATAAACAATTGTAGACAAGAAACATATGTAAATTTACACTATTAAAAAAAAACAAAAAAAAACAAACATATGCACCTCATCTATATCTATATCTATACTATATAAAATGGAAAAATGGTCAAAGTGAAAAAAGTGAAAAATGTTGAAAGTTGAATGTTGAAAACATGGTCAATGGAGAGAGAAATAAATAATATAATTAATACTCTTATTAAAACACCTCATTACTTAAAAGTAGAATAATTTATTCACATTGTACACCCAATTAAAAGCACATCTACCAAATTAAAAACAACTAATTGAAACCGATACCGGGTTGACCCGTTGAAACGATCGGGTTGACTGTTGAAACCGATACCGGGTTGACGGGCGCTTCAAACCCGGTGGGTGACCGGTTTAATTTGACATTTTTCGACCCAACCTATCGGTTTGACTCCGGTTTAATCGACCTATTTTTATCGAACGGTTCAACCGTTGAACAACCGGGTGAAATCGAGTTTCAAATTTTACAAAATTATATGAGAAATGATGAAGTAGTTGTGGAACCCGTGACAATTTTTTGAAAGGAGAGACCAAGTAATTGTAGTTTTTGGTTTATTTTGCTTTAACACATGTAATTTGTCATTTGTATAATGTTATTTTTAAAAATGTTGCTCTTGAATTTAGAAATTTAGCATATATATAAATTCGTTTAAAAGTTAATATATTTTGTTTAGCCCAATAAGGTGTATCATAATGTTATGTAAGTTTATTAAAATCACAAAAAATAAATAATATTGTTATCTTTAACGATAATTATTTGTACCTCAAACAAATAGCTTTGAACAATGCATAAATATCTATACAATTTGATAGTACAAAATAATCTTATATGGTGATATCCAATTTGCAAAGTTACAATTTTAAAAGCCACACACAAATGATAAGCGTTACACATGTAAAAAAATAGTTATCCTTGCCTAAATTACTGAAACAAAAAAAAAAAGCGGTCAGCATGTTGGTATACCTCTAAACTACAATATAATATATTACTTGCATACATACCGTTGCTTTTTGTAATGCTTGAATCTATTATTACTAAAAATCTTAATAACATAAAACAATCCTATTAGAAAATATCTTTCACACATACTGATCGACTCCACATAATTTTTAAAAACTATATATTTATCTTTATGCAACCACGCATCAGAATTGTAGTTATTTTCGAAAACGATTCTCTAATGCTACAAATACAGTTTGTTGAAAGAAACTTAGGGTATCGAATTTCTGAGAAAAATAGCATCGGCTATTTGCAGGTGCTACGTCCATTTTCTTAAAAATATGTATACTTAAAAAAATTCGAAAATTAAAGGAAATTTAAAAACGTTTTTTAATTAAAAAAATCAAAAAGAAATAAAAAAAATGAGTTTGACTATTATGCCCTTTTTAATTAAATAAAAATATTTATTAATACTAAATTCCTATTGGTCTAAATGAGTCTTGTAAAGTCTTGTATCAATATGAGTCTTTAAATAGAGCAGCCCTTTTACAATTTTGTAGCTTAATTCTAATCCTAATTAAAATACACTAGATGATTAGGGGGCCCATGAGAAAATAATCGGGACCCACAAAAATCGGGGACTACATTTTTAGTCAAAATTGTAGCCAATTAGCTACAATTAATTGTAGCTAATATATTCCTATATATATATATATATATATATATATATATATATATATATATATATATATATATATATATATATATATGTAAATACCCCTAATATGGAATATAGCGTCTTTCTTGATATTATTTGTCAAGACAATCAAACTACTCAGCTTATAAGATCTTAATGCAATTGTAGAAAAGAATATATATGTAATTAAATCTACCTATATATTTCCTTGTGTTTTTTTCTATATATTATGTCTTACTTTTTAATTACAAGTTAACTATTTCATGATGGATTTGTTTTATATTAGCACTTGCGTATATACACAAACAATTAGATACTCTAAATAAATAATAAGATTGTTTAACAAGTGCTTTTAGGGCATCAATTAGTGTGCAATAATGCATACTCGCTCCGTCCCAAATTATAAGTCCACTTTCACTTTGCACAAAGTTTTAAAAATTTTCACTAACTACTCTATTAACCAATTAAATATCATTTTTCTCCATTAAACACTCTTTTGATTGGTTAGAATATAAAAGTGGACACATATTTTTGGACAACCAAAGGGATTGAGAGAGTACCAAAATTTCCTTTCAAATTAAAAAATAAATTCAATATGCATTTATTAAACTTATAAATAAGCTTAATTGTTTGAGATTTTTAAATTAATAAGCATAAAATTTTCTTGTTCAATCATCAAAACCAATGCTTTGAATATTGGTTAGACGAACCCGTATGTACTATTAGAGCATCTGCAATGCATGACTTTTTAAAAAGCTTGACACTATTCTACAAAGTCTTTTAAAGACTTGATTGCATTGCGAAAGTGAGCTTTTCCAAAAGCTTTTACAAAAGACTTGGTATTCTCCAAGCGTTTGAAGGTGTGTACTATATTCGTATAATAATCAATTTTTATCAGATATCACTTCTTTTCTTTGTCTTTTTCTATATCCAAAAAGCTTTTGTTAAAAGCTTTTGCATTGCAGGAGTTTACAAGGAAAAGGTTTTGACACTAGAAAATTAATAAAAAAGATGAGGTGGAGATGGTAAAAAGCTATTGCAAGTTTGAGCATTGCAGATGCTCTTACAAGTTTCTAAACAGTTGATTATATTCTTCTTTGTAATCATTTACTTTTAGCCAACTTGTCATTACTGGTTCAAAGATAAACATGATAAAATAGCTAGAGCATAGTACACCTGATAATTTATTTTAGTACCAGCCACTGAATGGAAGATTTTATTCATCTCAATTTTATAATTCTGTATTAAACTGTTTTATAATCCTCTAACTGTCTGTTAATTCCTATATATGAGCAATCCATCCATACAATAGACTCTTGATCTAATCTCCGAGCTAGGGTGTCCTTCCTAGGTGATTTGGCGTCAAAACATACTTGTTCCTAAAAAGCCAAATGATCACCTGACATTTGTTTGATGAACAACCGCATGAAAGCAACGTTTTAAAGAAGTAGGAAGGGTCGTTTAATTTTTGTCAGCGCATGAAATCAATACAGCAACTTTAGCTGATATGAGATACACAAAGTCGCTCACTCGAAAATGTTACATAACTAGTTTATGAGCTTAATCACACCTCACATGAAATTACATTATCAGCCACAATGATCTAGTTCTTTATTCACTTAATGCGCACTCATATTTGAAAGATCTATCGTCTGCTGGCAGCTGTTTTAATTCCAGTGCCGTAGCTGAGCTAATGGAGGCCCTGTGCGAGAACTTATACTATAACTACATACGATGATCAAAAATATATTATACTAGCTATGGAAACAAAAAACATAGTATTTGATGATCTATTTTGAGTTTTAACAAATATTTACAACATAAGATTGTACAATGGTAACAATTTTTTATTGGAAGTGAATTTTGAGGCCCAAAGTATATAAAAGGATATATATTTTGGGACCCTAAAAATTTGACGCACCGTGCGTTAGCACACCTCGCACACCCCGTATACGAATTTGTTTAATTCTCTTTGACAATTGAAGAATTTAGCAGCAACAAGTAGACCAACGTCATTCTCACGAGCAGAGCTTCTAGTGTTAAACATACCTCCTGAGTCCTGACGATGGGCAACTCACGGTTTGTCTTCCTTTTTGCTTAAAAACAAGAAAGCTTACCTACGTAAAGACACCAATAAACTAGTTTGGTTAAAGATATCCAATATAGATCAAAACCAACAATGCGCGAAGTACCTGTCGATGCCAATGTTTTGTACCATTTTACTAAAAGACTCACAAAATTATACAAACATATATCTACCTCTCGATCTTTTGTACCATTTTACTCTTATATGGTTATACACTTATTATGAAATAGTCAAAACTTGTCTAAACTGATCATGGGATGTCTTGAGTTTAAGATATCAGTCACACAATCACAGTGTTACTTGTTTCCACGACACTCATTTTTGTGCGTCCCTTAATATTTTTACTTGTTTTTTAAAGGGCAAATAGCTAAAAAAAAGTACTAAACTTGCCACTCTTTCTTCTTAAGGGGAGCGAACAAAAATTTTTATTTTTCAAAATAATTTAGTACTGGATATTGGCTTTTGTGGGTAAGTTTTACCCATGTTACCCGGTTATGTCCACGTGTACAAGTTGATACACAGTCACATGCCACATAATACACATTTCTAATAAATATAAAATCTTTTCTCTCCCCTTCATCATAAACCTAAATCATCTTCCCCATCCAGAGTCCATGTGAGAAAACCCCAATTAACATAAACCCTAAATCCATCAAGTTCCATAGCAGAAAACCCCAATTAACATAAACCCTAAATCATATAGACCCAAAGCGAAATCCCCTTTGTTCAACTATGCATTCATCAAGTTCTTCAATCCGTTCCAAACGAAGATATTATACTCCAGAAGAAATCCGTCTTAAAAGTCATTGTCATTGTAAGATTCCAATTTATGACCAAGTTTCATGGACCCCGAATCGAATTAGAAGATTCAAGGGTTGCCCCTTTCGGGTAAGTTAGTATTAACAGTATTTATAAAAATTTGTTAAGGTTTTGTTTTTCAGTCGAAGAATCAAGGGTTGCTCCACTCTAATTGTTTTTGTGTTATTCGTCTTTAGAAATGTGAGGTGTATGGTTTTCTTGATGAAGAATTACCTTCTCCGATTACTACAAGAGTACGTTATACAATCTACATGGGAGAACAAACAATTGGAGGTGCTAGTATCTAGACAAGCTTGCTAATCCTATGAGAGTTAATCACGACTCTTGAAGGCGTTTCATTGGAACTAATTTACCAAGAATTGAATGGTTTCAAGTCTAAGGCAAAAGCGTATGACAGGTGTGTTGTTGATTGTATTTGGTTTGATAATTATGTTGATTGTATCCCTCATTGTTGTATCCTTAAAAAAGTAGGTGTAGAAGGTTTGATATAGGTTATTTTCATGTATTTTGTGTTCATCAGGATGTATGTGGGTTAACTTTGTTTTGGTAATGAAAGCATCAAATTTGGTTGTATATTGTGGTGCCATTTAACATGTAAAAGCATGAACAACTAGAAACAATACTATTGAATATCGAAGAAGCGAGATCAAACCTTATAAGCGATGTCTGAGGGAGATAAGGAAACCGGCAACTTGAAGCTATTCAAAAGCTATGAAGAAAAAATCATAAAAATCAGTAAAAATATGGATTAATATGACAAGCTTCCAAATACTAAGATCCCATAAGGTGAGTGGTTTTGACTTTTTGTAAAACTTAATAGTTGACTAACATGAACTTTAATTGATTCCTACTTGACTAAAAATGATATTATAATTTTGTAATTGGACTTATTTAAACTATATTAACTAAAATGCATCTATATTCTGATTTGAGAAGCTCTGATTACATTTTATGCATGAAAATGAGATTTATATTGATTATTTGACTTTTATTGTAAGACCTATTATTATCATGCTACAACTAGACTATACTAGACTTGTAAACTAAATTAAAGCTACGGTTGCCTAGAAACATAAAACAAGACCTCAAAACCAACTTAACCAAACACTCCATCTTATATCTAAATGCACTTTAATGTTACATATTTGATGAAATGCAATGGTGAATTGGTATCTTGAAATATTCAATAAAACTCAAGTTCTAACTATTTGAACATCACTACATTTGACAATACAATTACAAACTAAAACATTGAAAAAACAAGGAGCTTCATTGAACTACTAGTGTTCATTGATAACAATTGTTTTACGCATAAGCACATTACACATTACATTGTTACAAGCAGACTACATTGTTAGAAGCAGAACACTACAACCTGTATATGCCTTTTCCATAGACAAAATAGGCAAGCATATATAGTGGCATCAAGTGCATCACCATATCGAGGTTCTACCAAGTGTTTACGTTAACTAACCTAGGCCCTTGATGTACAAAATAGGGCACCATAGTGGCATAAAGTGCAGCACTATATCAGTTTCTTACTACTTACATACCTAGTTCAGATCATACTACTTACAAGTTTTAGCACAATATACAGATTTCACAAAAGATGTGCTAACAAAGTCTTGGAATTTAATCCAAGACTATTTCATTCTCAAACTTGATCTGGACGTGGCGGACGAGAAAGTTTCTTATGGAGAATTCTTTGACTCTTCATTCTTAGAGGAAGAGGTTCATGTTGTCGTCTTGCATTTAATTGCCTTGGTTGTGGCTCGGCAGATGCAACCCTGTTCTTTCTTGTTTTCTTTTGGTTCACCAAATCTTGGTATTAATGAAGCTTTTTATTTTCGTTTTACCTCTTTTGGATGATGTCCCACCTCTTCCGGGTCTAGTTCTGACTTCATGGGATGTCCCAACAAGTTGTGATTGCTGTGTCACAGGAATGTTTTCACCTTGGTTTGATCTATTCTTTGAGTACATAATAATCATGTAAGTTTCTTTGCGGCATGTAAAGAGGCTAAAACAATGGATGTTATGGTACTGGTAATGGCGCTCCATGGAGAGGTTCACATACTTGTGTGGAACTTTGAGAATTCATTCCTAACCATGCTCCCATCCTACCTATTCTCTGTGTGGGTAATAGTCCACCAGACTTGCTCTTGCCACCTCTCATCTTAACATGTCCAAGAGAA
The DNA here is from genome assembly GCA_910596185.1 of Chrysanthemum makinoi. NCBI lineage: Eukaryota > Viridiplantae > Streptophyta > Magnoliopsida > Asterales > Asteraceae > Chrysanthemum > Chrysanthemum makinoi. Next base: position 257,417,624 of record OU343217.1, read on the forward strand.
CCTTTCTTCTATTTGCAAAGTTTACTGCCAAATGAACTCTCCTCCGTCTCGAAAATGTGAACCACGAATTTCTATTTGTTTCACCAATTTCAAATTCATCTATGCTATTGTTTACAAATACAGGCATATCACTTTCATCAACCAATGGTTGTTCTGTGGGTATCACCTTTTGGAGTGCATATTTTCCCTTTCTCTTTGGGTGGTTTTGGTATCGGTTCTTTCTTACACCCTTCTTGGCCATGGTAACTTCCCCACGATTGGCAAGTCATAACTACCCACCTCTAGAAATCTTATTACGATTTTGGTTCATGTGAGGCCCTAACCCTTTTTTCTTAGGCCTACCGGGCATTTTTCTTTGGTAAGGGACCCAATATCCTAGATAAGTTACTGGTCGGGCGGAAGTGTATGCCATCAACAGGTTTAATGTACTCACTATAGGCTTGCATATACTTATCCTTTCTAAGTAGTCGGGGACATAATCCTCTACCATCTTACCAAGTTTAAAAATACAAGCAATTGCATGTGAACATGGCAAACCGACATTGTCCTACAAGAACATGTCCTCTTTGGCTCATCAACTTTAAAAGCATCATATCCCTTTCTGACTTCAAATAGATTCCCACCACATGGAATGACATACCAGAACCTGGTAAGTAGTTAAAAAAAATATAATGTTAATGAGGCACATGGGTATGGCAATACTTAATTAAAACTTTCTGTTGAACACAAAGACCTTGATAGATCTTTAAGCACTCAGAGATCGTTAGTGTTGCCAATGTAATCACAAGCAAACTAATAGAAGATCTCTACAACTTGGTATTGTAGCGGAAAATAAATACAAGTTATAATAACTAAGAACGCTTTTGATCCTCTATGGATCTTTGATTATTGAAACTCTATGTTTCAGATATTTTACAAGACTTGAAAGACTTTCGAAAAGCTTATCTATTACAAACTATAATGGTTCCTTATATAGGCAAGAAACCTAAAATGGCGTTTACATATGCGCTCCTAATCTAACATAGACCAAGCATGAATCTAGACAAGCATGCAACTAATCATATTGTTTTGTTCATCATATTGTTTATTCCGATTAAGCTCTACATATCTGGCGCCAACCTATCTTTAATACTGGTGACTTTTACTCTATCAGAGCTTATCTCTCCACATTAGTTGCACTTTTCGTGACAACACAATATACGCTTTATCGCCTGGCTGAAGTATAACTTGTGAGAATCCATTAACCTTCCATAATCTTAAGTCTTCTGAGAATCTTCTGAGAATCTTGGAAGAATCAGTAGTTTACCTTAATTCCCAACAATCCTTCCCTAAACTGGAATTTGACAAGGTTAAGTTCCAGTTTCCGTGATAGATCTGTAAAATTGTTGAGGATTGTGTTGAATATCGACAACAAAGATTAACAAGAGGAACATCTCTATGATGGTGAAGCGTGATCGCCGGATCTTTGCAGCAACATATGACACCATGTACATCAAAACATATAAGTTTCAGACTATTCTCATCACTTCGAGTGTGTTAACTCCTGTGAGAGGTGAATCATTGAAATTAATGGGTTTGATGTCTCTTTACCAATAGCCATTACTCTTTGGGTAGCCACATGTTTGAGTTAAAACTATGGTACATTGATAACCATCGATTTATTGGCAAACCAGCAACCATATAAGCGATTTGTCTTGTCTTTACACTAGCCGTTTGCTCGGGACTAGTCAATTCTTAGTATTGGTGAATTGAGCACCAAATATGGGTGAGTTGCCTTTACCACATGCCATATACATGTGGGCTAGCCAATTCTTGGATTCCAAAAGGAATAGACCATGGTGAATTGATGACCATACAACCCTGGCAGATTAAGCATGGGTGGTTGCATACCCTATGATTTTGAGCAAACCATTAAAGCTATCAACAGATTTGATGTGTCTTTACCAAAGCTGTACCCTTTGGACTAGCCAACTCTTTGACATACACAAGGTACATCCGGTGAGTTAAAGACCATCACAATTGGACAACAAACAAAAGCGCATAAAAGTTTTTTTTTTTTTTTTTTAACTAAGAGCGATTTATAAAAGCGAAAAAGATTGATAATAAGTTGAAAAGGGAAATTAAAACTTAATATTTATTAAATAAACGCTATCACTATTTTTAAAATGATGTTTTTGTGAGTTTTCTTTTTTATGAAAGTCTTTTACTTAAAAAACTTAGAAAAATAGACAAACAACATAAATACAAACTAAATGAACAAAACAAAGTAGCGTGAGAGTACCAGGTGCGGGATAAGGATGAGGATGAGGCCTATTAGGTTGTTGGAGTTGAGTTTTGATCAATCCACAGTGTGTTAAAGCCCGGTTTTCATTTCCCACGGGATGCGGAGGAATTTCCAACTTCTGATTCAGCATCTTTTCCATAAGTCTTGTAGGCAAAGGATACTTTCTTTCGGACAACATGCATACGGTGATTCCACCCTTAATCTCAAGCACATGCACACGAGGGAGAGGATAGAATCTCCAGGATGTAAGCTTCCACCGATGTGAGTTTTCCCAAATGGAAGATGCTTTGCTATTGGGAATGTGGGAGTTTAACAGAACTTGAAGATCTCTGGTAAGAACATCCCGAACCTTGTGGTTCCTTGTTGCAATAATAGGTGGTAACTTGAGTGAGCAGAGAAAGTAAATGCCTACGTCTACCAAGTGTAGAATTTCCTTTAGAAAGGTGAATTCCATTGAAGTGGAGTCCGCAGAAGAACATTCATCTCATCATCCTTTAATTTCCATTCTAACACCTCATCTGAATTTCCATCGGAAAATCGTGATGAGAACCTCTATAATGAAATTGGGTCATCGACTTCAAGATCCAAATGAGATCGTTTGGCCATTCTCTTCTTCCTCCTCCCGGTGATAGATATCCCTAGAGTGAGCATTTTCATCTTGTGCATTTGTAGTAGGGCTTGAACTGGTAGATTGAGACTTGGTTGGAGCGCGAAGTGCATTCATCCTGTGGAATATATTTATAGCCCTCTCTGTTTTAGTTTACGTGAGATCGACTTCCTTTACTTGAGAATCTTCAGTGTGACAACGAGGTGCCAGCGAGGGAGAGGGAGTTGATGCTTAGTTGCCGGAAGAAATGGAAGATGGTTGGCCATTGACCCTTGTATTAGAAGCAACGAGAAGTTGCTTCGGCGAGGAATTAGAAGCAGCGGAAATGGGTCTTAACGAGGTCGGTCTTGTATGAATAACATAAGTTTCAAACATGAAAACAACTCGTTTAATACTTAGCTTTGGTGGTTTGAGTATAAGCGGTATCGTTTTATTTATCAAAAAAAGTTAAATATTGAACCCTAAAATACTAAAAACAAATATTTTAAAAATAAAAAAATTGCATAGTACATTTTTTCTCTTAACATGTCTTAACATGTCTTATGAGGTACCAATTTGCTGACTCTAGCGGGAGACCAATTTGGAGAGGATTCCTGGTTGGAGCATCATCAACCCTTGAGTCTTTTGGCTTAAGGCTGACTTCATTCTCTGAAATCCTTTTTAAGTTGGTAGAGGTCTAGGATGATGATCTTTCCTTCATGATTTGGTTATATTTGCGTCTGGGGCATGATCCGGGCCTTGACTTGTTTCATTGTTAACCCAAAGTTGTACATTGAGCATTGGTTCTTCACCACCCTTCTTATTTCATCTTTAGTAGGGGGGTTTGTCTTTGGCCTTCTGAGCTTGGATGGCCCTCTTTTGTGCAATTGCTTCTTGCTCCTTTGTCTTCCTGAGCCATCATTGGCTCCACATAGTTGTCACTAAAGAAATCACCACCTAGTATGCTTTGAGCTAGAAGGTCTTGAAATGACTGGCTGATTAGAATATCCGGTGTTCGTGAGGCATCTGAACCCTCGATTCATCGAGTTCTTTCTTCTCTAGGGGTTAAAGATGAAAATTTCTCTGTTTCAAGTTGTTTAGCCAATGCTACACTTTCCTTTGACTTCTCAAACTCAGCCAATCTACTTGCTTGACCTAGTCTTTCCACCTCACTCACGAGGTGGGACCAGCTCATCTGATTGATGACATTTTTTCCTTTATCATGGGCATCTTGGCACTCTTTCTAGTTAAATCAATGGCGGTACCTCGTAGTAGTACCTAGGTCAACATGTTGATCTTGATCATCAAGCTGAATTAGTCATAGCGCAATGTCAGACAGTCTGAAGGGGAAAGTGCATTGGTTCTTGAGCGTCTTGATTGATGGGATCGAGAAGATACATCCTCCATAAGTACATCGGCGGTCATCCTTATCAACCCGAGGTTCCTTTGAAGCCGGGAAGAAACCTTATGTAAATAAGATCTCTTCCTTCTTTTGTAAGGTGGGGCTCCTTCTTCTTCTTTGAGGAAGTGGCTAATGATAAGAATCATTTGAGAGGCAGACCAACATGTCGGAGACTCAAATAGGACCTTCTTGTTCTTCATCAGGAGAAACCAGGATTTCCTTTTGGAGGCCACTTATTTGTGCTCTAAGACCTTGACACATTTATGAGTTCTTCAATCTTACCCCAAGAGACTTGGTCTCGCAAGCTCCTTTTGAGACTATTAACCTCTGCTGACATACTGTTGACAAGAGCATACTGCGAGATGAGAGTGTAATGGGTCCTAGAGCTCCCCGGCCAGTTGCTCGTGGTAAGGAGCCTCATTGGACCTTCAGTAACACGGTCATGCTCAATGTGAGGAAGATCTTCATGAGAGGATTCCTCCGCAGGGACTTCCCAGTGTGGAGTGGTCTATTGAGATCACGACTCAACATGGTAGCTAGAGTGGGTGGAGGCTGGGACATGGTGGTTGAATTGGAACAACATGAGTTGCTTCCTTGATTGAAGATGGGCCCTCATCAATGTGAACCAATGGATTACCATCGGTAGCAGGTGAGGAAGGAGGATTATGAGCCACATTCTCCTCATCGGCTGACCTCATTACCGGGGCAACATGGCGCTGCTTGAGGATGATGTTCCCGAAAGTGGGTTTTTCATTGTAACAAACAATTTAGCGGTTAAAAGTACACATGGGATAGAAAGATTGGGCACGGGTAAGTGTCTAAAATCATTTGAAGAAACACAGGGTACATTAAAAATTTTCCCTTTTGTCTTTTGAATATTTTCAACCAAGTTTTTCAAAATATACTTAGAAAAATTGAAAGTTACCCCTTGTGAAAGACACACAATACCATAGCCCGGTCGTGTAGAAGCTGGTCCCATCCTCGATCTTGTTGCTCATGCATTGGGCGGTGTGTGAATGAGGAACCTCCATTTTGAAGTTCCTTCTTGATTATTATAACGGTGGAATCAAATTGTATGCTTGATATTTGATATCGAGAAGAAACAAGTAACACCCTTTCGGCTATCGACCATTTACTAATGAACCACACTTGATGAATTTGATCTTGATCATGGGATATATACATTGCAATCGGATAAAGGAGCAGAGACAAAATGCGGATCTGAACAAGCGCAAAAGCAGACACAAAAACATACACAACAACAAACAAACTAGAGAAATATTAGTAGTTAGTGTTAGAATACAAACTAATATACAAAAATAATGCAGAGTTTGCACAAAATCCTCCCCTGAGGCATATGCCTCCCCTGAGGCCTATGCCTCCCCTCAAACTATGGAGTCAAGGGTTTAACATTCCAATATTGACCACGAGGTGTTGAAACCTTGGTCCATCGCGCTTTGTTAACAAATTGCATACATTATCATCGGTATGGATTTTAGCCACTTTTATCAAATGTTTTTCATAAGCATCTCTTATAAAGTGGTGCACGATTTCAATGTGTTTTGTCCATTGTGAAAAGCTGGATTTTGACTATCGAGATGGTACTTTGATTGTCTATATGAATTGTAGTGTTCATAAAGTTGTACCCATAGTCCAGCAATTGGTTCGGAATCCAAAGGACTTGTCCACAGCAATTTGCGGCAGCAGTACTCTGCCATTGATTGAGGTGGCCACGATGGTTTTTTTCTTGCATTGCCAAGAAATCAACCTCTTGCCAAGAAATTGGCGGCCCCGGTTGTGGATCTTCTATCGGTTTGCACCGGCATAATCACTGTCACTATATGCTTCCAACTTGAAAGGAGATTCTTTTGGGTACCAAAGGCCCAAAAGAGGTTGGCCTTTGAGGTACTTAAAGATCTTCTTGGCGGCATTGAGATGGGAAGCAAGTGGAGTGACTTGATGTGAGAACAAACACTCACGGCAAATGTAATATCGGGTCTTGAAGGCATCAAATACATCAATGAACCAATCATGGACACATGCGATGAACATTCTGGTAGATCGGTTCATTATTTGCTTTGGAGCTTCATAAGGTGTTGTGGCAGTCCTAACACTTTCCATACCAAACTTCTTCAAAATGTCCCTCACATATTTATCTTGGTGATAAAGATGCCATCTGTTCTGGCGAACTGGAGACCCAAAAGAAAGTAAGCTCTCCCATAGCACTCATTTGAAATTCACCCTTCATAAGTTCCTCGAATTCCCACTGCACCAAGCGTTTGTGGAACCAAAAATAATGTCGATCCACATACACTTGCACGGAATGATGTGCAGTAATTCTTCTTGAGGATCGAGTTTTATCAATAGCACCTCTTCTATAGCCATGCTTCGTGAGGAGCGATGAAAGCGAGCATACCAAGCTCTAGGTGCATGATGTAAGCCATAAAGAGCTTTAACCACCTTGTAGACATGATTTGGGTGATCAGGGTCTTCAAATCCCTTGGGTTGAGTGACATAGACCTCCTCTTCAATCTCACCATACGAGCACCCTTGACATCCATTTGATACACCATGAAACCCATGTATGATGCATATGCCAAGAAAATGCGAATTGCTTCAACTCGGGCAACAGGTGCAAACACTTCATCATAATCAATCCCTTCTTCTTATGCGAGCCTTGAGCTACCAACCTTGCTTTGTTTTTATCACAACACCCTAGCATCTCTCTTATTCTTCAAAACCCATTTTATCCCAATGGCATATTTGCCATCAGGGAGTGGAACCAAAATCCAAACCTGTTGATTGTGAAATTGTTGCATTTCTTCTTGCATTGCTTGAGCGGCTTGAATCGTTGAGAGCTTGAGAAACACTAGTTGGTTCCACTTGAGAGAAAACAAACAAGCAGAACAATGCTTGAGGTCTATGTGATTGTCTCTTTGCTGGTTGGAGACATAAGAGAGAAAAGCAATCTGTCCAAACTGAGGACTGGTGATAGCCCTTCTAGTTCTAACGGTGCCGGAAGATCACCTATGATGTTGGATTGAGGATGAGCAATGTTGATCCGGCGAGTAGTGGTGGGGTTGACTTCAATGGATGAGTCAAGATTAGTGATGGTTGGCTCAAATTGACATCATAAGAGGGTGCGGTGAAGATGCCAGCTTTGGGTTGATGATTTCCAAGATCTGAAGGTTTTGGAAAGCGTGTATAGGGTTCACCAAAGTCCGAAGACGTGAGAAGGAACGGCATAGCCGGTGATTTGGGGAAGGTAGGTGTGACAGAATCAACCGGCGAAACGGTTTCCACCAACTCCTTCATGAGCAACCTCTCCATTCAGTTTCTCCTTCAAGCTTAGTGCCAAATTCTTGATGCAGGCCTAGCAAGGTCCTCGGCATAATGAGAGTCATCTTCATCACTCGAATCAGCCGTATCCTTGGAGGTGGTACACCAATATTGTTAGGGAGAAAGAAGGTACAAGTATGGGTTGCTCATCATCTTCAAACTCATTTTTAGAGCCATCATCTAGGGGACCTGCATTGTTAGTTGGAGACACTTGAGGATCTGCATTTTGGTTAGCCGGATATGCGTGGTAACCCGGATAATCGTTAAGTAGTCAAGTTCAAAGGACCATGAATGACCTTGTCCTTGAACATTAGGCTTATCTTCCAAAAATCTCAAGTTCAATGTCTCCTCTATTTTCTTGGCTTGCAAGTTGTACACCACATATGCCTTACTATGAGTTGAATAGCCCACAATATAACCATCATCAGCCTTCTCATCAAACTTTCCCAATGGATCACTTGTGTTCAGAATGGTCACTTGACACCCAAAAGGTTTTAGGTAGTGAATGGCGAGGAACCTTCCCAAAGAAGTTCATATGGGGTTTTGAGTTGTGGTCTAGTAATGGACACCTGTTTAGCACATATAGCAGATGCCAGCACTGATCCAGAACATAGTTGGCGGTTTAGAGTGCAAGCATGGATCTAGCAGCCTCTATTAAGGTCCTATTCTTTCTTTCAGCCACCCCATTTTGTTGTGGGGTTCTTGGATTACTATAGTCCCTTTTTATGCCTTTTGACCCAGAGAGTTCTATAAGAACAGCATTTTTAAACTCTGTCCCATTATCACACCGAATACCTTTGACCTTGTTGTTCAACTGATTTTCAACAAGAGTGATGAATTGGTCGGCACTTGAGATGTTTCATCTTTGGTTACGAGAAAACCCAACAAAATCGCTATAGCCATCGGTGATCACCAAGCGAAGTACTTATGATCAATGCTTCGACTTGAGTTGGACCAAACGGATCCATGTGAAGCAAGCTGAAGAGGTTCGTAATGATGCTCATAGCATTGATAGCTTTGTAAGAGGCTTTGTGTTGTTTGCCTTTATTGCAAGCGACACAATTATGATCATTGGTAAAAACTTTGGTGGGAAGACCTTCAACAAGACTCATTTTAGAGAGTTTGTTAATGGTCTTGAAATTCACATGCGCCATCCTCCTATGCCATTTTGTGGATTCATCAAGTGATGCTTTAGCCACCAAACATGTGAGGTCACCATCAGGTTGAACTTCATTAAGGTTGAATGTGTATAAGTTGTGAGTGCGAGGAACTTTCGGTAGAATTGAAGTTTCTTGGGGAGTTTGAAGTCTTTAGACAGCACAAGACATTCATTCTCTGTGCAGAGGACTTTGTTCTTAGTGTCACAGATTTGTGAAACAGAGAACAAGTTGAAATCTTTGGTTCCTTAACATAGTACACATTTTCAAAATCTAGATGAGGTGTCTTTATGGTGCCTTTCCCTGTGATACAACCGTCACTTCCTCCAAATGTCACGTTGCCTCCTCCTTCTATAGGGACAAAATTGTGCATCATATCCTGTTCCCGGACATGTGGAACAACCACTATCGACAATACCAATATTCTTATGCTTAAGGGGATGATCCTACAAACAACAACAAAATATATACAAGCTGTTAGAATCGATGGAGGTTCAAGTCATTCTTGACTTGAACACGCCTTATGGATCACGGTTTAGGACAAGAGTGTTTAGAGGATCCACCATTGTTCTTGGTCCTCCATTGATAATTGGGTCCCTTGTTAGTCCAAGAACAACTGTGAGAGGCTTCAGGCCGTGCTCCCATATCCCATCCCTGCATACATAGAGTCAACATATGTAGGCCAATAACCATGTTTAAAGTATGGGCTAGTTGGTTGCACATAAGGTCTGGTGACTGAACCTCTCCAATGAGAGTCAGTATTAGATGCTTGTGGGCATAAGGTGGAATATTAGTAGCATTGGTCCATTTAGATTTGTGTTTCTGGTGAGTAGCACATGCACCCAATCTTTGCTCATAAAAATCACAATCCTTAATTAAATGAAATTTACTTCCACATACAAAACATGTCTTCTTCTTGGAAGATTTATTCAAATAGGGAGATGTTTGATTACATGAAGAAGTACTTAAATTAGAAACATTCAAGGAATTGTTGTTATGAGGTGATTATTCAAAGATTTAAAAGACAAGTCTTGAGAAGAAGCTGTCTTGGAAGTTGATTCCTCAGTGACTTCCTTAGAAGGCTTGTAAGTAGGCGGGGTGCGAGGCTTGGGTGTAGGCTCAGCCTTGGAAAGGTCAGACTTCTCATTTGAATCACGGCTTTCATAGGAATTAGACCCTTGATCCGATGAATTGTCACCGTCAGAGCAAGAGACAAAGTCATTAGATGAGGTATCGAGTGCAGCGAAGTCTTTTGACTTTTGCCATATAGATGATGTGATCCATCAAAGTCAACGATGGGCAGGTCAGTGGGCATAAATTCACCTCTAATAGGTCGGGGACGGCATGCATATTGCCCTCTTTTACAAAGTTAGCTAACCTGGCGGTGTGGATTCGACCATCATACCTAGCTTCTACTCCTACATATTTTTGAAAGCCTAATCCTAAGCGGAGGTTCTGATTGATATTATATAGTTCTCTAGCTAGATTATCACCTAAAATTAACCATTGTTTATTCCTAGCTATTTCCTCAGCTACCTTTTCTTTAAGCTCTAGGTTTTCAGATACAACTTCATCCTTAGCTTTCTCGAGCGGTTTTAAATAATTATTAGAAACTTCAAGATCAAACTGTAACACCTTTATCTTTTCTTCATAAGCTATTTGATTCTTTTGAAACCATACCTTTTGTCTTTCTGCTGTTTTTAATGCTAGTTTATGAGCTTCATTTTCAACATAGCATTCATCAAACTTAGGTTTCATAGCATCATACTCTTCTTTAAGTTCATTGTATCTTAGACTACAACCAAATATACTGATTGTGTACACGAGATAGTCCCATCAAGGCAAGCTGATCATGCCTTTCATCCGAGTACACCTTGCCGACAATCCAAGCTTATCAGTATCATGAGCTTCCTCATTCACAGGTTCATGTGCAGTCTAGTTGACCTGTTCATCCATGGTGAGGAGAGGCTGGCGAGCTCCAACTTCTGCTGTTTATGGCGATAGGAGAGGTAGTTTGCTCCATCTCCACTTTTCCTGTCTTTGCATTCCCATGAGAAATGCCCCATTTGGTGGCAAGTGAAACACTTGACTTTTCTCCTATCAAAGCGGTACGGTTCCTTTCCCTTGAAAGCAAACTTCCTTCGACTTCTCTTCAAACCTTTTGATGTCCAGCGGCGGTAATGCCACTGCATTTTCAGTTTCATTTCCTCCATTTCAAGTGGGTCTAACTGATCAAAGTCTTCATATGCAAGATCTTTGGCGTATCATAGTCGGCAACAAATGAATGAAGAACATCCTCCATCACACTACTAGTCGTAGATTGAGAAGATGGTGGCGTGGGACGAGTGTTATGTGGTGGAGTGGGAAGCGAGGATGATGGAAAGTAGTTGGAACTAGGAAATGATGGAAAATAGTTGGAACTAGGAGCAGGTACCATCATGTTTGAGTGAGATGTCCCAACAAAAGCTTCATGGCGGAAGAAGATGTGCGGTAGGGAGTTCTTACATCGGGTTCAAGAGTTACGATGCATTGTACACTCATCAAAGGTGAGCATGTCCAAACCACCTTTAGCCTTGAGGGCTATACTTACATGCAACCATGATGGAGGCAAGGATCGAAGGAACTTTGAGTTGCAGTCATCATTATCGAGTTTGCATTCATGGTTTAGTGACTCAAGATCCTATGGAACCTGTCGTATCCCTTGTGAATACCTTCTTCTTGAGAGATAATAAAGTCACGAAATTGTTGTCTCGGCATGGACTTCCTCATTCTCTTTGATTCTTCATTTCCAACGAACCTTGCTTTGAGAGCCATCCATATGTCCTTTGCATCATCCATATGATGAAAATCACATAGATGATCTTGGGTATGGCTTGAAGCGGAATAGTTTTACTTTATGCTCTCTGCATGCCACCTCTTGGCAGTTTTGGTGGAGCCATGATAAACTTCCATCCTGTGGGGAATCATTTTCTTTAGACTTTTTCCTTTCTTCACAACCTCCCACAGATTCCAATCAATATTGGAAATCGGTTTTCCATCTTCATAGTCCAAAGTTCATACTCTTCCCTTTTCAAAAAGGAAATTTACCATTCTTGTTTGAGAGACGAAATTTGCATGGAAGTGGTGTTGGTGTTGTTTGTGTTGGTGACTTCAGTTTCATTATCGGATCGAGGCATGGTGGCGGTATGTAGTTGTATGAGGGTATGAATGGTTCTTAGTATGGTAGAGACTTCCAGAGGCTCACGATACCACTTGTTGATTACAAAGACCTTGATAGATCTTTAAGCACTCGGAGATCGTTAGTGTTGCCAATGTAATCACAAGCAAACTAATAGAAGATCTCTACAACTTGGTATTGTAGCGGAAAAAATAAATACAAGTTACAATAACTAAGAACGCTTTTGATCCTCTATGGATCTTTGATTATTGAAACTCTATGTTTTAGGATATTTTACAAGACTTGAAAGACTTTCGAAAAGCTTATCTATTACAAACTATAATGGTTCCTTATATAGGCAAGAAACCCTAAAATGGCGTTTACAATGTGCGCTCTTAATCCTAACATAGACCAAGCATGCATCTAGACAAGCATGCAACTAATCATATTGTTTTGTTCATCATATTGTTTATTCCGATTAAGCTCTACATAATACGGCGCCAACCTATCTTTAATCTGGCCCGACTTTTACTCTATCTTGAGCTTATCTCTCCTCGTGGTTCGCACTTCGGCTGACAACACAATATCGCTTTATCACTTAAAGTATAACCCGGCAGAATCCATATTCTTGGCAGAATCTTCGGCAGAATCTTTGGCAGAATCAGTAGTTTACCTTAATTCCCAACACTTTCGCTTATACCATTTAGTATTATGAGGTTAGAAAGTACCTTTGGCTATCCTTGGAAATTTCTAAGACCTTTTGGATGTTTGGACAAATGTCACCAGTCCATTTTTCACTTTACAGTCTCATAGTGTTCATCAGTTCCATATTTACATTACTCTTATTGACTCCAATAAAGTTATGATTGGTTTATCCCTCTGTTACACAAAACTGAGTTAAAACATTCATTTGAAACCATTTTCAATCGCCTCGCAACAAACCTTCTTTAAAAAAGCTCTTGACCAAGTCTTTGGGTCTTTTTCTCCAAGTACTCATGTGCTCTAGGATTAGCGGACTTGATCTTCAACATAACCTTCTTAAAAATTTTGTGGGTATGAAGCTTTGGATGCAGCCAGAAGAGTCCATGAACTCAACTCCAGTTGCTTTCTGAAGCCTTCATAGATATGCGTGCACAGCATTAGATGCTCTTGCTGAGGCATTACTTCTCCACAACCGATGAGACCCTTGAATAAAAATGAGGCAGGTTAGGAATAGCAATGTCACACAAAAATCATAAAATTATAAGAATGTAAAATACTTCTAACCTTATCTTGTCGGACATCAATGTCACATCAAACCAAGTGGAATCATCAAATCATCATTAACAATTGAAAAACCAACTCCAATTCTCTTTGTTTTCAACTGTCACCAAAGCCCAAGCCACATGGAATATGTGGTTGTTTTGATCTCTCCCGACAGGTTGTCAAGATTTCACCATGATTTGGTTTTCAAAACACCCATCAATGCAAGTATCCTTCTACAACCCTTTTTCCAACCCTCTTTGAGCCCATGAAACATACATAGAACTGTCAAAATAGGTCTTGTCATACGGGTTAAGCTGTGACACCTACTTTGTGATTGAACCAACATTTGATTCGAAATTGCCTTTGCGTATGACCTCAACAATCCATAATGATCTTGAATAGCAGCTTCACCTTCACTCAATGCATACTTCTTTGCATTCACACCTCTTGAGTAGCACTAACTTTGCATGCGTATTTCTTCATAACCAATTCTTTTATTCGTATTGTTATTTTTGGGTTCATCGTTTTATCACCAAAGTTTCTTCAATCCATTTGAAGTTACAAGCTATAACTATAGTCTCGTACACATGTATGCTCATCTGTCAATGAAATAACACGAAAAGTACCCTGACCTTTCAACGTCTTCCCTAGCATCTCGGTTGCGGTGATTCACTGTTCACCAGATGGGTACTTCTGTGTGACCCTTTGTTTTCCCTTACTTGGATCCTTTATAAGCTCGTTCCTTCTACCACTATGATAACCATTTTGTTGTACTCTTCTCAAACCACAATGAAAACCCATGTGCCAATGCATAATAGGTTAGAGCTTCTCTAAACTGCTCATGGTTAACATACTTTTCTCCAAGTCATCAAGAAAATAAGTGAATTCATTAACAAGCGGTTATAATAATTAAACACAAATATTTAGAAATAGTTGAATTCATTACCCTTTGGTTTCTTGAGTCTCCAATGTGTTTGATCATCATGTATTGGATATTTTTCATCTTGTTTCTCCACCATGACAAAAGTGCGAGATTCCTCTCATTACCTTTGATCTTACATTAAAGATTCCATATAATGTTCATGCTCTCTAAGCTGTCTGCAAAAGTGTCACTATAATCAAGTGAAGGTGCTATGTCAGCATAAACCTCTGGTTCAGTATCGTCATGATCTTCAGCCCTATTTTTAGAGTCAATCTTTCTTTTTCTAAGCTCTATTACTTCATCCTCAACATCACTTAGATAATCAAAGACTTTTTTCGTCCTACCAGAGTAAACTTTCAAGAAGAATATTGGCCATAATCAACACATTCTTCATACTCATCACGTCAATGCGAAGATAAGGCCATTCATTTTCTCTAATTGAGATACCATTACCCCTCGGACACTCTTTAGTTTCTTATTCTTAAGCATATCTTCTTTAGTCATGACACCTTTACCTTTGTCTAGTTTATTTTCTCTTAAGAACTTCATCCTCGATTACTAGGTTGTAACCCCACATTCTCACCATTACTAGGCTCCTCAACCACATCCACATTCTCAACATTATTATCAACCTTATCAACTACTACATTATCCTTAGGCAAAGCCGACCGTCATTATCCAACTCATTGGAGTTACACAACATCTTCACGACCTACCTCGCGTCATTACTTAGGCAAAGGCTGACCCGTCGTTATCAACTCATTGGACTTAGCTACAAGATCTTCTGACCTACCTCATTGTCGGCTAACATTCGCCATAATCTAATCACGTATCATACTCATCATAGGTTCCGATTGAACAAAACCTTGCCTTTAGAAACGTTTCTTAGTGGTCTAGACTTGTTAGAGGGAGACCTTAAATAAGGAGATTTTGCTTCTTCCTCGGCCCATGCAATGAGCTCCTCAACAGACATATTACCAGCATGTTTCTTTCTAATTTCATGTTCTTTCCTAAGTTACTTCTTCATCTGAACCTTCTAAACATAAGTTATTATAGTAGTACTTTCGGCTAAGTTTTTTGGTTCATGGGCTACATACAGCTCTTGACTCATGCTTTTCTTGTAGTTCATAAACTATTTGTAGATCTGAATCCCTTTCAATTATTTTCAACCCTCCACTATCTATATCTAAGTCAGAACATAACAAAACAAAGCCAATTTTATCATTAAACTTATCAACTAAAATGTTGCACAATTCGTTAAACATGACCCTATTTGTTGAGCAAGAGTTCATGATAGTAATTTGGCCTTGTTCATACCTTAGAGGATCATACAAAAATACACCACCATGGTGTATTTTGAAGACAACGTCTTAGGTCTTAAATCCATCGGACCTATACAAACAAACAAAAACCTTGAATTAGGAAAACCCAAATTTTTTGAAACCCTAAATATTTAATAATTCAATATTCCAATAAATTAATACAAATGGGGTAATAAAACAATAATTAAATGACATAAATTACCTTTTCACATTAACAATAATGGAAAAAAAACAATCAATTTGAAGCATTCAATGTGGGGGAGAAATTAGTGTTCGACAACTTTTTACTTGAAAATGACTTTTGTTAGTGAGTGGTGTGGGTTATATAATCAAAAGACTTGTACTTGGATAATATTAAAGATACAGGTTTAGATAGAGTTGGTATAGTGGGTAGAGGAAAATCGGTGTGTGTGTTTTGGGAGGAGATGATGTGGGTTGTGGGAAGAAGCGGAAGGAAATCTATGTGGCAAGTGATATCATCATTAACAACCGTGCTTAGGGTGACATGGGCAAAATTACCCACAAAGGCCAATATCCATTAGTAGATTATTTTGAAAAATAAAATTTTTGTTAAGCTACCACGAAGAGGAAAGGGTGTCAAGTTTAATACTTTTTTTAATATTTGCCTAAATTATATAATACACTTATATAGTGAATAATGAACTCGACAAAAAGAATGGTTATTCGATAACTCATTGTATTTGTATCTTATGATTATTAATCTCGAGCCCTTAAATATATCCCAAATACATGTTTCATATCTCTTTCTCATAATTTTGTTCGTAGTTGGGTTAAGATTTTTTTCTTTACTTTGATTTATGTCCTATGAAAATTAAAGCCAATAACCTAATAAATTACGCCCTTAACCCATTAAACTACACTTAGGCTCTATGCTCATTTACCTCCTTTAAAACCTCCATATTTAAAGTGATGATACTCATGTTATTTTTTGTGGCTACTGCAATACTTGGCTTTGTGGTTCAACTACCTTATGACGCAATTTCACGGCATGGATCTGTACAGGTGTTGTTCATCATTGTCGACGACCTCAATTTTACTATAATCTTTGGGCCTATTGTTGTTATTTTCACCAGCATCCGTTCATTGACGCGTTAGTTGTTGCTAGAAGGTAAACGACAATAGGTTAATGGTTACTACAAAAGGCTTTTGTATATATTTTTTGCACATGCATTGTTTAAAGTAACTACTACGTTATCATTGCTTCAAACATCAAATATCAAAGATATTAAACTTATAAAAACACTAACATATAAATCAACGATAACGTAGGAACATCCATACCAGAGAATGACCATAAGCCCATCGATGAGTTTTTCATCAACTTCAACCTGTCTTTTTTTGTTCTTTGTTTCTCAATTTTTAATTTGTTAAAGAGTCTCCCAATTCGGATTCTTTTGAGGGCAGCTGTGTTATAGCAACATACAAAGAATAGAAAGGTGTTCTGAAGGTCCTCTTCCATCCATTTTTTTAACTGGATGTGTCCTTTGCTCCATTCCTGCCATTCAGACAATTCTAAGCAGAAAAATCTTTCTAAATTTAGTTTTCCTGTATGTATCTAAAAAATTATGAATGCTAAAGTTAACATAATCATCTTCCACTTTTACGAATTTAACAATTTTGATTCCTTTTGCGTCTTTGACTGAATCTGGCATAGATTTTTTATATGCGTCATCGTCATATCAACACATGGTAGTTAACTTATGGTCCTTTAGTTTCGATCATCAACAAATATGTAAAAAGAAAAATCAAGTCCGTAAAGTTTGAGTAACGAACAAAACATTAACTTACTATTTACATTGTATATCACCAAAATATCAAAACCATAATTTTTTTTAAGCGGAGACTTATAATATGTGGCGTAAACGTGGTGCAAGACAGGACAAACATCAATGTGCAATGTTTTCCCTCACAAGACAAATGGTTTTTAAACGACAAGAACTTACACATATCGATACTTTTACAAGATGATGCTTACAAAGCAATGTGAAAATAGCATAGAGCAGCAAACATGAAATTAGGAGAATCACTATTAAAACTTATGATTTTGCCATCCACCAAAGCATCCCACCTCGCAACTATTTGGAATAGTAGCCATGGTCTTTCCCAACTAATTTAAGCAACCTATTATCTCTCCACGAAGCGACGAGTTTCTCCAATCCCAATCCTTTGTAAACCACGAAACAAAGGCTTCTTCAAAAACTCAAACGATTCAATGTGATACCGCCAGGGCACTTACTAATATCAAGTCTCCGAAGAAGTTTACTTCCATGTTTAACTCTTCCCCTGAAAGCCAAAGTCTTCACGCTTCATCCGAACCAATAAACAATTTCTTATGCACAGTTGGACAAGCCCTGCACAAGCATCAGCAATGATGGTAATGGCATTATCTGAAATTCTCTGCATGTAACCAAGATCAAGAGATCGGGCATTCATATGGGTTCCATCCATGTAAAACTGTCCTCTTTGTCATGAATAATTTTGCATATCTCGCCCATACCCTCTTCATAAACTCCATGAATAGCTTTCTAATAAAGAGTAAGGTAACAAAAAAAGTAGCCCATGAATACCCATTTTTTTTGGGCCTCAATTAGAAGAGAAATACTAAAATGAAAATGGATAGATTACCAATTTCAAATGTCTGAGCATTAGAAGTAAAATTAAGTTATAAGCTAATAATGGTCATAACATGATCACAAAATATGTGAACCTCTAAAAGCGTAAATTTCTACATGCAATTAGAATCCTTCCATTTACTTTGTCTCTAATATATCACCTTTTTCAAGTATGTACTTTATTCAACAACATCATATTCTTGCTCTTCCGATCCGTAGTAGAGTCTTGAATGGAGCTGAGATATAACGAAAGCACCAGAGATGAAGATCATTCAATAAGACACAAAAATTAGATTTCAAAGATATAGCCAAAAAGTATTTGCCTTGTTGACCACAACACGACCTCCATGGACAGTTGAGTCAAACACAAAGCAGTTGTATGCAAATGCCATGTGAGAATTCACCCATTTCTTCATGAGACATTGTTGGCCCGCAGGACACTTAAGATTCACTGGTTTCTATCCTCTTATAAGATCCAGCAAGAAACCTTGAGGAAGTCGTGGCTGACAGGTGCGTGCACGGAAATCCATACCTCATAACCACCGCCATATGGATCGCACTATGTCGGTCACACCCATTGACCTATTTCTTGATATTCGCTTACTTCCTCCTGCTTGAATCGCTAGATGGCCGGTTGATTTTAGCGTAATCACATTACTTTTTAGTTATAAATGATGTTTCACCGCAATGTCACATTTTTGAAATAGTTTAGGAAAAATTGTACCCGTGATGCATCTCTATGACGTCTTTCATAAGCCCCACCCTTCACATTCTGAGCCTTCTCGTAGGTTGAATCTTTACGATATCAAGCAGAAAGAATAAAGATGGTCATGTAATCATGCATCATGGTAACGAAATAATAGAAACTTGTCAACCGATTTGTTTTTTAAGGCATGCAACAATATTAATTGGTCTTGAAATGTATATATGCTTGAAGGTGAGAATAATCAAAACTGCATTGTATTTAGTAAGAAGTTCTGACCTACATGGTACTCCAATGTGCTCTGCATGATATTCATTTGTTCTTGATGCCCGATCATATCAATACACAAGCCATTTATGATATCCCATCTCATCTAGACTGCTATTGCTCGATCTTATTGTTCATGTTCAAGCATCCACTCATCGTCAAATTGGGTTGCTTATTCTTCACATTCAACATAGGATTGTAGCAACTTGATCCACCATCAAGCTAAAACCACTTTTAAGAAATTTGACCCAAGCCGGTCACCAACACCCTCATCGTAGACATTACCAGGAACACCGGCGACATCTGGAAGCCCACCTCCACGCTCATTTCCATATTTTGATGATTTAATATTAGAACTGAAGTTGTACACTGGGGTGTGCCTTATAATAATTTCAAATTGTCGATAAACATGGCAATTTTACCCATTTAAATATTAATATCATTATATGACATTTATCTCAAATGCCAAACAAGAAAAATCAATAGAATTAGCATAACCGAAACAAATCAAATTGAATGAAAGTACCGAAGTATATTTCTAATGCCAAAAGACCACGAAATCATTATACTCAAGAAATAGATTATTATTGAAATAACTAATTTTTGTAATCATAACTGACACGCTAATTTTAACAAATAAGGTTTAAAGGCTTTAGGCAAAACAAGTTCAAGAACTCAACCGTAACCCAAATTGCATTTCCCCACCTCCTAATATATACATGATTATGATTATTTTGATACATACATCTAGAGAAAGTCTATAAGTTCCATATTTGAAATCCCAATACATGGTACTGATTATGTATACCTTTTATAAGCTAAGAACCGGCAAGAACCAAAGTTTTACAACGAAGTCTATATTCCCAAGTGTGCTGGATCTTCTAAACCGCATTTGAAGATCTTTGCGGCCTCTTTGATGCTACATGTAGAGGCAGTGTTAGGATCAGTGTATCCAAGTTCGTCAAGAATTTTTTTGCGCTAGGTCCAATGAGCGCAAGTCGCAAAGATCATCGAATTTTTTTTTCTAGCTTCGTTGTCCGTCGCATGTTTGTAGCCAAGAAATACCTCCTTAGAGGCTTATTAGATATTGCAATATTAAAACAATGATTCTTAATGGGTTGACATGAGACTAATGGCAGCTTGCTGCCACAGATGTTTACGTTCAGCCACCGGCGATGATCACCATTACCCGAATGTTTTTCCAACTTGTTGAAGTTTCCTACGACATTGATGCAACCGCGACATGCAAACTGAACCCCTTGTTACATGGATCATAAAAAAGCAATAGAAATTGAATACTAAAATTTTACAAACATATAATCGAATAAAAATTAAAGTGAAAATATTATATCTAGAGAATCACAGTTGAAGTCTTATAATTTTTTAAGAATACTACACAATGACAAAGCTAAAGGGATAAAAGTATGTACCATATCTTGTGGATCGGATTTGCTTCATTTCTTGTGACGAACCTGGAGAATTAAATAAAACGACGTAAAGTATTGGCGAAGGTGTATTTTTTAGGGATAAGAATAAGGACTGTACCTAGTAGCCATTATTGCAAACTCTTCAATCTCCGGATTCAGATACACATAGAAACCAGAGTAACATTCAACTGCAACACACCTGCTAACATTACATTTTAGCGAGATTCATAAAACAAAATGTAAAGACACCCATATCAAGTAAACAGAGATAACATTCCGTGAAAAAATGAATGAATGTAATAGTGAATATGCATGGGTTTACTTAACGTACCTTGAAATTGTGGGACTTTCATTGAAGTTACGACAATAACCGGAGAAGGTAAAATTGCTACAGCTTCCTTGTTGAATTAAATAGAATCATCATCCCAAATAGTTGCATCAATCATTGTTCTACTGATACATAAATATGGAAACTATTACACATGGGAAAAAATAATGAGTAATTGTTTGTTGCGTGAGATAGGATAAACCTCGGATTTTCAATTTTATGTTTCATGAAAAGTAACACCTTTACGCTTGATCCACTCGTGACATCTCAAGCTTCCTCAAATCTTAATTCAAAGATTCTTAGTATATCTGAGTCAAAAACCATATTTGTAAGAATTCATGTATAAATGAAGTACAATAACTAAAAACATGGTATTTTCTGAGCCAAAAATGAATTAAAAAAAAGAACTAAGAGGTACCCTCAAACTTCATCATGGGCATACCATATTTTACAACATGTTCTTGCAACATGTTCTCTAGGAAATATGTGTATGCTAGCACCAATAACTCTTCTCATCTTAGCAATAATCATGCCACCTTTACCCCATAGCACCCAATCCGCCTCAAGTGTACCAAAAGTCTAGCAATAATGGGTGCACCAGGTCAACTCCAACCTCCACCATTCTACCAAGGACTCGCATAATAGCATCTGAGCAGCGAATGCCTTTGCTCTCAAACTCAATCGTTTGAACATAAGCATGAATAAAGTAAACTTAAGAAAGTAGACTAATAAATGCTAGGTCACCTTTCCACCACTTCACTATGACCCTATTGCCTTCCTTCCTAGAAGCCCCAATCAAAATCTACACACAATAGGACGATCATTAAGAATAGTCCCACTTATGTACTTCACAACATCTTCGGTATCTTCCCTAGAGTAGTAGTGAAAGTACAAAATATAATGTTAACTTTCTTTTTTTACCAAAAGTTTAAAAGCGAATAAAGATTTAGTTACACTTCTATTATTTTGACCATAACTCAAAGTATCAAAGTTGGCTAGAATATATCAAGGTTGAGAGCTTCACAACAGCACATAATCATTGTCCTATATCATGCAACTACAATTACAAATAGTAGCATTTTCATAATAACTATGTTCAAAGTCGTTGGAACAAACTAAAGTATTTTCACTCAATGCTTTTAGGTCCACACTTTGCATGCAAAATAACTAACTAAATAACTAAAAATATACTAATAGTGTTGGAACAAATATTAGTTGATACTATCTTGTGTAATAGAAGCTGAGGTTCACCGGCCTCAGATCCGCCGCTTGGGAACCCATCTCATGATTCAACTGAAGGACCGAGGGGTGATAGTGGTTATCTTTTAAGGACACAAATAGAAGTTGGATGGTTATCATCTTCTCCTTTTAAAACTTCACGGAATGAAACATAATATAGGAAAGGTTTGTCACAATGGTTTGTTCATTCGGTTTTCTTACCTCGGGAATCATCACTGAAATAGACTAATGATTCACTTCAAAGGAAGTTCAAAGCAAAATGCAGCTTATTTGTTGTCAATAAGCGTAACGTATGAATGTTGGAGGCCAAGGATTATTTATCAACATCTTGTTCACCACATCCTCCTACGAAAAGAGAAAACAATTTAATAATCTTCCCGAGTTCACCAACATATATAATCTTCATAAAAGGCTATCATTACATTAATGTTAGTTTATGTTATATATCTAGTATAATATTAAAGAAAGAATTATATTTGAGCACCTGACTATGCATGCCCTCAAGTAGGTAGGCCAAACCAAGTCAGCGTTGAAACTGGCTATTATTAAATGTCGCATAGCCCAAGAGAGAGCCGATATATGTCCATCCAAGCTTTTATTAGGCATATGTAGTTGTCCTTTATTACTAAACTGATAACAATAACATCGTTGCATTGTTTCAACTTCAATTGTCTCATTGCATGTAATAGAGAGGCCATGTTGAACAGATTCCGTAGATTCTGTAAAACGGTTGTTTTGTCTTTGTGTATAATCCTACAATAAATCTATTATTACACCGATCATTAAACAAAAACTTATATCAAATTAAAAATAAAGCTAGCTTATTATACATGACCTGATGCAACACCATGGAATAAGACGAAGTTTGTGAAGAGTTGGTTGTAGGGTTCGAAGATGGTTAAGAAGCACAATATCATCATCAAAACCTATAAAAAAATAACATCACTATAATAATCAAATGAAGCACGCTTTTAGGGTTTTTCTCGAGAGAGAGGGAAGAAGAATGGGGGTTATGTTTATCTTATAGATGTTGTATGATCCGTGTATTGTTTTTGATGGGCTTAGGGTTTTTTTAGTCAAATTCTAGTTTCACGGTTTATAGATTAGAAGTTGCAAAGTACATTCCAAATAATGTGGTGGCTCAAAGGTTAAGATATATGTTAACCTTTCAAATAAGCCAAGTTCGAACCCATGCATGCAGTTTCTTTTTAAAAATATTTATTTCGAATTTAGTAGCTTAGATAACCGGATTAAATTAAATACGAATTTATTATGTGACATTAAATGATGCAAATTATATGATGACATGGAAATATGACATGGCATTATGGGATGCCAAGTGGCATTATGACGTGGCATGCCTCCTCTTATATATAATGTATAGATATATATATATATATATATACACATATATATATATATACATATATATATATATATATATATATATATATATATATATATATATATACTAGTGTCAAAACCCGTCCGATGGACGGGTATGACTTGTGGTTTTTATTTTTAGGTTTTAGTAGAACAAATATATACTAAAAAATAATTAAAAGTTAAATGAAACGGTAAGATTTATAATTGATGTTACCATAATCTATAAAACGACTAAAAACAGGTAAGTACTTTGATTTGTAGTCTTTATATTTAGGATTTAGTAGAACAAATATGTAGTTAAAATTTATTAAAAGTTAAATGAAACGGTTAGGAACTATAATTAATGTTACTATAATCTATAAAACGGCTAAAAGGAGGTAATTACTTTCTATCATTTTGTTCTAAAGAATATTAATCATGAACATCTTTTACATTTGATAATATTATTAACGTTTATTATTATTATTTTGTTTTTGTTAATTATTTTTATTTAGTTATTGTATATAGGTGCTTCCAGCTGTTTTTCTTACCAAATTTAGATGATGTTGACGAATTTGCATTATCTGTGAATGGATTTATGGTTTTGTTTGATGATTGTTGTGATGAGAATATGTATGTATTATAGGGTTACAAGTGGAGTTTTATTGTTGATACCCTTTGTTTGTTAAGTGGTGATGTTTCATTATGGTAAGATCAATTATAAATATGTCCAAGCCCGCCCAGTTATTACCCATCCGATGGACGGGTATGACTTGTGGTTTTTATTTTCAGGATTTAGTAGAACAAATATATACTAAAAAGTAATTAAAAGTTAAATAAAACGGTAAAGATCTATAATTGACAAACACGGATGACATTCTCAAGTGTAATAGTTCCCAGATCTCCATCCTGTATCCAAAAATGAAAGTGTCAAAGCATTTGGAACATTTTACATGGTACTCTTAGGAAGTAACAAAAATAATTTCATCCGCGTTCCAGTCAATAGTGTACAATGACGGGGGTTGAACCACTTTAGTGATACGAAGTATCTATATCAATGACCTCTATAAACCTACACATTCTTACTTGAAACTTAACTTTAGTATAAACGAGCGGGAGAATTTGCGCGTTGCTGCGGGAATGCCATGCTAATTTTTTTTTAGTCATTAAGGACGGAATGTGAAAAAGACCGATAACCTTAAGGACTATTTTCGAAAATTATTTCTGGAAATAATGTCTTTTTACGGAAAAAGTCCCCAAAATTCTCGGACTGTTGCAATGTTAGTCCATATGGACTAACTTTGAAACCATTAGATAATTGCAGGGACTATTCTCGTAATTTTTGTGCCACTGTAGTGGCTACAGTGCATTTTTCCCCGCGCGTTGCTGCGGTAGCATTGCATTGATGGTTAGAACTATTTGGTTAACGTTTATAAAGAGCGTGCTTCTCAGACGCACCTGTAATGGTACATATAACACTTTAAGGTATTGTGGTTCAACAAAAAAGATATTGTGACAGTCTTGTAGTGATTCATGATATGGTTTGTCAGCGAAAAGTGTCAAGTCGAAGTTTTGAAATGTTTGTCTTTCGACAAAGTAAAAATCCTGTCAAGAAGTAACAAAACAAATAAAATAACACACACTATCTATATTACAATCAAATTATTATTTACATTTGCAGCAACACAACATAATTATTGTTTACATTGAAGTAAAAATGATGCAGTCACTGCATTTGTGTGAACGGAAATATGATGCAGTAGACAAAACACTAACGAAATTTATTTTTGTGTGAACAATT
The DNA here is from genome assembly GCA_910596185.1 of Chrysanthemum makinoi. Taxonomy (NCBI): domain Eukaryota; kingdom Viridiplantae; phylum Streptophyta; class Magnoliopsida; order Asterales; family Asteraceae; genus Chrysanthemum; species Chrysanthemum makinoi. The sequence continues at coordinate 257,442,801 of OU343217.1, forward strand.
GTGGAGCTGCTAGCGCGAGCAATTGCATACATTTGTTTATTCAACCCTCCATCTTCCACTTTGATTTCATTCATCAACCAAAATAACCACATATGCAATGTGAAATCTGTAATAATGAGATCCAAATCAGAAACCACCGGAGAGTGGATTCCAGACAGTGTATTTTCGTGAACAAAATAGACAATTAACTGCACGCATAGGCTTTTTACATATCGTGTACATCAACAGCTGGAATTGTAAGAAGGAGGTGGAAAATATTAATTTACAGTCACCTTGTAGTGGTTGTTTCTCATTGTGATGTGTTGGTTGTCGTATGCGCCGTGTATAGCTACTCGGCATTCTGTCGTGGGCGCGAACATTTGTCCAAAACCATACCTTCCCACTTCCCGTGCACAGCTTGTGACTTACCCAACAGGCACAGTAGGGACGTCAATAGGTTCTTGTCGAATGATCCGTTGACACAAAATCCATTGTGACCAGAACACAACCTGCAACTAAATACATATTCATAAGAACTAAGTATAACTTCGGAAATAAGCATGTCCTGCCGAAGCTGTTGGAAGAAATAGCATAACAATCACCTTGGGTTAACGGATAATTGTTGCTGCAAGACTTTGGAATTTGTTGGACGGAAACATTTTCAGAAATGATCTCGCCCTCGCACGCATGTTGAATACTACCTACAGGATCTTTGCTACACTTTCCTGTAGAACCTATATATGACATTCAAACGTGGGTGTTTGCTACATTTTTGAACCGTTGTAAACGTAAAATATGATACTCAGCCTGAAATGTCTATTTATACAGTTCAATGTTGGGAGACGACTGTGTCTGATGAGTTTTGTGAAACACATATATCATACTGATCACCAACGTACTTCTTTGTCGTAACAGGATACTGTGCCTCATGTTCACGAAAGAGTACTCCTATTACGCACAGCAACACCCAAAAAATACCTTAAAGCGAACGGCGTTTCAAAGTGAAAAGTTGACTCGTCAAACAACTCATTTGCCGCTCCTGACCAGGCCAACCTGTTTGGGCTACCTGTTCCGTTTGCAGCCCTTGTGCATACTTTGTCTACGATTCTACCTACAAAGCATCATATTACAGCCCGTCATCGTTCACTTTAACTCATAATCAGCGAAGTGCGTCATAAGAACACCATAGTATGCAGTTTGTTTTTTTTCTTTGTAATAATGATCATAATTCAGAAAATGTTTGGTTTTTTTCTAATAAAGATCAGTAATGAAAAATGGTAATAATATAAGCAAATGCACGTTCTCCTATGCTTCCAGACACATAGAGTATTGTAAATATAAACTTGAGACGTAAAAGATCATGGCCGAATCTGTGCTTCTCTACATTTGAGACGAACACGGTATTGCTAATATAAACTTCATACATAAAATTTGCACCACTATATTATTCATGCTGATAACTAAACGAATCTGACCTGAAGTGACGGTGGATGGCTGGTTGTATATTTTTCGGGGCACACGACTCCTGAGTCTCTTCTTGAAAGTTTATAAGTTTTTCTCCGCGAATGTCTCATGGCATCGGTGTTCCAGCAAACTTATTATACATATTTTAATAATCAGTGTAGTTATAAACGTGCAAAGGCATGTGTATTTGTAAGCAGAAATCAAAGCGTGTGACTTACACATACAATATTTCCTCTGTTATAGGAATGTTTGTATTAAAACAACTATGGGTCGGTGAGGTTCCTGAGAGTTAGAGACTCACAGTTTCAGACACTTTGTCTTTTTCTTCACAAATCAGTGGTAACATATATACTTTTTTGGTAAGTAGTAACGTATATACTTTTTGGACGAAATGTTGATGTGTGTGAGTGTGTATATAAAACTAACCTTATTACATGAAGATGGATCGGCTGCATCTCCTTCTTGTCATTATTTGTGCTAGTTCCAGAAACGACAGGGTTTAGTAAGCTAGATGAAACATTATTGTTATTAGTACCATCTACAGCTGCCACATTTGGGGTTTCCTTAGGCTTCTGAAGTTGAAGAATAGAGGAAGCATCAGCAAGATTAAAAATTACATGAACCTCAAAAAATACAAACTTTAATCGAAAGTAAAAGTTCATCCACAATACCTCAAAAAGCATGAACAACACACCAAGGTAATTGTACTCACGATCGAACCGGAGGATGAGTACACGTTCATGGAAACCACCGGAGAGTGGATTCCAGACGGTGTATTTGCGTGAACAAAATAGACAATTAACTGCACGCATCGGCTTTTTACATATCGCGTACACCAACAGCTGGAATTGTAAGAAGGAGGTGGCAAATATTAATTTACAGTCACCTTGTAGTGGTTGTTTCTCATTGTGATGTGTTGGTTGTCGTATGCGCCGTATATAGCTACTTGGCATTCTGCCGTGGGCGCGAACAATTTGTCCAAAACCATAGCTTCCCACTTCCCGTGCACAACTTGTGACTTACCCAACAGGCACAGTAGGGACGTCAATAGGTTCTTGTCGAATGATCCGTTGACACAAAATCCAATATGACTGGACCACAACCTGCAACTAAATACATATTCATAAGAACTAAGTATAACTTCGGAAATAAGCATGTCCTGCTGAAGCTGTTGGAAGAAATAGCATAACAATCACCTTGGGTTAACGGATAATTGTTGTTGCAAGACTTTGGAATTTGTTGGACGGAAACATTTTAAGAAATGATCTCGCCCTCGCACGCATGTTGAATACTACCTACAGTTTTAGTATACCAAATACTAACAACTCATTATCTACAGTTTTTGTGCGGGCATAGTTGTATACACATAATGGTTTAGGAGGTTCTATAATCTATGCATCAAACGCATGCTTTCGGTAATGTTTGAGCCATTCGACCCTTCCCTTTTTTTAGATATATGATTGTTTTCCTCATCAAGGATCAAACTTAACATAAATATTTACACGTTCATAAGTTAAAGGGTCGTATTTTCCTGTTCAAGAAGTCATATACCTGCCTATGTTGTGAGTAACAAAATGGCTTTGAGCATCTAGTATGCCATGCTCTTCATAGATCATTTCTAGCATTTTGCACCCCTGAATTTACATTTTCATACACAAGTGTCCATAGTTAATTAGCCTTTTGTTTGTACTGTGTTCTGATAACTCATGATCAAGTTAAGGGCATGTCCCCTATTATAAGAAAACAATACCTCTTATTCAAAAATGCCGAGATAAGATGTAGTGTGGTTTATTGAACCTTGTACTCCTAAATCCTAATGACACATTAGAAGATTATTGCCACTATGATGGACTATTTCCTTCAATTCTGATATATCATTTACAAAAAAAGACCAAGATAAACATTATCATACATGATCTGCATAGATTTATACAGTTAGACTTGATCTACAAATATCAAGTTGTATAATGAAGAAAATAGCTAAAGTCTAATGCTAAATGCTTCCTCAAGTAGCTAAACACTAAAGCCAAATGACTTTTTAAGTTTTAATTCCAAAAGCTAATAAATTTTGAACATTCTTAAATGTTCCTTGCCAACATACCCCTAGTCTTACTTCAAAAGGCTTTGTTATTTGCTTTTGCTAACTAACTATATATACATATAATAAACAAATATATCAAAAAAACACAAACAAATAATATACCTGCAACGTTGCCAATCATCCCCTACACATATGAATATACTTTTAACACAACTGATCAACTCTCGGTAACAACGTAACCTCCCTATCCCATACATTCCTTGCATGATTAATGAACTTGCTCTTCATTTCCACATCAACATACTTTCTCTGTCGCCCAAAGTGTATATGTCTGTTATTAAAATCCTAGAAAAACTCAGAGAAAAATAACAGTTGACCCAACTGGTAACTATATAAAACCATTTTGCACATATAGTTACACCCAAGCTTTTGTGCTAGGCAGAACATGTTCACTTGCGCAAAAAACCAATGTCTCAAAGATCACATTTTTTGAAAGCAATCCCATACACCCTATAAGACTATAAATATTCAAGATCCTAGACATTTTAATATATTGAGGAATAAGCGTAAAAAATACTTACTTCACAACCGAGACAAAATAATCTGCAAGCGCGCCAAAAAACTCCCCATCGACAAGCACCAGTCTCAAGTGACGATGTTCTTGACACCTTGTTGTGCATTGTACAAAACTCGAGGGATCACAGTGTTTGGTTTGTGTGAACTGGCACCTTCATATTTGTAGTCAAACTTCAGTTTCATCATATGATAAGCTAAAATATGCCATAAGAGTGAAAGTTGTTACTCAAACCTTTTAGATTCTCTCAACAACCGGGTAGTTAAACATGAAACTTTCCAACCCGCACCATTAGTACATGAAATTAAAGAGCATTATTGAAGGTGGTGACATTCTTAGAATACGTCACTTTTAGCGCAAGAAATACATGATAAAAATACATTAGCATTCAGACACATGATTAGTACCAAGCAACCAAAGAACCTCAGGCTCCACAAATTCACTTCTCCATTTAGGAACATGACCAAACTGACTTTTCCTAATCATAACCAAACTCCCTTCATGTGATGCCTTTATTTAACTCTGATACTCGAACAACAAAAACAAAACGATAAATGAAAATTTGTATAATTTAAGAATTTAAATTTTACCAAACCATGCATGTGATGTGTTTATTTGATGCATTAGTGATGGTTGACGCAGGCATCAAATCGATTTGATCTTTGCGATATCGGAGTTTCCTTGAATATAGACGATGTTTCGATTCAGCCATGTCATCAACTTGCTAGACCTTCTAGAACAGATTCTACTTCACTATAACCTGGGCTGCCTTTGTCACCAAAGGAGTAGGTTGCACAGTCACGACACAATCAAATGGTCAACAAAATCAAGCAAAGCAAACCTCAATACCTTTACCTTGGATGAACCTCCGTCACAAACTCCAAGCCATGTGCAATTTATCACTCTGGCATAACAAACGATACATACATGTTAGTGATCTCAAATTAGAAAAGCTTTAATCACAAACAATCCCTTCAGATTATGTGGCCCGAAACAGAACCTGAAAATTAAGCAATCAGAAGCAACACTTATTTGTTAAGCAATCTAAAAACAACCTAAAAACAAAAGGAATTCGAAAGAACCCAAAAATTATAAGCAATCCTAGACAACCTACACATAATAAAAAGTGTTTTTTAGCTCTACAATCAGAGTTTGGCAAACACTCAAAACAACTCATCAGCTTATTTCTTTTAATAGAGCTTAAGCAAATGCAAACACAATCCGTAACTCAAATAAGCCGCTTTGAATAAGCACCTGATACCGTGATCCGACCAAAGACAAAAGGATCAATACCAAACAAATGATGCATTATTACAGTTGTGTTTAGAACTGGATGAATATGTAACTACTAAAAATAACCATTGTTTGGCTTTGATGTGCATATAAAAATCACAAATTTAAAACTTTGATATTACCTCATAAAATACAATTATAAATCTTCGTGTTGTCGCCACCATTTTCACCACCATCACGCTTATCTTTGCTTGTTAATGTCAGCCTATAGACAAATAAACAAAACAAAGCATGTATTGAACCTTCAAAAGTACACAACATATAACGTAGTTCATAGGTAATCTGATTAATATATTCATAAAGAACTGATATTCAAAACAAATATGGCACAAAGAAAGCTTACAAATTTTTAACCACGTTACCTATCTTGGTTTAAGAAGTTTAATACATGCACTCCATTGAAAGCTGATCCACGATGTGGCATCATTCCTAATCAAGAAGAAAAAGCAAATATTGACAGATAGATGATTAATATCTTCATAAAAACTGATATTCAATACAAATATGGCACAAAACATAATAAATCATTAAAGAAGCAAACTAAAATTTCTCGAACATTAGGGAGATGGCTGAGAAAAAATTAGGGTTTTGTGTGATAATGAATAAAAGATCGAAATTAATTAAAAAGATTGTAAAACTATAATTAAGGAATAGACAAATATTATAAACAGATAAGGTATTGTTATAAGATATAAGTTTTGTTTTGTTCTTTTGATCACAACTTATGGCTTGGATCCATTGGTTGGGACGTTTGCTTTGGAAGCTAAAAATGTAGGTTCAAATCTCACTCTGTACATTTTTTATATCCGAATTTTCTGATTGAATTAAATCCAGATTTTAGTTGCTTAATTATGATGACATGGAAATATGACGTGGCATTATGGGATGCCAAGTGGCATTATGACGTGGCATGCCTCCTCTTATATATAATATATATATATATATATATATATATATATATATATATATATATATATATATATATATATATATATATATATATATATACATATATATATATATATACATATAGTAGGGATCCAAAGGTGAAGTAAATTAAAATAAGAAGTGGTGAGAAGTGACCAAAACACGCATTTGAGATGCAACAACTTGCATTAGATGCTTTTCTATTCATATAGATGCAACATCTTGAGTTTCGAAAGTTAATTTGATGTATAGATGGTGCAAATTGATTTTCATGATTTCGCACGTCACGCGTGCGGAGGAACAAAAACAAGAGAAATCATGAAATGCATCTAATATACGTATATGTATGCGATTAAAAGCTAGAAAACACATTATGGTGCGTTATAATGCATCAAAGATTATAGGGATGCATCTAATTTAGGTCGGTGCATCTCGGATTTGCGGTTATAGTTCTTCTTATTCCTTCTTATTTTAAGTAATCTTATAATTTGATCCTAACTCTATATATATATATTATATATATATATATATATATTGGATCATTTAAAAAGTCCACTCAATAGAAAAATGAGAGAAGTAATCTCCACCATTGTAAATTCGTCCTTCTTCTTCCTTTTGGATCTGTTTGTTTATAAAAAAAAGTTTAATATGACTATATTCTACGTCTGTACTCAGTTTTAATTGTAACTACAAATTTAAAATGAATTATTAAAAAATAGCTATATAAAATTCCAGAAAATGAGAAAACTTATTACACGATGACTAATTTTTACAGCTTCCTTGAACCAATGTTTTTGTGGGAATAGCCAAACAACCACATACACATATTAAGGCCTAAAGCTATACTAAACTAGCAATCTCGAGCTGATCTTCACATCAACGACAAGAAGCTTGATACAGTTTCTAATTTGGTGGAGTGTGCGGTCATGCCCATTCGATTTGGTGCATATCGAAAGTAGACTATCATGTGCCAAAAAAAGTTAGCACAAAAAACTTCAACTCTTTAAGGGAGTGTTTGAATCTAGCTTATTTAGACATCTTATGGACTTATTTGATTTTGTATAAGTCAGAAGTCAAAAATCTCACATTTTAAAGGTAGTTTAAACAGTAAAAGCCATAAGCTCAGTTAATAAGCTCAGAATGTGAGCTTATCGCCTTTCCAATATCTTATAATCCCATAAGCCAACTAGATAAGCTAACCCATACACCCCCTAACCTTAGTGATATATCTAAGAACTAATGTTTTCCAAAAGTAAAATAGTACGAAATAAATACATCATGTAAATATAAGTAATTAGATTTAGTGTCGTACCTCATAAATAGATATGGTCGGATTGTTGATCGAAGACAGCGAGTTGGCATACCTAGTAGGCATGGATTAACTATCCAAGGAAGATGTAGCCCCTGCCTACTCATCCATCACAACCAGGCTCCTGTTGCCAATCAAATATGTTTTAAGTGCATAATAAAATAAATAAAAATCTATATTAGATACCCTATCCTGATTTATAATATTGGTATACTCATTGACGTCCTAATGTTGTCCATTGATGCACTATTACATACCTTTTCGATGCATTAATCATACACATAGATGCCCTAATATATACCTTTCGATGCACCAATTACATAAAATATGGAAATTTGAAATTCATATTTGCATTACCATGGTTCCAACTGATTTGTTCAATAATCTTAAAAGTACACAACTTTAATCATCGCATAATACATATGATAGTAAACATAATATGGTAGGCATAAACAGAAAAAGATAAAGTTATAACAAGTGAAGGTGTGGAAGGAGAGATACCTCTGTGGACTTTAGCGTTGTGATGAGATGTCTGTTGAAGAAGCTCTTTTAGATTCAAACCTTTTTTGCTAACAGATAGACCGCCTTCTCGATGCCAAACTTTGTTCGGGTAATACAATTTTTGCAAAATAAACCATTCTGTAATTAGCATCATATCCACTAAACTAAATGTTATGATAAGATGAAAGCAAGCATAGGATACCTTTGGATTTGACTTGGGTATTGGTAGTATTCTTAGGTGGGGGTAATTTCCTCCCAATTTTATGCTTTTATTTTCATGAGCAATAAAAAAACACAAAGTCAACAGGAAGTCCTTACTAGATTATTAGAAAATAAATAAGAAAAGAAAAACTCGTGGGAGTTACTTTGAAGTCAACACCACCCACTGGCCGCTGCTTTTTGCTTGCTTCTTCAATTGAGCCTTATGCTGCACCATCTTTTCTTCTTCTAAAGATAATGCTTGCTAATCTACACAATATGCACCATGTAAAGCAAGCTTATTTTGAAAAACAAAATCTATATTCAAAAGTCAGATTACAAACAATAAAACTAGCCTCAAATATCCCATTAAATTAATAAATTTACCTTGTTGAATGATTATTGGAATGAATGGTGATGACGGCACCACGAATGCGATGGAGAAAGGACCGTTTTCTTATTCTTCTCTTAAATTTTCCAAATTTGTCGTTAGAATTGTTTTGTTATCTTCTTCTTCCTTAATATCGCACACAATTATAATATCGAGCAATCTTGCGAAGATGCTGCGCCTATTATGGTGTTTGACCAGTAATCTTCAAAGACGAGCAACCCAATTATAAATGCCAAATTTTGGATCACTATCTCAATTCCATTCCTTTTACTTTCTCACGTTATCAGATGCACAAATCTTTTAACAGATGCACTAATGCATATATAATAGATGCACTAATACATATATAATGATGCACTAACACATATATTTTATTGATGACACCAATGGTCCTTAACTCCTTATTGCTACAATAACCAGACAGAAATCATAAAAAACATAAAATAAGTAATGTTTAACGATATAAGAGCAATAACATGGGAAGATAAATATTTAGCCCAACGCGATCCTTACCAATCCTCACCAATGCTCGTAACCGCTTCATGTCTCGAGTTAATCATTCTACAAAACCAACATTGACCTGTCTCTACACATTATCCTAAGGTTATGTTATCTACATATATATGAATCAAATAGCATACTCCTAGACTATAGTATGTGTGCCAAGGTTGCAGACTTTGGCTTTTCAATATATGCACTTCAAGAAGGGGATAACAATGCGCTTTCATTATATGCAATAACATTCCAAAATCAAATACTAACAAATCACTGTAAGTTTAAATGAAATATGAATACATCCGCATACCATTATCGCAAAATTACTACCATAAGCTTGCAAATAAATGACTTGTACATTATTCAAGTCTTCACACCAAGCAAAGATTATTTTAAATATCCTTGAACTCGAATTAAAATGTGTATATCAATACATATTAAAAATATCATACAAACAGATGCCCTACTACGACCAATGACGCACTAAACATAATGTATACACTAAACATACTCATTTGATGCTCTAATATGTTCAACGATGCACTAAACTTACAAACATATGCCCGAGGTAAGTCGGCGCGATGCACTAAAATACAAACGGATGCACTAAACATACACACTTGTGTCTTAACATGTCTGACAATGCACTAATCGTACTCATGGATGCCTTAATATGTCATATGATTCAACAATAATACAAATTATGATTTGTTTACACATATATGCCCTAAAATGTCAAATAATTCAAAATACTAAATTATCATCTTTTACACTATGATGCGCTAACTAATTCAACAAAATCACAATAATTACGTGTTTACACATTAATGCCCTAAAATAAGCTTTTTCTTACGGTTGTTTGAGTTAATATATATTAAATATTAAAATAATTAATCAATCAACAAAAATAGTGCACTTACTGTTATATGTATTTCCGACGATGTCATCAGCGATAGACCATTTGTAAGAGCAAATAAAGGTGGTCGGTAATTGATGTCGATAATTTGATGGAGGTTGCTAGCGTTCAATGGTTGTAATGACGATGAAGATCGGTGGTGGTGATTCCCGGTGATTATGTGTATGGAAGGGGGGTGGGAGGTAATCGATGGAGTGTGTGTAATAATGGAGTGTGTGTGATTTTATCCAAGTAGATAACGATTCCCGTTTTCTTTTTCTTTTTTTTTCTTTTTTTACCCTGAACTTTTAAATATTATCGAAATCTACCCTGTAACTTTTTTTCTCGCTTTTCTATCGAATTATACTTTTATCTAGAACCGGACTATATATATATATATATATATATATATATATATATATATATATATATATATATATATATATATATATATATATATATATATATATATATATATAGGGAGGGTTAATGTGAGATCAAACTTAAAGTTGTAAAATAATATCTTGTCTAAACAGTTACTAAAACATTTATAAATAACCATTTCAGCAACAATACACAAAAAATAATATATTAATACAAATTAACATTTTATCAATTAGTAAACAGTTGATACATGAGTTTGGAATACTGATACACGATTATAAATTGTATACCGATACATCAAAATTCAAAAAATTGATATCTTATACATAAACTGATACACCTATTACATATCAACCACTAAATAAACTAATACACATACCAAAGCCTGATACATATTAAATTTCGAATCAAAGTGTGTCACCTGAGTTTCGTCAATTTTAAAAGCAAAACCATCAGAATTTTAACAATTTTAGTTATCATTAATAAATTTTGTTTTGTTTTAAGGAGAGTGTGGAAAACGTAGAGGGGTGAATACGTTAACGTTTCAAACTTAAAACTTTGTATCAAATATAGTATAAACCATTGCATTTGCTAATCTCAACGCGAGGATGCATTTAACGCATTACGGCATGTATGGCCAACCCCTTAATATCACATAAGATCCGCAAGATTAATGGTTCTTTATAAATCAAGTTTCACCATTATTAGTGTGACAATCCGTACTTTCAGGTCATTTCTCGACACAATTCATGTCTCATTATTTCAACATTTATAGTAAACTTGGTTTACTTGTTTCAAATTCGCGTAACCTTGGAGGTTTAGCGGCGAATTCATGATCATGACATCACGTACATATCATATGGACTATGATTAGTCTACATTTCATTGACATCATGTGCATCTCATAAATTCATTCACGACATTTCATTTCATATTTTACGCGTAATTTTTATATTTTATAATCGTTATCGCGTGAGTTATTATTTTAAACATTTAACCCGTTACTTTCAAAAATGATCCCGAGGTATTTTTAAACTTACATTTAGTTCATAAAAACTATATTTTTAGTTTTCCTAGTGTTTCAAATTCATTTGGCATTTTAATCGTTAAAGTTTTATTTATTACGTCGCTTTTCTTAAAAATTATACGGTAATTATTTTATCACTCAAATTTCACAAGGAATGTATTTTTGTAATTTTTATCATCTCATTACATTCTATTTTGGCCTAATAAAAATTTACTTGCACCAAGTATTACCATTTACCTTACTTATGCATTTTCCTACACAACCTTTTACTTACAATATTTATTTACAAAGTTTACACAAGTTAAAAAAAAAAAAAAAACAAAAATTCTACTAATACCTCCCCCCTTGGCCGACCAAGGGGGAGGGGAGACATTAAATATGGGATGGTTTGTGATTATACATGTTTCTACCCTTTCTCTTAAAGTCTTACTACCCTTTTTATTTATCTCATTCTCTCATAAGTTTACAAGTGTTGGAAAATTTATTTCTCTCTTCCTTTTGGCTCTCAAAACCGGTCATACATTAAGAACACAAAGGGGATCAAGATTTTCAAGAGCAAGTGTTATTTCATCCTAGTTTATATCCTTTATTTGGTTTTGAAATAAAAACCAAGGATATTTAGGTTTATCCTTGTTACTTTCACCTCTTCACTATCACTAGTAAGCTTGTTTTTATCATTTTCATGTTTCCTTTTCATTTTCATATGTTTCTTTTCATTTTTGGAGATATTATGCATGATATGTGATTTATACCATTTATTTCATGATTTTAGAGTATATATATATATACATATGGTCATCCTATAATTATCCCCTTGGTATTGGTTGGTCTTGATGGTGATTAGGAACCCATGACACCCTAAGAAGGTGTATGGTAGGATTAGATTAGTTTTGGAGTTGATTTGAAGGGATTAGAATAGGTTTTGTCCGAGAAAAACTATTTTCGATAAGTATATTTTGTGTTCTGTCCTTGTTTTGCTTTTCTGGAAAATCCGACAGTAGGCACGACTTTTTGGCCTTGATTTTAAGAAAATATACTTTAAAACGAATCCGTGGCCGCTTGAACGGATAAAACGGACTTATAACGAAGAAGTTATGGATTTTACAAGTTTGACGACGAAAATTATATTTTTCAGAAATTTCAGCAACATGTTTTTAGTTTGTTCGGGTCAAAAACGAGCCTTAAGCTTCACAAATTATTTCGACTTGTCAAAAATATATTAGTTTACTCTGATACGAAGCTAAGGACATATTAAACGTAGAAAACGGATTTGAAACGACAAAGATATGCACTTTTTCATAAACTTGCCGTAACTAATTTTCTGCACTCAATTAGCCAAAAACCACCAACTTTAACCCTTAATATCTTTATGTTCGAGACCTTTTGGACGAAAACTCTTGAACTGAAACTTTTAGATATCGATACAAACTTTCCAAAACCGCCGAGTTCGTTCTCTAACGATCGACGTACACCGTTTTTACGATTGTTTTTTTTCGGAGCCATTTTTGGAAATTTCATGATTTTTCCGACGACATTGTTTTGCGACGAAAAGTGGTAATTTCACCAAAAATCATTATAAAACCATTGTAGGATGACATTTTGACGTAAAAACATGTAAAGTGATTTTTGTTTGGTCAAGACGTCAAAAGAGTATTTTTCGACGACGAGTAATATTTTCAAAACTCGTAAATGGTATAAATAACATATCAAGTGCATGCATAACATTACATTGCAACTCATGACATATCATATCATTGATAATAGGTCCCGTTAACGATCACATTAAACCTCAGTGTACTCACATTTGCCATTATTCCAGTTTATCCAAGTGAGTTTTCATAGCCCCGATTTACATGCTTTCGATTATTTTCAAACCCACGGGGGAGAATACATTGCACTACATTTTTCTTTGTAAGATACCAAGTATGTTAAATTCATTACATTGCTTAAGTTACCGCATTTGCCAATTTGAAAGTCCCCATTTCTTGAACATGAACCGTTAATCTTTGAAGCGAGGATGAGTGGATAGATCTATCGAGGGTGACGCCTCCATCCGGGTTGGTGAATCCCAACCAGAAAAACGGATGCATTTCATTTGATCACATTACGGAGTTGTCCGGCAAACACTCTGCAGGGGCATACATGATTGAACAGTCTAGTTTCGGGGTCATGGGCTTAAGGCAATTGTAACATTATTTTTTACGTGACTTGATGGTCATGCATGATAGATACTTGTGTAGTCGTATAAAACATTTACATAAACCTATGATTTCTCACCAACATTATTGTTGACCGCTTTTAGCAATGTATTTTCAGGTAACTGAGGCATTATCATCATGACATGGTTTAGGGACCTACATTTTGAGTCGCGGCGTCGACTTACATTATGTACATTATGGCACTTTATTTCAAAACATCGTTTGATTTGTATTATATTTATGTTTCAGCAAACTTTGTAAACCTTTTGGGACCGATGTTGTACTCTGAATGTTTTATTATAATATCCAACGATGTGTTTTTAAAACGGCACTTTAGGTCGTTCAATATAACTGTGATGTGGTGCTATGACAGTCAATCCCGCAGGAATTCCATTCCGCTGCAAACGTAAATTGGGGTGTGATGATTGGTACCAGAGCTACTGATTATAGAGAACTAGGTCGCATCATTGACCCTAGACTATAACTACATTATCATAGCATCTCATCATTTCATCATAGTACATATTCACTTTTCATGCGGATTCACTTACACTTTATTCGAGATTATTTACTTTTATTTCACATCGGTTGTCACAGACATGTCTTCAGATTCACATCCCATCACCATATCATCGGACTCTAGCTCGATGATGTCCCGCTAACCCCATCATGAATGATGTTGCATCACATTCCACTGAGATCGTATCTTCCATTGGATCTACTCCAGCCTTCCCACCGATCATGACCGACACGAGACCGAACCCTTCGAGGAGGGGCGAGTTGCACCCACTCCTCACGTTAGCCCGACTCACGATCCACCAAAGCACCACTACTAGCACCTTCACCACCATCATCACCATCTTCATCATATTTTCTTAGAGATCCTTTGCCTCGCACGGACTTGCCGCCAAAAGCGTGCTCGTTTTGATATCCCTACACCAGATCTCTGAGCCCGAGCCACCCGCTAGATTTGAGTTAGGTGAGAGTTCTAAGGCATCGCCGCTCGACAGCCTTCTACCGAGGCATTAGGAGCCCGTATTGATAGTCGCAGATCCGATAGATAGTTTGACACGACAGTTGGAGGAGTTGTCGGTAGATAGGATTGAACCCATCGCTGAGGAGGTCGAGGGTTTGATATTAGGCAGGGTTTGTATTGATTTATCTCATCGAGTATTCGAATAGGCAGATTAGAGGACGGGAGAGTATTGTTGCTTTGCGGTCGATTGATGAGTTGAGGAGTTTGGTGGATAGTTTGACTACTCCTGTTCGCGATCTTCAGGATGGCCGGCGTGAGCACCATGAGGTGTCTTATGTAGACTTTTGTCATTGTATAGTTTTGACCATTATTATCCTAGTCACAAGGTGTGTGACGTAGTTTAAAGAACTTGTTGTATTTTGGTTGTTGTACAAACAAATGTATCAAGTATTGACTCTACTATGTAGGAATGGTTATTATTATCTATGATATCGGTCCATGTAGGCCGAAATTTTCATGTATATTATCCACGTGTTTTGTGATTATATTTGTGATATTTCGTTATTGTTCCGCTGTGATTCCATTTATCTTTATGCATGATGTGGTTGTGGATATATTTGTATGATGGTTGTTTCTACTTACGAGTTCTCATGATTGTTTCATCTTGTGATTTTGAAGAGTTATGGCGCCTAAGAAAGTTACACCGAAAATGACCCAAGCAGAAATTCAAAAGTTGGTGAATGATAGCATTGCTAATGCACTAAGAGTCGAAAGGGAAACATTGCTTGGTCCGCTGGCCGCTAGGCTAGCTACTGCTAATGTAATGCCGGAGGATCTGAGGTTAAGAAATGTTCGTACAAAGATTTCAAGAGTGGTGAACCCACTAAGTTTCGAGGTACCAAGGGAGCTACTGCAATGGTACGATGGTTTGAGAAATTGGAATCGGTGTTTTTGCTTTGTACCGTCCAGGATGACATAAGGTCAAATTTGCCACAAGCACATTACTCGATGGAGCGTTGTCATGGTGGAATTCATACGCTCAACCGATTGGAATGGAGAATGCTTTTAAGCTTACTTGGGAGGAATTCAAGGGCTTGGTGACTAAGAAGTTTTGTCCTCGAACAGAAATCAAAAAGTTGGAGACGGAGTTCTATGAATTGGTCACTATTGGATATGATATCGACACTTACATTCGAGATTCCAGAATTAGCCACGTTATGCCCGTCGATGGTATCGATAACTGAAAAGTTGCTAGAGGCTTTCATCGGGGGACTTCCCGAAGTTATTCAAGGAGATGTGACTTCGTTTGATCCACAAACAATCGAGGAGGCTATTCGAGTGACTCAGAAATTGATGGCACAAGTGGTGAAGCGAGGTAAGTACACCACCACCAACCGAAACAACAACAACCCCAACAACCGTTTCAACAATAATCGAGGCAACTACAACAACAATAACAACAATAACAAGCGCAAGTGGGACAACACCAGGGGTAGAAATGCTACTCAACCACCACCCAAGAGGCAAGAGGTTGCTAAGGTTTATGCTGCGGGACAGAAGGAAGGAAAAGGATATACGGGGGTTTTGCCGAAGTGTAATAAGTGTTTGAGTCATCACAATCCGGTTCGATGTCCTGATCCGTGTGAAAATTGCAAGAAAGTTGGTCACCGTACTAGGGATTGCAAGTGGCCACAAGTTACATGTTTTGGTTGCGGGAAAACCGGACACTACAAGAGGGATTGTAAGAAAGGAAAGAATCAAGCAAATCCGAATCAAGAAGGTTTGGCACGAGGAAGGGTTTACGTCATCGGAGGCGGAGAAGATAGGGAGGACCCGAATGTCATAACGGGTACGTTTCTTCTCAATAATCGTTATGCTTCAGTTTTATTTGATTCGGGCGCCGATAAAAGTTTTGTGTCCAATGCATTTGCACCTTTGCTCAACATTAAACCAACTACATTAGACATATCATACATTGTCGAATTAGCTAATGGTAGCGTAGTTAACACCAACACCATTGTCCGCGGTTGCACATTCAATTTTCTTAATCATCCCTTCAACATAGACCTCATGCCCGTAGATTTGGGTAGTTTCGACGCGCCATCGGCATGGATGGTTATCTAAGCATCGCGCAAAGATCATTTGTGATGAGAAAGTTGTTCATCTTCCTTATAACGGCGAAACTTTGATTATTCGGTGGAGCGAAGTGGAACCAGACGTAGTATCATATCGTGCATCAAAACGGAGAAGTACATTAAGAAAGGTTGTCTTGCTTTCTTAGCTCATGTAACCGAGAAAAAGTCGGAGGAGAAGCGACTTGAAGATGTTCCTATTGTTCGTGAATTTTCTCAAGTATTTCGAGGATTTACCGGGACTTCCACCGGCACGCCAAGTAGAATTTCATATTGACTTAGTGCCCGGAGCTGCACCAATTGCGCGAGCACCGTATCGTTTAGCACCATCCGAAATGCAAGAGTTGTCTAATCAATTGCAAGAGCTTCTAGACAAAGGATTCATTAGGCCGAAGTTCCTCGCCTGGGGAGCACCGGTCTTGTTTGTGAAGAAGAAGGATGGATCCTTCTGAATGTGCATAGATTATCGAGAATTGAACAAGTTAACGGTGAAGAATCGTTACCCACTCCCAAGAATTGATGACTTGTTCGATCAGTTGCAAGGTTCAAGTATTTACTCCAAGATTGATCTTCGATCGGGTTATCATCGCTTCGAAGTTCGGGAAGAGGATATTCAAAACAGCTTTAGAACACGTTACAGTCATTACGAGTTTCAAGTGATGCCGTTTGGATTGACTAATGCACCGGCGGTATTCATGGATCTCATGAATAGAGTTTGTGAGCCGTATTTGGACAAGTTTGTTATAGTGTTCATCGACGACATCTTGATCTACTCCAAGAGCAAAGAAGAGCACGAAGAGCATTTAAGGATGATTTTAAGGCTACTCAAGAATGAGAAGTTGTATGCCAAGTTTTCGAAGTGTGATTTTTGGAACCACAAAGTGCAATTTCTTGGTCATGTCATTGATAGTCAAGGACTACAAGTTGATCCCGCAAAGATTGAAGCCGTGAAAGATTGGGCTACTCCAACGAATCCTACGAAAATTCGACAATTTCTAGGACTAGCAGGATATTACCGAAGGTTCATCGAAGGTTTTTCAAAGATAGCGAGACCTTTGACCAAGTTGACACAGAAAAACAAGAAGTATGAGTGGGGAAAGAAACAAGAAGTTGCTTTTCAGTTGTTGAAGCAAAAGCTTTGCAAAGGTCGCCAATTTTGGCACTACCCGAAGGCATTGAGAACTTTGTTGTATATTGTGACGCCATAAAGGACTTGGGGATGTTTTAATGCAAAACGAGAAGGTGATAGCGTATGCTTCTCGACAACTTAAGGTCATGAGAAGAACTACACAACTCATGATCTCGAAGTTAGGAGCCGAGTTTTTGCGCCAAGATTTGGAGACATTATCTCTACGGTACAAAGTGCACAGTGTTTACCGACCACAAGAGTTTGCAATATATTCTTGATCGGAAGGAGCTTAATATGAGGCAACGTCGTTGGTTGGAATTACTCAGCGACTATGATTGTGAAATCAAGTATCACCCGGGAAAAGCCAATGTTGGGGCTGATGCTCTTAGTCGGAAAGAGAGGCCTAAACCTTTAAGAGTTCGATCATTGGGAATGACGATTATTTCTCCTTTACCATCGAAAATCCATGAAGCACAAGTCGAGGCACTTAAAGAGGAAAACCGACCAAGTGAAAAGCTTTATGGTATGCCCGAAAGCGCAAATGGTTTTGTGAAGAGAGCAGATGGAGTACTATGTTTCAAGGATAGAATGTGGGTTCCATTGTATGGCGGAATACGAGAATTGATTATGCATGAGTCGCATAAGTCAAAGTATTCTATTCATCCGGGATCGGATAAGATGTATCAAGATCTTAAGAAGCTTTATTGGTGGCCGAACATGAAAGCGGAAATTGCCACGTACGTTAGCAAATGTCTTACCTGCGCTAAGGTAAAAGTCGAATATCAGAAGCCTTCAGGTTTACTCCAACAACCGGAAATTCCTCAATGGAAATGGGAACGCATTACAATGGACTTTGTTACGAAACTTCCTAAGACATCGGGAGGTTACGATGCTATTTGGGTAATTGTTGATCGCCTTACCAAGTCAGCCCATTTCATACCGATTAGAGAGACTTATTCCATGGAGCAACTCACTAGACTTTATGTCAAGGAAATAGTCTCGAGGCACGGAGCACCAATTTCTATCATTTCCGACAGAGATAGTCGATTCACTTCAAACTTTGGGAATTCATTGCAAGATTCATTCGAACCGATTAGAGATGAGCACAGCATATCACCCACAAACCGACGGTCAAAGTGAAAGGACCATTCAAACATTAGAAGACATGCTTAGAGCATGTGTGATTGATTTTGGAAATGGTTGGGCTAACCATTTGCCATTGATAGAATTCTCGCACAACAATAGTTATCACACCAGATCAAGATGGCACCATTCGAGGCAATCTATGGTCGAAAGTGCCGATCACCGCTTTGTTGGGCCGAGGTAGGAGACGCACAACTTACTGGTCCGAAATGGTACGGAAACCACGGAAAAATTGTTCAAATTCGTGATAGACTCAGTAACCGCAAGGAGTCGACAGACAAGTTATGCGGATGTTAGACGCAAGGATTTGGAATTTCAAGTAGGTGACAAGGTTATGTTGAAAGTATCGCCTTGGAAGGGCGTGGTACGATTTGGAAAGCGTGGGAAGTAAACCCGAGATACATTGGACCATTCAAGATTTTGAGCAGAGTTGGTCCGGTAGCTTATCGACTTGATCTTCCATCAGAACTTAGTCATGTGCACAACACGTTTCACGTTTCAAACTTGAAGAAGTGTCTTTCGGACGAATCGCTTGTTATTCCATTGGATGAAATTCAGCTTGATGACAAACTCAATTTTGTGGAAGAACTCAGAGAAATCATGGACCGAGAGGTCAAGCAGTTGAAACAGAGTCGTATTCCTATTGTGAAAGTTCGTTGGAATTCTCGACGAGGTCCGGAGTTTACTTGGGAACGGAAGACCGATGCGACGCAAGTATCCTCATCTTTTCACCGACAATCGTTAGACCTAATAATGATTGAATTCAGGGGTGAATTCCTTTTTGGATGGGCTTAATGTGACAATCCGTACTTTCAGGTCATTTCTCGACACGATTCATGTCTCATTATTTCAACATTTATAGTAAACTTGGTTTACTTGTTTCAAATTCGCGTAACCTTGGAGGTTTAGCGGCGAATTCATGATCATGACATCAATACATATCATATGGACTATGATTAGTCTACATTTCATTGACATCATGTGCATCTCATAAATTCATTCACAGACATTTCATTTTCATATTTCACGCGTAATTTTTATATTTAATAATCGTTATCGCGTGAGTTATTATTTTAAACATTTAACCCGTTACTTTCAAAAATGATCCCGAGGTATTTTTAAACTTACATTTAGTTCATAAAAACTATATTTTTAGTTTTCCTAGTGTTTCAAATTCATTTGGCATTTTAATCGTTAAAGTTTTATTTATTACGTCGCTTTTCTTAAAAATTATACGGTAATTATTTTATCACTCAAATTTCACAAGGAATGTATTTTTGTAATTTTTATCATCTCATTACATTCTATTTTGGCCTAATAAAAATTTACTTGCACCAAGTATTACCATTTACCTTACTTATGCATTTTCCTACACAACCTTTTACTTACAATATTTATTTACAAAGTTTACACAAGTTAAAAAAAAAAAAAAAACAAAAATTCTACTAATACCTCCCCCCTTGGCCGACCAAGGGGGAGGGGAGACATTAAATATGGGATGGTTTGTGATTATACATGTTTCTACTCTTTCTCTTAAAGTCTTACTACCCTTTTTATTTATCTCATTCTCTCATAGTTTACAAGTGTTGGAAAATTTATTTCTCTCTTCCTTTTGGCTCTCAAAACCGGTCACACATCAAGAACACAAAGGGGATCAAGATTTTCAAGAGCAAGTGTTATTTCATACTAGTTTATATCCTTTATTTGGTTTTGAAATAAAAACCAAGGATATTTAGGTTTATCCTTGTTACTTTCACCTCTTCACTATCACTAGTAAGCTTGTTTTTATCATTTTCATGTTTCCTTTTCATTTTCATATGTTTCTTTTCATTTTTGGAGATATTATGCATGATATGTGATTTATACCATTTATTTCATGATTTTAGAGTATATATATATATACATATGGTCATCCTATAATTATCCCCTTGGTATTGGTTGGTCTTGATGGTGATTAGGAACCCATGACACCCTAAGAAGGTGTATGGTAGGATTAGATTAGTTTTGGAGTTGATTTGAAGGAATTAGAATAGGTTTTGTCCGAGAAAAACTATTTTCGATAAGTATATTTTGTGTTCTGTCCTTGTTTTGCTTTTCTGAAAATTCCGACAGTAGGCACGACTTTTTTGCCTTGATTTTTAGAAAATATACTTTAAAACGAATCCGTGGCCGCTTGAACGGATAAAACGGACTTATAACGAAGAAGTTATGGATTTTACAAGTTTGACGACGAAAATTATATTTTTCAGAAATTTCAGCAACATGTTTTTATCTTGTACGGGTCAAAACCGAGCCTTAAGCTTCACAAATTATTTCGACTTGTCAAAAATATATTAGTTTACTTTGATACGAAGCTAAGGACATATTAACGAGAAAACGGATTTGAATCGACAAAGATATGCACTTTTTCATAAACTTGCCGTAACTAATTTTCTGCACTCAATTAGCCAAAACCACCATCTTTAACCCTTAATATCTTTATGTTCGAGACCTTTTGGACGAAAACTCCTGAGCTGAAACTTTTAGATATCGATACAAACTTTCCAAAACCGTCGAGTTCGTTCTCTAACGGTCGACGCACCGTTTACGATTGTTTTCCCGAGCCATTTTTGTAATTTCATGATTTTTCCGACGACATTGTTTTGCTACGAAAAGTGGTAATTTCACCAAAAATCATTATAAAACCATTGTAGGATGACATTTTGACGTAAAACCATGTAAAGTGATTTTTGATTGGTCAAGACGTCAAAAGAGTATTTTTCGACGAGTAATATTTTCAAAACTCGTAAATGGTATAAATAACATATCAAGTGCATGCATAACATTACATTGCAACTCATGACATATCATATCATTGATAATAGGTCCCGGTTAACGCATCACATTAAACCTCGTTGTACTCACTTTTGCCATTATTCCAGTTTACCAAGTGAGTTTTCATAGCCCCGATTTACATGCTTTCGATTATTTTCAAACCCACGGGGGAGAATACATTGCACTACATTTTTCTTTGTATGATACCAAGTATGTTAAATTCATTACATTGCTTAAGTTACCGCATTTGCCAATTTGAAAGTCCCAATTTCTTGAACATGAACCGTTAATCTTTGAAGCGAGGATGAGTGGATAGATCTATCGAGGGTGACGCCTCCATCCGGGTTGGTGAATCCCAACCAGGAAACGGATGCATTTCATTTGATCACATTACGGAGTTGTCCGCAAACACTCTGGGGGGCATACATGATTGATCAGTCTAGTTTCGGGGTCATGGGCTTAAGGCAATTGTAACATTATTTTTATGTGACTTGATGGTCATGCATGATAGATACTTGTGTAGTCGTATAAAACATTTACATAAACCTATGATTTCACACCAACATTATTGTTGACCGTTTTTAGCAATGTATTTTCGGTAACGAGGCATTATCATCATGACATGGTTTAGGGACCTACATTTTGAGTAGCGGCGTCGACTTACATTATGTACATTATGGCACTTTATTTCAAAACATCGTTTGGATTTGTATTATATTTGTATTTCCGCAAACTTTGTAAACCTTTTGGGACCGATGTTGTACTCACGAATGTTTTATTATAATATCCAACGATGTGTTTTTAAACCGGCACTTTAGGTCGTTCAATATAACTGTGATGTGGTGCTATGACAGTCAATCCCCGGGAATTCCATTCCGCTGCAAAACAGGTAAATTGGGGGTGTGACAATTAGTCCGGTTTGTTTTTCTTGATCAAGCGTGTCATAATATGTAAAGTGTTAAATATAGTTTATGACTATATGAAAGACCAAGTATACATCACAAACATAAATCACAACCACATAGACAATCAATAATATAAAGCAAGAATAAAAGTAAAGCGATAAGTAAAAGGATACACAAACCAACACGAGGATTTTTAGTGGTTCGGTCCACTTAAGCTTCTCTTCACCCTACTCCACTCCCCAGTATCCAACCCCGAGAGTTACTTCACTAGATGAACAAACTCCATTCGGCGGAGAAAACCTTACACAACATTAAGCCTACACTTTATCCGATACAAGGCTAGACACCTAGTTCTTCCACGAGGTAGAACCAAACCTATCACAACGTTGCATACACTTTATCTCGGTACAGGCTTTAGATACCAGTGTTCCATTACAAAGGAGGAACCATTACCCGACCAACACGATACATCTATGACACCCGTTATGTTTTGTGGCCCAACATAACATCTATGACAATGTGTCTAATGGATATGAAATAATAAACCAAACATCAAGAACACAAAGCATCATGTATGTGGAAAACTAGAAGGGGGGTTGAATAGTTTTGCCAATTAAAACTCTTTTTAAACTATTTAGATCGACTTATGTCAATCTATTTGATGTTGATAAACAAACATGTAGAAGTATAAATATGTAATGAAAAGATAAGAGTAAGAAGCACAAAGCGAGTATTTATAGTGGTTCATTCTACAAGGACACCTTCCTTGCCCTACTCCACTCCCCAAGTCACCTACTCGAGTTCGTATCTCTACACAACACCGACTCTTATGGTGGAGAAACCTTCACAACGTTGCTCTACTTTTTCCTCAAAATTAGGCTAACCACCAGATTCTTTCACACCAAGGTGAACCACACCTACCACAACGTCGCCTACCCTTTATCCTGTACTAGGCTAAGTACCGAGTTCCATTACAATGGAGGAACTACTACCCAACACTACACCAATTAACTAACCCCAAAGGAGATCTACTCCTTATAATGTCAACAAGGATAACAATATCCTTTGACCCAATACTAATCTATCTTGTACATCAAAACACACCATATCGAATGTACATATAAGGCACCTTTCACTAATGCCTTTAACTAGATCTTCAAGACACCCTTCACTAATGTCTTATGACTTGACTTCTAGGCACCCTTCATTAATGCCTACAATCTGCAATGGATGATCGACACCTTTCACTAATGTCTTCGCCTTGAAACTTGAGACATCTTTCACTTGTCCTCTTCAACACTACACTTCTTAGAAGAAATAAAAGAACCATCAACAAGGACTTCGTAGTCTTGATGATGATGAAGCATGGCAACTCATGGACTTGAGCTTGCTTGACTTCAAAGGTGGTGATCTCAGCTTTAAGAGGAACCTAGAGAATCACGCACAAAAACAAACTACAAACATAGATCACTTGGATCTGGGGTTAGAGAGTTTTTAACTCAAGGAGAAAGTATGTTAGAAAAGGGTAAGAGACAATGAAGAAATGGCTCACTATTTATAGAGAGAAAATGCCTACTGTTCCCCAGATCCCACAATGGATCCGTCTAGCATAAAGCTAGGATCCGTGAGACGCCTCTATTTGCCCATGGGTTTTTTGGTTATGGGTCATGGGTCATGGGTTATGGGTTGATCCATGGGTCTTTATTAGATACAATGTATCTCATGAGTGCAATGCACCTAGTCAAATGGGTATGGGTCAATACCATGGGTTATGGATATTATCCATATATGACATAAGCATGATGTCATGCAATGGGTTATGGGTCAAGCTCCATGGATATGGGTCATGGACTTTGGTTTGTACCCAACTACATTCAATGTATTTGGTCAATGGGTTATGACACTTAAGTTTCTACCCATTTATATTACCCAATATACTACATACTAGTTATGTGTATATTTTACCCAAATATGTAAACACTAGTTGTTGTACATATGTAATACTAAATCATAAAATCACTTATACTTGTTTTAGTGTTTTATGTGAGAACGTAAGTGTGTTAGAACTATTAGCTCAAACAATTTACGATTTTATTTGTTTCAGTTAAAATGATTTTACGTTTGTTATCGATAAAACATTAGAAGATCGTAAAATATAAATAAACGCGTTTTACGCTTATTTGTATTAACAATCTCCCCCTTTTTGTTGATGACAAAATATAAAATTATTTTAAGGAAAAGCTAAATTTCGTAAAAGTTTGAATTTGTAGTTTTACTTTCTCTCCCTTTTTGTCAAAACAAAAGAGCTTTGAAAGGAAACTAACACATTGTTTTAAGAAAACATGTGAAAAGAAAATAGAAAAGAAAGAAAAGTAGAGAGCAAGTAACGGAAAGGATCTCGCTTAACTCCCCCTTGGCTTAGTCCATCCCTATGAGGAAGGCCAAGAAAAAAATAATACTAAGCTAGTTCATTTGCAACTAAGTTTGCAAAGATTTCGTCTTATGTGACTAATATGCTCCCCCTTGATGATTGCAACTTTGCAAAGGGACGTCATGAAATGTAATTCTAATATTGCAAGTGATTTTGCAATGTATTGCTTTGACATAAAGCTCCCCTAGCTTTAGAGTGTCAAAGTCTTCATGTGTAAATTGAATAACTACAAAACAAAGGTTAAAAAACAAGTAAGCATAATGCATACCTTCCTGCAAATATGACTCAGTTAGTAGAGAATAGTTTTCTGTCTTCACGGATCCACGGTTCCTCCTTGTAGGGATCCGTCTAGGCGATTTTCGTGGGATCCGTCTGGCCGATGACTGATTCAAAGAATGGTGATATAACAAATAATGTTAACATCAAAGTGATATATATATATATATATATGTATTATACAACATAGGTCATATACTGTAAATATATCAAGTAGCATGTAATTTCATTTAATGAAACTAGAGATATGATATACATGACTCTAAAAACCAAGAAAAAATGAAATATAACATGAGTTGGAATTACTAGACTTATCTAAGTAACGCTTTTGATACTAGGACACCACTAAAATCCCCTAGCTCAAGTTTGTTTAGGTTTAATCTCGCCGAAGCGTTCGAGGAGATGATAAACATGAAACGTTGATCTTCTCGTGCTTCATGTATCAAACTTTCAACATGTTGACAATGATAGCAATCTTTGTAATGGCTAGGTAGTGGTGGTGGAAGAAAATAAATTGCTTGATGTAAAGGATCAAGTGAAGCGGGTTGGGGAGCCTCAAACGACGGAGGGATTGGTGGAGGCACATTTGAAGATGGCTCACCAAAAATGATGGTGGTGGTAAAGAAGTGTCAACTTCCATATGGTCGGGTGGTTGACTTTGATAATTTCTCATAATCCAAATGGGATTATATGATAGTGATGGCGAAACGAGCTAGAAGCTAGTGTTGACTCAACACCTTGATTTTGTACCATTATTCCCCCTAATGAGGAGAATGTTACCGTGGTAAGGAGGATGAGACGGCCTAGGAGGCAAATCCTCTAAATTGTAGAGGTGTGGTGATGAGAATGGAGTTGTGAATGAGATAGCTCTTGGCACTAATGGTGATGGTTTAGTGGAAATGGGAGTGTTTGGCCTAGGAGGTATGGTGGTGTTTGGCATAGGTAGTTTTGTGGGTACTATCCTTTTAGGGATTGGTTTGATCGGTGGAGGAGAAATCCTTGCATTTGTGGACTTGACCGAGATGATTCAAGTTTGAAGAGATTTTGTATACAACACGAGCAATTTTCTTGGGTGATTCTTTGGTGGATAAGTTGCTACTTGGAGTTTTCCTCATGATGAGATGATTTCAAGAGGTTTTTAAAGGTTTCTAAGTGCTGAAAATGAGGATGAAGATGATGACTTTAGGATTCCTAACAATGTGGTTTATAAAGCAAGGGATTTGCCAAGTGCATTCAAGACTTAAGCCACTAAAATTCATTGAAATGTGATGATTAACATGCACAAGAGTCAACTTCAAAGTTATACTAATCTAGGAACTCATTTAAGATGAGATGGAGTGTTCAATTAGCAAGATGAGCTTGAAATGATTGTTTTGGCTAGAGTTGACATAAATACTGGTCTATACTTGATCCCACGGTTCCCCTCCTTTGAGGATCCTCGCCTAGGCTAATCCTAGGATCCGTCTATCCATCGCCTAAGAAAAGATAGCAATGATGTTTTGTAAGGTCTAATGCCTATTTCTTTTGAGTGTTTCAAAATTTATCTAAGTGTCTAAAATGAAGAGGTGCTCAAATACTAAGGGTAATGAGTGATGTAGCTAATGATTGCTTTTATGGAAGAAATTAACCAATGAGTACCAATGAATTACAAAGATGACACTAAAAATTATGAGAGTGTCAAATGGAGCTAAATGATCTTAGGATAATGTTTTGGAGAATATCCTAAAGGCTTTAAGATGGAAAAATTAGAATTTGATCAATTTTGACCAATTTGGAGGTAAGGATGATTATGATCAATTTTCCCATAATTGAAAGATTTCCAAAGCTAGATATTAGGGATCATGTGAGAGATGATGAGAGTGATCTTGAGAGCTCTAAAAGAGTAATGGGTTTAAGTGAAATCCATAGATCTACAAGCGCCTTGAGGTGATCTAGGTGAGTTTTACGTGTGAGTAGGGAAGATCTACTTAACTTGATAAGGACTTAATTTGCCTAAAGACACTATGTCTAGCTTAGTGTGAAGTGTTCTAAGGACATGTTTGAGATACAATGATTGTATTGCATTTTTTGTTGAGCCGATCCCACGTGTTCCCTAATGGTAGGATCCATAGCACAACCTTTGGGATCCGCCTATCTCGCTAAAATGTAACCTTTACTAAAGGCATGCAATGATTTTGACAATGCATTATATTTCAAGGTTAGTTAAAGAGGTTCTAATACTAAGATATCAAATGTAAGATGTTTTATTTCATGAAAAAAATTGGATTACATTGATAAAGCATGAATACTAAGGATTGATCCTATTTGAAGGATTACTAAGTTCCTTGAGTCAAAGTATAGAAGGATCATCAAATGGTTGATGAGTGTTTGCCGATTCAAGAATGAAGAAAGTCTTCATGAGAGATGTGTTCTGCAGGTTCCATCATCTTGTTCACAAGTACTTACAACGGACTTTGAAATTGAGGGTGGAAGTACATGATGTTATGATAAAGGCGCCACAAGAACATTCCATGGGATGAGTTTTGCCTTGGAGCCTTGAAGATTTATATAACGCTGGCCGGCGAAGAAGTAGGTAGATTGTATGGTTGTTGTGTTAGCAAAAATACATTATGTGAGTACAAATAAGCGGGAAGGATTTCTCGATTTCCCTAAGACTCCAAACATTTTTCCGTAGGATGAGAGCGTAGAGCTTTGAAACTTTTCTCGAAGTCCCGTGTAAAGATAATGTTTGATCGGTGTAATATGGTCAGGTTTCCATATTATTTATTCAAATCTTGCGCAGGAAGGTATGTATGAACAATATGGACTATTTTCTTACTTAAATTTGAAGAGAGAATCAAGAGACCAATCTTCAATGAAGGCACATTGTCCATGATTTGGAATTCGGAGGATGTGAGCAAATTGCCCAAGGGTTAAAACAAAATTTTGGTTTTTGATTCAAAACCAAAGAGATAGAGAGCGATCCTCGTTATTTAACGAAGTTCGACTTGACGGAAGAATTCCAATACAAACCTTGGACATATTTTCTCGTTAATTTTGAGAAGCCATTCCAATCTCAGGGTTCGAAGGAGGTATTGATACCTTCTTCGTATTGTAGAGGAGTGTCAACAATACGCCCTTCGGGAAGTGATGGTTTCGAGATTATTGAACTCACCTTATTATGATTGCCGCATGTTGGGCTCAAAGGAGATGTTAGGAGTGTAGACGCCAGTGAGGAAAAACAAAACTCATATTCATGCACATAGCTTAAACCTATAGGAGAGGAGTTAATAGGATGACGTGATACGGTAAAACAATGATTTCCTAACATTTATACAAGATGTTTATTAACAATGACATTTAACTCACTTAATGTTTAGATATTTAGTAGAACATTTCTTTTAGAAGAAAGTTTTTGCATGAAAAATCTGTTATCTAGTAGATTTGTCCTAAGGATCCTTCTATAAGGATCCGCTATTATACTTGGTAAAAGACCGTGGATGTAGTAACAGGCGTATTTTTGATAAAACATAAGTTTAATAATTTTATACCAAGATATGTGTTATAGCCTACATTTTCTTTTAGCATGCATTCATAGTTTCTAATATATCAATAAAGAATACGAAGATATAAATCAAAAGAAATGATAAACACATTATGATAATAATAACCTAGATAAACTAGACTATTAATAACATTTCATTTCAATGCTAAGAATGATACAAAGGATTGTGTGGAAAACTAGAAGGGGGGGGGGTTGAATAGTTTTGCCGATTTGAATTATGTGAACAGATGGATGTTGAGAACGTTTAGATCTAATGATAATGCAAGCAAATAAATAAAGTTAAGGGATAGAAATGACAAAACCGATTTATAGTGGTTCGGCTACAAGGTCACCTTCCTTGCCCTACTCCACTCCCCGAGTCACCTACTCAAGAATTCAAGCACTATGTCAACAAACTCCTTCTGTTCTTGCGGAAGCCTTCACAACGTTGCTTAATTTTTCCGGTACAAAGCTAGATACCGAGTCCAGCACGTGGACCAAACCAACACAACTATTACACAACAAATATGTGAAATATCAAATACAAGATCTTCAAGCATGAAATCTTGCGGAGTGACAAATCAATCAAGGACCCTTGCTTGGATGACTTGTAGAATGCCTGATCTCCTTTTAGAAGGACCTATATAATGATTACAAATAGAAAGAAAGAAGAACAACTCTCTAGATCAAGTGATCTATATGTTAGAAGAGAATGAGAGTGTATGAGAGATTTAGTAGAAGAGGGGTGAGTTTGAATGAAGAAATGGCTCTCTATTTACAGGCAAATTTCTCCTCTGTTCCACGGATCCCACGGATCCCTTCCACTTGGGATCCGTCTAGTGTAATCCTAGGGATCCGTGGTATGCCCTCTGCCCATGGGTTTTTTGGTTATGGGTCATGGGTTATAGGTTGGTCCATGGGTTTTCTTTAGATTCAATGTATCTAAGTATACATTGTATCAAGTCAATTTGGTATGGGTTAAGATCCATGGGTTATGGTCCATGGGTTATGGTTTTACCCATCCTAATAAACTATTACAACAAATGCTTAATTATTACATTTTTGTATTTAAATGGCTATATGTAAATGCTTTTACAAAAATAACATGTATCCTTATAATTATACTTAAGATAACATTACATTTGTTATCAACAAAACACAAAGAGATCGCAAAATATTAATAAACATTTTACGGTTTATTTGTATTAACAATCTCCCCCTTTTTGTTGATGACAAAACATAATGTTATGATGAGTAAAACTTAAGAATAGATGCAAGTTTTGAAAGCCCCTAAGTTTTACTTCTTCTCCCCTTTTTTGTCGAAACAAAAAGTTAACCTGGAAGAAATAAACAAACTTAACTCCCCTTGACGGTAGCTCCCCTTGTTTGGGGCCAAGTGAAGAAAAATAAAAAACTACAAAAGAAAGGTTAGTACCATGCTTATATAATCTTGTGGTTGCCGAGAATCAAGATTGGGAGCCAAGGTATGTAAACAAGGCCTTGTAATAAAACAACAAAAATGTAGTGGTATGTATGCCACTTACAAGCATGTAAAAATAAGAACAAGACTTGTTCTTGAAAATGACTTCAAAAGAAAATAATACTAAAAGTAGAAAATAGTAGTAGTGATTCCTTCCATGCTTGCATAAGGTTATGGATGGATGTTTTGATGAGTAATGGTATTGATGCGATCAAGGATGAGGTTGAGTATGAAACGCATTTCTTCCCTAACTTCTATTGCAATTTCCCTAGTGGATTGGCAATGTTCACAATGTAAATGATGTGGGTAAAGTGTGCGGAAGTTTTCCGGGTTGTTTTGATTTGAGTTATGCGGAAGTTGTGGTGGAAAAATAGGAAAATGTGGATCAATATCCGGAATGTTTATAAATGGTGGTGGAAAAGAACCTAGATGTTCTTGTAATGTGATGGGAGCTAATGGTGGTGATGTTTCAAGATCTTGAAATATAGTATTTGGAGATGTGGGGGTGTTGAAAAGACTAATTTTTTTCTTTAGGTTGGTTAGATCTTGTTGGAGTCTTAAGGAGTTCCAAAAGAGTTATTTTAGGTGGTGATGAAGTTGGTGTACTTGTTGGTGATGAGGGAGGTGCTATAATGGAAGCATCTTGTGGTGAGTTATTTGTTGAGGATGAACCATTTGAGGTTGGTTTTGCTAAAAAACAAGATCGGATACTAATCCGCGCGGATATCCTAGCATTTGATTGTGGTATTTTGGATGGTGGAAGTACAAAGGTTTGGATATCATGATTGTTTGTACTAGATGATTCTCCTAAAGGGTTTTGGATGACATGATGAAGTGTGTTTGTGAGAAGGAGATGGAGTATGCAAGCATTTTGGGAGTTATATATATAGAAAAACAAAGCATTGTAATGAATGCTTGACCCAAAATGTGGATTAAAATCTAATGATTAGATATGAATTCAAGGCATGTGATCATGAGAACACAAGCATTAAAGAGCATACTCCCAAAAATGAAACAAATGTGGATTTTTCATCCAAAGTGAAAAATAGAAGTTGAAAAAGTTCTGTTACACGGATCCCACGGATCCTTCCCTTGAGGGATCCGTCCAGCATAAAGGCCGGGATCACGTGGTTCAGATTCGTGCAACACAAAATTTTCCTTTTTGGAAACATTTTGCCTAGTGTGTGCCTATATGCAAACTATTTGGAGTTTCGTTATCTTGACTAAAAAAAATAAACTAGAAGTATAAAACCATCCTATTGAGATAACCCGAAAACACATATTTAGTACATGAGTACGTAATTTGTGTTTATCAATGCTCCTAATTCATTGTTGCTTAAATGAATGTACCCAAAAACACATATTAGTTATGTGTCCCCTTTAGCATTCAAAAGACATGAGATGCAATGAAAACGGTTTTTACTTTGTATTAATAATGAAAAGCGATTTGTCCTAGACGTGAGAAATTGCTTTTGTGAAATTGATACGGGAAGGTATCATCTTTTTAGAAAACATTGTGAAAGTAGGATTCCTTTTAAAAAAAATAAGAAAACTATAAGTTAAAAAAAACTCATCTTGGGTTTTGAAAATTCTCGTATTGTTTGTGAGTTGTGCGTGAAATAGAAATCCTAGACTCAGGAAGAAGAAGGCTAGTGTTTACATACCTTGTAGAGTCAAATAAGTTACGACGTTTGTTCCATTAGACCAAGACCAAGACGAAGTAGGTTGAATTGTTCCCGCTTCAACGGTTTGGTGAGGACGCCGGCTATGTTGTCTTCGGATGCTACCTTCTCAATAGAGATGTTCCCTTTTGAACATTGTCTCTTAGGAAGTGATGACGAATCTCTATATGCTTTGTGCGAGAATGCAATACCGGATTCTTGCTTAAGTCGATGGCACCTTTGTTGTCACATAGGATGGCTATGTCGCTTAGATGATGTCGTAGTCAACTAACGCTTGTTTCATCCATAGTGCTTGTTGGCATGCTTTGCCCGCGGAGACGACTCGCTTCGGGTTGTTGATATTGCTAATACCGTTTGTTTCTTAGAAAACCAAGATGTTAAACAACATCCCATAAAAGTACATACCCCACTTGTACTTTTCTATCAACGTAATCACCGCATGGTCAATCTGCATATACAATAATTGTTTCTACTCCCGTGCCCTTAGGATACCATAATCCTAATTGTGTTGTACCCTTAATATATCTAAATATCCTTTATACGGCTTCTAGGTGTGATGTTTTAGGGTCTTCTTGAAACCTAGCACATAAGCAAACACTAAACATGATATCCGCCTACTTGCCGTGAGATAGAGAAGGCTACCTATCATGCCACGATATTTAGTATTATCTACGGATTCTTCGTCTTCATCTTTTGTGAGTTTGGTGTCGGATGACATTGGAGTCCTAATTGGTTTTGACTCTTCTAGACCGAATTTCTTTAACATCTCCTTGATGTATTTAGATTGATTGAAGAAGATACCATCTTCTACTTGTTTTATTTGTAGACCAAGAAAGAAACTAAGTTCTCCCATCATACTCATCTCGAACTCGTCATGCATGATTTTAGAGAAATCATCACACATGTCTTGACAAGTGGATCCGAATATAATATCATCTACATATATTTGTACTATGATTATATGTGACTCTCTTTTCTTAGTAAAAAGTGTGTTGTCAACTAACCCCATGGTGTAAGTTGTGTTTAACTATAAATGACTTGAGTCTATCATACCAAGCTTTTGGAGCTTGTTTAAGACCGTAAAGGGCTTTTTTAATTTATACACATGTTTGGGTTTTCAAAATCAATGAAGCCCGGAGGTTGAGCTACATATACTTCTTCATTTATGACACCATTTAGAAAAGCGCTTTTGACATCCATTTGATAAAGCTTTAGATCATTAGCACAAGCATACCCAAGAAGTATTCTTATAGACTCTAATCTAGCCACGGGGCGTAGGTCTCATCAAAGTCTATTCCCTCTTGTTGGTTATACCCTTGAGCAACGAGTCTAGCCTTGTTCCTAGACACTACCCCGTTTGCATCTAATTTGTTTTTATAAACCCATTTGGTTCCTATTATGGTTTGATTACTAGGTGGAGGGACAAGTGTCCAAACATCATTAGAAACAAATTGATTTAGTTCTTCTTGCATAGCCATTACCCAACTTTCATCTTTTATGGCTTCTTGTGTATTCTTAGGTTCTAAGGTTGAAACGAAACAAAACAAGCTACTTTGGTTTTGAACTTGAGACCTTAATGTTCGTTCGTTTAGTTTTCCTATGACTTTATCTACGGGTGATCTTTGGACTCTTTAATGTTTATTATTTCATCACTTAGAGGTTCTTCTTCTTCACTTATCTTTTTCTTTATTACTATAGCTTCACTTTCTATAATCTCGTCATCGACAAGAGGTGGAGAGGGTTTGGGTGGACTTTCATCAAA
This sequence comes from Chrysanthemum makinoi, assembly GCA_910596185.1. Classification (NCBI taxonomy): domain Eukaryota; kingdom Viridiplantae; phylum Streptophyta; class Magnoliopsida; order Asterales; family Asteraceae; genus Chrysanthemum; species Chrysanthemum makinoi. Next base: position 257,476,730 of record OU343217.1, read on the forward strand.
TTTTATATTTAATGACTCTTCTACCTTCATTGTTTCTTTGTTTAATATGACGTAAGCTTTGCTATTTGGCGAATAACCTAAAAAGATACCTTCGATTGATTTAGGATCAAATTTTGTAAGGTAATCTTTAGTGTTAAGAATAAAACATTTACTACCAAAGACTCTAAAGTGATTTAACGTAGGCTTTTTGCCTCGAAGTAACTCATATGGAGTTTTTCCTAAGATTGGTCTAATCAAGACTTGATTGAGTATATATGTTGAAGTATCAACGGCATTACACCAAAACTTTTGAGGTATGGATTGTTCATTAAGCATGGTTCGACTCATTTCTTGTAGAGTTCTATTCTTTCTTTCTACTACCCCATTCGATTGTGGAGGCGATGGAGAAGTTGTGAGTAATACCATTAGCGTCACAAAAGCTTCGAATTGCACTTCATTATCGAATTCCCTACCATGATCCATCCTAATAGACACTATGGGACTTCCTAGTTGTCTTTGGATCTTTTTGCTTAATATTTCAAAATAGTTAAAGGTTTCCGTTTTTAAAAATTTTGTCTATATATACCTAGAGTAGTCATCCACTATTACCAAAGTGTAGTAGTTGCCTCCATAACTTTGGATAGCGGATGGACCAAATAAATCCATATGTAGTAATTCTAGACACCTAGTTGTGGACACCATGTTTTTAGCTTTATGACTAAAATGAGCTTGTTTTCCTACATTACAAGCATCACAAAAATGATGTTCATATTTTAACTTAGGTAGATCTCTTACTAGATCTTTGGATGATAGCGATTGAAGAAGTCGCATGTTGGCGTGACCCAATCTTCGATGCCATAAGGTCGAAGTATCATCCATAGAGGTAAGACATAGTTTGTCTTTAGGTTCATTACCGATTTTAATGACATAGACTCCATGTTTCCTAATTCCTCTTCCTATGGTTATGCCATTTTAAGTATCTTACTACCGGTTTCGGTAAAAAGTACATTGCACTTTTATCACATATTTGTCCTATACTTCAGAGATTAAAGTTTAGGTTTTCTACGTGACACACATCGTTAATGGTTAGAGATTTGTTAGAAATCGTACCTTTACCGATGATTCTACTTTTGCTATTTCCAAACACCACATTACCTCCATTAATGGATTCATATGTGAGAATAGATCCTATATTGCCTCATGTGTCGCACCCGCTATCCTTGACCCATTCATCGGGGTCTAGGTCGACCTTTAAGCACACCTAAACAATAATAAACTCAAAAGTTTGGTCCCCATTTGTTCATGGGTCCATTAGTGTTAAACATTCCATTCATGTTAGACATGTATGGATAAGATGAGTATGCATTCCATGGAGCAAAGTTTTGAAAGGGAAACCGTTTTGCATGTTTTGATTCCATCCCATTTGATGGTTACTTTTTGGGTAAACATTATTAGGTCTCCTAAATGAGTTAGGTTTTGAAAAAGATGGAGCTTTGTTTCTTGCAAAAGTAGGATTATATTTTGGAGGTGGTTGTCTAGTGGCATGATTTGGTTTCTTCCTATTAACTATGACAAACTCAGTTCTAGATGAAGAAGCTACATTATTACTAATGTTTGCTACAGCAGATCCACGGATCCCTTTTTCTTACACTAGCCGGTTTTTAGGGATCCGTGGGATCCGCCACAAAGATGGCTGGTTTTTCTAGTGACTTAACAAATTTTGTTTCTTTATTTTCACTAGTTGATGGATCAAGTTGTTGACTACCTAGACCCTTTTGATTGTTACCGTTTTAACGCTATCGAGAATTGTATCTAAAGTGTTCGTGCTCATTCTAGCAATTTTAGAATCTAAGTGATCCACTAGTGTTTGAAGTTGAACGAAAAGTTCACATTCACCACTTGCTATTTTACCTTCTCTAAACGTTTTAGTTTTGCTTTTAATTCTATGACTTCTTTGTCTAAACGTTTATTTTGACTCTTTAAAAGCTTGTTTTTGTTAATTAGTTTTAAGCTAATATTGCATAGTTTATCATATTCATTATGCAATGAGTCGTCATCAAGTGATGAGCTACTATAGTATTCAAGACATACCTCGTCATTTGCCATAAGACAAATTTCTTCATCCTCCTCGCCGCTCATTCCCCACGCGCCACGAACGCTTTTGATCATCCCATTTAGGACACTTACTAATAAAGTGGTTTGGGTCCCCACATTTAAAGCAAGTACGATCATCCTTGGCTTCGCCCTCTTTGCTTTTCCAAAGGCCTTTCTTATCGTCATACGGTTGTTTGACGTATCTACCCTTTCTTCTAAAGAACTTTTTAAAGTCCCTTACCGCCATAGCGCATTCTGCCGTCACTACCAAGATGAGTTCTCTCATCGCCGAAGCCTTTTGGCTTTAAGGGCAAGAGATTTGTGTTTCTCTTTCACCTTTGAGGCTTCGAAATCTTTAGCAAGGACAAGCTCGTAGACTTTTAGGTTGCCTATGAGTTCATCGAGGTGAGGATTGTCAAATCTTTTGACTCTTCGATTGCCACCTTGGATCTCCACTTAGATGGAAGTGCCCTTAGATATCTCCTAACATGGTTACGGCTAGAAAAGATTCATCAAGTGCTTGTAAAGATGTAATAATAGTATTAAAGTTAGCAAATGAATGATCTATAGTTTCCTCATCCGATATTGAAAATTGTTCATATTGTTGAACAAATAAATCAATTTTATTATTTTTAACTTGTTGGTTGCCTTGATGAGTTACAACTAAAGAATTCCAAATTTCTTTAGAGGTTTTAAGCATAGAAATTTTCAATTCCTTTTTCGGTATAGCATTATATAAAACCATTTTTGCTTCACTATTTTTAGAAAGCTTTTTCTTCATTTCATCATTTAGTTTATCATGAGGTATGTGAACTAAATTTCCTTTATCATCATTTGAGGTAGCCTCAAAATCACCTTCAACAATAATGTACCAAAGATCAATATCTTTAGACTTCACATATGTTTCAAATCTATTTTTCCAATATATAAAACCATTAGTTTCAAGTAGTGGTGGTCGTTGCATAGATTGCCCTTCCTTATAATTTTGAGAACCCATAGTGATCGAAAAGTTTTTAAAATACAATTTTATTTTAAAACTTTTATAAACTCAGCTCTTGATGCCAATTGTGGAAAACTAGAAGGGGGGGTTGAATAGTTTTGCCGATTTTAAGTTGATTTCAAAAACTTTAGATTTAATATTATGTGAAATCGTATGGATGTTGAGAACGTATAGATCTAATGATAATGCAAGCAAATAAATAAAGTTAAGGGATAGAAATGACACAACCGATTTATAGTGGTTCGACTACAAGGTCACCTTCCTTGCCCTACTCCACCCCCCGAGTCACCTACTCGAGAGTTCAAGCACTATGTCAACAAACTCCTTCACTTGGCGGAGAAGCCTTCACAACGTTGCTTACACTTTTCCGGTACAAAGCTAGATACCGAGTCCGTAGCACGGTGGACCAAACCAACACAACTATTACACAACAAATATGTGAAATATCAAATACAAGATCTTCGCCATGAAATCTTGCGGAGAGACAAATCAATCAAGGACCCCTTGCTTGGATGACTTGTAGAATGCTCGTGATCTCGCCTAGAGAAGGACCTATATGAGGATCACAAATAGAAAGAAAGAAGAACAACTCTCTAGATCAAGTGATCTATATGTTAGAAGAGAATGAGAGTGTATGAGAGATTTAGTAAGAAGAGGGGTGAGTTAGAATGAAGAAATGGCTCTCTATTTATAGGCAAATTCTCCTCTGTTCCACGGATCCCACGGATCCCTTCCACTTGGGATCCGTCTAGTGTAATCCTAGGGATCCGGTACGCCCTCTTTGCCCATGGGCTTTTTGGTTATGGGTCATGGGTTATGGGTTGGTCCATGGTTTTTCCTTAGATTCAATGTATCTAAGTATACATTGTATCAAGTCATCATTGGTATGGGTTAAGATCCATGGGTTATGGTCCATGGGTTATGGTTTTACCCATCCTAATAAACTATTACAACAAATGCTTAATTATTACATTTTTGTATTTAAATGGCTATATGTAAATGCTTTACAAAAATAACATGTATCCTTATAATTATACTTAAGATAACATTACATTTGTTATCAACAAAACACAAAGAGATCGAAAAAATATTAATAAATTTTTACGGTTTATTTGTA
>OU343217.1:257481019-257524449 GCA_910596185.1 Chrysanthemum makinoi
TTTGTCATATAAACCGTGGTGGTGTAAATATTATAATATATATATTTTTATCATGGAAAATGAAGATAACGAGTACCAGGTCTCTCTGTCTCATGTAAGGTGTTTGCTATATTTTTCAACCTTCGTATGTAAAAAGATGTTTCAATGACTCCATAACCATAGCCCGAGATTTAGTTCTAAAAATATGCACCAAGTATCTCAAAAAAGTCAGCATAAACAATAGAAAGAGAAAAGTTAAAAATTGAGCTTAACATTCCCCAAAATAGACCATTTGGGTTGTGACGGTGTATTATGCAAAAGTTGATTCGGGCCACGCATGTAGAATTCTTGCCTTTCACCCTCATGCAATGTATGCATACTCTGAATACACATACTCTTATATCATTTGTATGTACACGCCTTCCTCAAATAACTTGTAGTTAGTAGCTGTACTTTTTCGCTTTACCCGTCACATAAGTAACCATAGCACGGTCAGACTTTCTATTGGTGTCGCAAAAAGGGTTAGACTGGTTGTATCAAGAACAGATAGATGACCCTAAAAATTTCTCTCCGCTGTTCTCTTGTTAACATGAAGGTGTTAAATAACAATTTCAACATAACATGAAATTTCTAAGCGTAGAGTATAATAGGTCCACCATATTTTATAAACTGATGGACGATAGATTAACCGACATGCCTCGGTTAGAGATTTTCTTGTGTTCCAAGAACAAACTCTTGGCCTTAAATAAGTTCGACAACTATTAAAGAGTTTGCAACTTTAATAACAACTTAGTGAGTACCCTCTTCGCTTCCGTATGTCATTAGATTTTATGTCGATAAAAGAGGTAAAATTCATAAATCCTTCTTGAACATGGCTCGTCGAAATAAATTCCGCAAGCAAGTCACTTACTATAATTATATTTATATAGGTGTATGTCATTAGATTTTATGTTGGCCAGTGCAACTAAAAATGTCAAGTAACCATCAGTATACATTAGTTCGTTACTAATCTCAAAACAGTAAGAAAATATGCAATAATCAACTACATAACAACAACAACAACAACAAACCCAATCCCGCCAGGGCAGGGTATGGGGAATAATCAACTACATGAATAAGGTTATTTGATCCAACATAGTATGGATCAACAGTTTTCAACCAAGCTACTCTAAATAGATTATTGGTCAAACGGGTCATTCCAGAAGCAAATGGCTTACTATAAATATATTTATATAGGTGTTGTTATGTACCTTTAGACTAACTTTTTATCTTTTTGAAACGCCCTTTACTTCATCTACCGTCTCGGAAAAAAAGCCGCAACATTCATAAGAAACATTCAAAATGTTGACTATACATGCTAAAATTCTCAAGAAACCAACAAGATACATTAGTTTGGTAAATCCTTGTAACTACTTCGCCAGCTAAAGTATACAACAGCCAGCAGAAGAAAGTAAGCAATAATCAAGTACATGAATATGGTTATTTGATCCAACATAGTAATGATCAACGTTTTAAACCAACCTCCACTAAATAAATTATGGATCAAACGGGTCGTAAATCAAATAAAGTATTCACTTGCCAATAAACTATTTTATATAATTTTCACAAGCTTCATGAAATTATAAGCTTCCAACTTTTCCAGTGATAGGAATAATTAAACATATCGGTGGCCTATATAATTTATTTCACAATCATTAAACCCATCAGTGGCTAATTTATTTGATTTATGACCCGATTGACCAATAATTATTCCTATCAAATAAATTATCCAATACATGAAACTTATAATTGGGGTAGATAGCTGGTGGATTTGCTTGATTACTATTAATAGTAGTACGTAGGAGTATAGTGCAATTAGAATGAAAACCGAATATTTGTCGTGGGTGATAGCTGGTTGTTGGGGTAGCTCAAGTAGCCGTAAACCATATTTGGAATTATGGCCGCCAACACTAACAGGTAAACACCAATAGCATGACACTTACTACAAAAGAACTCATAAAGAAACTGAATTCATAAATGTAACTCCAAAAATGTGCTTGCATTACATACCAATGACGCGAGTGCATTAAACATTAAGGCCGTGGCAAGATGGTATTGAAGGTGACCTAATGAGTAATCTGGGCACGCCTATCAATAAGCAATGTTTACATTTAGCAACAAAACAAAGAAAGAGATTTTAAAAATGGAGATTGGGATTTCACCCAATGAATGTTTTTTTCACTAAGAGATGACTTGAATAAGTTATTAGTGATAGAAAAATAGGAAGTGTAAAGCAACATACCATTTGCTGTATGTTTGTGGAATGCTTCCAACCTTGATTTCACAAAGACTTGATGTATCATGTTTAGTGGATCAAAGGATCTTTATGACTACCATGGTGAATAACAACATCAACACCTTGCCATAAAAATGTACTCTAGTTTGTAGCCCTACCACCTAACTCAAATCACACGAAAGCTTATTGTACATAATAATAATTATACTATTAATTGCTAATATGTTAATAACATATCCCGAGCATGTACAACATGGAGCCTAAACGCACGGTCAAACTTACATCAGTATGATATCCGTAATTCATTTCGGCCCGATCAAGGTTTACCGTCAACCTTGCTTTTTACACCAACTTCTTGCAACGTGATATGAACATAAGCAAAAGCCAATTGCAAGGATGATTAAACAAAACGGAACACATTCAAATATAAACACAACGCTGAACAAATATTAAAGAGTAACTGAAATAACACTTGTACTGAAATAACTCTCTACCGCCACGCAGCCCCCGTTCGCTTATTTGTCCCTATAAAAGCCACAAAATTATCACGTAATATTGGTCAAACACCTTTAGTACACATGTATATTCTTTCATCATTTGTATGTATAGCTTATGTGTATACTTTCATACCTTGTAGGTATTGTAAGCAAACGCCGACCGGCCATTGTGGAAGGGCACGTACTTCACCGCAATGGTGTATCAATCTAATAAGCTCTAGTCGTCAATTAACAAAAGCACTAACATTTTTAGATTTGTGGTGTAAACCTCGACCCTGAATGAGCCCAATTGAAACCCAAAAAATAAAGTCTATCAAGAAAGTGTGAAAGATAAAATTAATACACTAATAATCAGTATCGTTAATCAATACAGCTATAATTTACAATTACCCATAGAAAAACGAAAATCAACATATTAGTGTATTAATTTTATCTTGGGTTTTTCTATCTTGTGTCATAGGGGCACAAGATAAAAGAAAATACACAAAAATCTTACGACCCACAAAAATACATTTTTAAGTACATGGTTTTTTGTGGGCCCCGGTACTTTTTATGTACTTTTCACCTTCTTATCTTGTGCCCCTAGGGCACAAGATAGAAAAACCTTTTATCTTACATGTCTTTATGCAAACCATTCATCTCCAACTGATCCTTTGCCTTTTCGTAAGTAAATCTCCTACCACTATCCTTTCCTTGTCAACCTACCATAAACCAAGCATCCACATCACACACATCTACAAAGTAAATGTAATTAAACAACATCATGGTATCATAGTTTACAAAAAACCCCTAAATTAACAATAGTTAGTAAAACAAACATGAATTAAGCAATAATTAAAAGGGTGTTTTATTACCCCGATAACAATAAAGTTTTTACATATATATTATCGTCACAATCTTGACAAAGAACTAAAGATTCGGTGTACCAACCGGTTTTAGGATGACGGAGTTGAAGGAAGCGGTAAGAAACAGGATCTGATGAAGATAATGAGGGAGCAATAACTTGTTCATACCATTCACCACCCATTTCACCTTTCACCCACTTTCTCTTTGTCTTTGTGATTGTTGATATGTGGTAGGCTAAGAAAGGATTGGTATGAAGAAAGGCGTGTATGTATATCTCGAAATTTAATTATTATTTTAAGTTACTTGGTGGCGAGGTTTTCCTTGTGATATGATACATAGAGATAGATATAAAAAAAGAACTATCAAATGACGATACGGTATCATTAATGTTTTTCTGGTGTATTGGATGATATGGTTCGTTTATAAAAAAAGTGAAAAACTAATTTGTTGTTATGTAGTTGTTCATTTTTGGCGACAACAAGAATTAGCCTCACTTAATTGTATTTAAATCTGTCAATAGTCAACTACTATGTTGTTGGTTATGCGTGTTTAGTTATTAAATCTAATTACATGGTTCTGGATTTGTTATTTCTTTTATTGACACTAGGCCACCTACGTTTATCACTAATGGTATTACAATATTCAATTGTTATTTAACCATATGATGATCAAAATATGAAGACTTGTTATCACTAATATACAAAGACGCAAGAAACATGTATTCAATTTAATACTTTTTGTCATTTTAGCATTTGTTGCCCAATCATGTATCGTGAATTCTGATTTTTAGTCTCATTGACAACCTTTTTAAAAAAGAATATATTTTTACGTTTTGATTTGTGTTTGGATTATAAAACATATACGTTTTGAAAAGATACATATATGTTTACGTATAAAACATATATGTTTTGTGTTTTGGATTATAAAACATATATGTTTTGTGTTTATAATTAAAAAACATGTTTACATCATTAGTTTAATATACATAAGATTGTGCATATGCGCTACGCTAGTTGTCGTGATTAAATTTCATTTCTTATTTGCTTGTGATTTAATTGTTTTCATGCATGCTTGTTTCAGATTGATTGATGAAGATGATGATATCATTTAAGACCGGGAAGTGGATGAACATATTATACATGAAGATAATTTTGCATTTTGAGATATATGATTATTGCATGTGTTTTTTGTACTTGTAATCAAGTGAAATGTAACATTTAAATATATCAATCTTGTTTTTCTTCTTATCATGATTTATGTTCATTAGTTTTTGTTTCAAATTTTCAAAAAAAATAATGATCATGTAAACATATTGGTAGGTTAATAAAAAAAAGTGTTAGCTAAAAGAAAACATGTATGCACTTTGACTAATTAAAAACATGTATGCACCTTGACTATTTGGGAAAAAAAACATGTATGCACCTTTGCCTATTTGAAAAAAAAAGAAATATGCATGCTCCTTGAGATTTAAAAAAAATAATGATAAAGCATAAAAAACATGTATGGACCATGACTATTTGAAAACATGTTAGCATTAAAAAAAAGAAGAAAAAAAAACTGAATTTTAAGATTTATAGAAAATGGAAATTAAAAAAAAAAATAACATGAAAATGTTTTTTTTTTTTACTATTATACCCTTTTGAATTAAATAAAAATAACAAAATTCTATGGAGCATTAAATGATGTACATTGTGTATTATTAGTTGTAAAAAGGTGGTTCTCGCAGTTCTCGCACTTAAAGTGGGTTCTAAAAATAAAGTGCCTCCATATATATATATATATATATATATATATATATATATATATATATATATATATATATATATATATATATATATATATATATATATATATGGGAATATATTAGCTACAATTTATCAGTAGCCACGCATACAATTTTAGGCTAAAAAATGTGGGTCCCCGATTCATTTTGTGGGTCCCTGATTTTTTCCAAGGTCCTGATTCATTGTATGTGTATTTATTGTGAGGAGTTGTAGCTAATTGGCTACAAAAATTGTAGCCAAGCTATCCCCTATATATATATATATATATATATTTTGAACATACATGATAACATAACATCCCCTCACTTAAGATGAACAATGGGAATTCGAGGGGTCTTCAATGATCTTCATAATTGTTGTCGATGAAAGCGTGATTTCCAAACCTTTCCACTCGAACCTTGAACTTAGGCAAATGATGACTTCCCAATTACAAATAAAGACTACAGGCTAGGCTAAGGTGTAAGGGTGTAAGGAAATAATATATTAGGGTGACAAAATGAAAGGAATGGTTCAGAAGGGTGTATCTAGGGGTATGTTGCACTAAAGAGGAGTGCAACAAAAGGGTTTCACATGGGGGTCGAAAAGTCAAGGTGACTAATCGATAGACTCACAATGGTAGGCTGTTTGGGTGATAATCCAATAATACTGCCTTCTAAAACTGAAAAGTCCAAATACATCGAGCTAACTCAACATACCTTGTCTATAGTCTCGAAATGATGCAAAGGCCAAGTTCTAAAGTTTAGAAGCTACGCAAGACACTCATTTTGGTGGATTTGGGTAAAATATAGAAAACAGATAAGGCTAATCTCACCATGTAATATCAAGGGTTATATGTGCTCGACTAAGGTCTAATCAAGTTAGGTTCGGAAAAACATGTTAAAATATAAAAAATGGCATAATTTTTCAAAATAAACTAGAAAAATGAGGGCGAAATAAAGTTCAAGAGATAATTCTACCCTCCCCCCCACTTGAAATGTACAAAGTCCCTTTTGTACTAGACATTTAAAATAAAGGTGAAGAGAAAGGTAGAATTAGAGCGAGAACTTCCCTGAAATTTGCTCCAAAAAGGAAGAAGGCCCACGAGAAAGGATCGTGCTTTCAAGTAAAGGCCATGAGCAAACTTCACTCCCTGAAATCACAATACCGACAAGCATAATTCTAAAAAGAAAAAATAAAATGAAAACAAACCTAACTCACCTCAGAGGAATCACGGTTGCATTTAGCTTAATGCAACAAGTTTTTTAAACCACTTGGTGTCCCAAGTGGATGAGTGAAGTCTCATGAGGGTTTATAGGGAACACACCCACAAAGTTCATTTAAAAACTAATACAAGGTTACCTTGTTTTAAAATGAAAGAATTAAAGCAGAGGAGAGTTACGACGTAACTCCAATAAGAGAGTTACGCCGAACTTGCAAACCCGGTATGAGCTGAGAAGCGAATGGTTACGGCGTAACCACTGAGATGGTATTACGCCGTAGTTGGTAATCGCCAAGAATTCTCGCCGCTAAAATATTGGTTACCGGCGTATCACCAAGATGAGTTACGCCGTAACTCGCTCGTGATCAAAAACTGCAGCAGTAATTACTTCATTGTCTCCTGCAAAAACGGTTAGAAAACACAAAACCCAACTGAAAGGAAATAAAAACAAAAGAAAGGGATAATTCGGGCTGTTCCTAAAGAGCACTTTTCTTTATTAACGAAGTCTTGTTAGACTCAGAGCAGCTGGCTCCTATGCCCACTTCTTCAATATCCTTTATTAAGTTATTCCTGATCCGTGTGACATCGGGTCTGTGCGGCGGAATTCCTTGATTCCCTTCTTTGAAACCTTGCAAAATTTTTCATCCGATCCTAAGGAGTACCTAGTGAATACTAACCTTTCGTAACAATAGGAGGAGGTTTTTTATATTGGATCCCAAGTAGTTTGTGACTGCTTGTTTCATATTCTTCATCATCAATGTTACATACCTCTAGTCGTGGTTCATTGTCCGTGGTTACATTAATGTGATAGTCTTTGGTTCAAAAGATTGTCTTCAACTCAGAATCGTAGTCTTTATGCAATGTACGCTACAATTCCCGCGCACTAGTACCTTTATGATCATCTTCTTTTATGCAATCCTTCCAGATTTTGTTTTAGTTGACTAATCATTCTCCCATACTTGATCTTTACCCACCATTAAATCTTAATTTGCCTATCCATTGTACCTCTCGCGCTTATGGTCATTGTAGAAATCCGAGAAACTTGTCAGTCCCGACTCGCTTAGCATTACTTCCTCCATGTAAGTTTTCGTAAGGATCACAAGAGGCCCAAGAATTGTCGGAAGTTTTAATCATTTTCACCAATGCTTTCGACCAACGACTTCCATTTGTTGATTTGTGATTATAGGTTGGTTGAGACAAGGATCACCCATATTTTTATTTTATCGTTGTTGCTAACTTCTCCATAATGAATTCTTATCCAAACTTCGAATGTTATCTCCTTATCATTGGTTGAAGACCATAAGTATTTGTTGTTTTTCTTCCTTTCCTTGTCTGTTCCCCTTCACAGACTTCGAATAGGGTTGCAGCCCATAGATCAAACCCTTTATCGTGGTCAATAGGGATGGCCCAGCACCAATGATATTTCAATTTTGGGAAGTGTTTATAATCTACTTTTGAACTTCGTACATGTTTTGTTGGACCCGTCCTTCGTATTATCCGAAGTGTTGTTACTGCGCTTTATTGTCAATTCCTCGGTTTCTTATCCCGCATGTTACGATAATTAGAAGCGCAGGCATATTTGTGATGGAAGGAGGAATGATTTTGTTTTTCCTTTTTGATAACATAAACGGATTCGACAGGTGACATTTACCCAAGTCATCCATGTTCAAGGTAAGTTTTCTATCATTTATTTTAGAGTGATGATTTTTTCGAAAACATTAATCTTAGCACGAGCAATAGCTAGAAGGGGTCTTCCTAATATTAAAGGAATGTCGAGGTCTTCTTCCATGTCTAAAATGACAAAGTCAACGGGAAGAGTGAAATTATTAATTTTGATAAGCACATTCTCAACAATTCCTCTAAGTATACTAACCGGCCCTATCACCATTTCAATGGTCATGCAAAGGGGTTTGATGGGTCCCAAATTCAACCTATTACACATAGAGAAAGGCATAATACTAATACTAGCCCCTAAATCAACTAAAGCATTTATATTATGTAAATTATTAATAGAGCAAGGGAGAATGAAACTTCCTGGGTCTTTTTCCTTGAGAGGGATCCGATTAAGGATGATCAGGAGCATCTAGCATTTAATTTAACTTCGCTTTCCGCCTCGCCACATTAGATTGTGTTTTGTCCTCAGGCAAAATTGTCTTATTGCATAAAGCTTCATTACGTGCTTGTAATTGGAGGGCTTCTTCATTGCATTGGAAAGGTGTAGAGAGGTTTGCCATCGCTAGAGTGAATGGCATTACAGAATTATCATCTAATGACTCGCTTGGGATGACATCATCCATTAATTTCGTCGTCCTCCATATGCGTAGAAGAGTGCTTCCGAGTCCCGGAATCTTTTGAATAGTGCATTGCCTCGCCGCCGCTTGTTATCTTCGTAAAGATAATTGCTTATCGATTCTTCGAGTGAAGAAACTCTTGTATTGGAGTGGTCATTATAGAACGATATTCCTTCCCTATAATTAACCTTCTCGATACGTGGTTTTATGTTATTTATAGGAAAGTTTTCGGGCAGATCCAAGTCATCATAGTTGTTGCAACGAATAGCACTAACACTCTCTCGAGTTCCCTCATATCTCTTCCAAGGTTTTCCATTTATCGAAAGGGAAGCAATGCTTACCGCCTTTGTCTTAGGGCTTAGGTGCACCCCCGTCATGCCATTTTTGAGAGTGGTCGACGAGTCTGGAATGGTCTCAAGGGCAAGGGTAGGAGTCATGTTTGGGATAGGTCCTTGATAGTCCAAAGATCTCGCCTTGTAGTTATATTTATTCCTTTGTAGAAAATATTGACCTTCTGGTGGTTATTAAGATCATTGGTAGGACACTTATAAAGAAGATCGTTGTATCCGTCCCAAGCTTGATACAGAGTTTCGTCGCCTTCTTGTTTGAAATTGTGGATCTCCAAGAGTTGATTAGAAATCTTTGATGGTGGGCAATATCTTTGGATAAAATGTTTCTTAAGTAGTGCCCAAGTATTAATCCGCCGCGGCAATCTTTCGATCCATCTTCTTGTCGCCTCCTAGAGTCATAGGAAGACCCCGAGCATAACAAAGATCATGAGACACGCCTCGAATATTGAAAAGGCTAGCGGCGATAGGACATTTTCAACGTGATCATATGCGCCTTCGTCCCTCGCTTCCTAAAGGGTTAGCGCCAAGCTCCCTCATAAATTGGTCTTTAATTTCAAACTAACATTCGCCCGATTGCCGGTCTTACGAGACCCCCTTTGATCACTCTAGTCAACGCCAAATATTCCTCAAGAGTGAGGTCATCGATGTTAACCACTTCCATGGTACCAGAAAACTTGAAATATGATCGTGAGAAAAGTTTAAATATGGAATGAAAGACTTAATTTTAATCCTAATATAGCTCCCCGGCAGCGGCGCCAAAAACTTGATGCAGGTTTTACTGACCATGTCTTAATATTTATAGTGTCTCGTTATACCTATGGTCTACCCTAATGCACTAACGGGCAGTGTATCCGGTCGTGTGTAGTGTAGTAAATGGTAAAGCCGAGGTCGTCCAAAGAGCTATGTGTGTCGGATAATTACTAAGTCTAATTATCACATAATATAAATGGTTTGATAGGATTTTAATTAATTAAACTACTAATGCAGAATATAAAAGCAATTAAATGGTAGAAAGGAAATCAATAGAGGAATAGCTAACCTAGTTAATCCTCCTAACTAGTTATGTCTACGTCTACCTACTTCCAATTACTTCAGGTGGGGTCAAATTCGAGAGGACAACATTTGGTCAATTCGCCCTAACCTATCAAAGAAAGATGCCCACAGGAGAAATCAGCGCACGGCCATAAGTCCCGTTGTTCCTGGTCCCCTAAGCCGAGTCATTAAGTACCGCTACATGCTAGATTCTAAATAGTGAGTGCCCGGCCGTTAGGAACTTAGACACTATACCCCCAATTCTTAAGTTCATCCAAACGATAGGTGATCAGTTGGTCAAATCGCACAAGTAGAAAGGATCGTTAGTTGGTCATATCTTACCCTTATCGCCCACGCTCACCTAGGGTCAGTTGGTCATATCTCCTAGGCAATTGGCCTCTACCGCCATTCAAAACTACCGAACTGTGGGTGACTACCAAAGAACTATGCATACATACACTTAGAAATAATTGTACGGAAGTAAAGGTAAACGCAAACAAACAATTAAGGAATCATAACTAGGCTAGCACCAAAGGGTGCTTAGCCGCCATATTAATCATGCACATCAATTCAATATTCAAAGGTACTAAATACATGAATTGAAAGTAAAAGAAATAATAAACGCTAAAGCTTATCGTAATGGTGTGACTTCTCCCTTGGAAACAAACAGATGCTTCCCTAGACCTTCCTTGAGTATTTTCCCACGTTCTCATAATATTATGTGTGGAATGGGATGATTAGAAATGCCGGAATTCGGGGGTATTTATAGGTAAGGTCGGGTTACGGAACCAATAGATGAGTTACGCCGAACCTTCTATTCCGTCGTAAAGCACTAGATCTGCTAGTTACGCGTAACCTTATAAGTGGTTACCAGAAGTCTTCAAAAACCAAGTTACGCCGTAGTGATGCGTAGTTACGGGTAAGTATCGGGCGTGGAACCTCTTTTGACCTAATGGAGTTACGTCGTAATCTTTGGAAGGAGTTACGCCGTGACCTCTTGATGAGTTGGACTTGTGGTCACGCATAGTTACGCAGAATGTGAGAGACGAGTTACGCCGCACCTTTTCAAAATAAGCATATTGTGATAAATCCTTAGTAACGCTTCTATTTCCGCGCCTCTTTAGCTCCAATGCTCGCACTTACCCTGAAAGTGTAAAATAATGGAAAACAAGCGTAAATCCATATAAATGATATAAATAACGAGCATTAACGGGGAAATTAACACTTAATATTCGTGACTATTTGATGTTATCACCTAGCTTAGTACCAAGAATGTTCAAGGTACCGAGATACAAATCGGTACTTAAAACACCTAACTAAAAACTTTAAAAACACCTAGAAACCTTAAAGTTTAACCGTTTTGACTCATTCATTTTGCAAAATATTTCATAAAAATACTATAATTCATCGAAAACAACAACTTGATGATCAAAGCTGTGAGAAATTGATTTTTGAATGTAAAGAAGACGTGACAACTTTAAACCATTTTCAACCCAAAATCAATCAAAAATGTGATGAAAACACAATAACACTCCTAGATCATTGCGTGTTTAATAATACCAATGTAGGTGCCTATATTAGATCAAGCTAACACACAAAGATGGTGAAGAGAGGGTGATGTAAGGATTGTGTAGAGAGAAAAGAGGAGGATGTAACTTGTATTCAAAACACACACTTACACATAGTAGCCCACTTCAACACATCCGTAAAATGACATCATTTGAGGGTATTTATACATCTAAGGGGCCATATGATGGGCCTCGTGTGGGCTTGGATTCTCATGGACTTGGTTTACATTTACTAAAAGGATTACATGACTTATACTCTAATCTATTAACTTGCCAAGTCCATAGCCCGACATTAATCTATTGAATTTTCTATAACACGTGACAAGGATCCTAATCATAGAGTGACCATCACTTTCTTTAACGCTAACATTCCACAATAACTAAATATAAAAGACCAAACTTCTGTGAATTCAACAACCCCGACAACGGTTTACAAATAGAGGGTGTTTGGAAACGGTTTTATGTGGAGATCTTAAGAGAATTATGGTTAATTCTCTGAGTGAGAGTATTCTTAAGGTCTCGAATATGATGATAAAGTTCTGTAAATGGAGTTTGGTTACTGAAAAACGTAGCTAAGGGTGAGAGTGGTGGTGGTGTGACTTGAAAAGGGGTAAATGGGACTTCATTAACTGCTCAAGTGTGTATGTCTATGTTTCCTAGAAATGATGGTCTAAATAAGCTTTAGGAACACCCTTGGGGACCAAGTTTCGGCAAATGATCGAGTTGGGAGTAAATGGGACTTCATTAACTGCTCCTAACATGTTTCAGAGGAGAAGTACGTGGGTTTTAAATAGCAAACCGTCGTAATTTTACTTGTTCTTCCTTTTTTTCCCGCCAGAGTGAGAATATGTCGGTTTTAAGTAAAAAGCCGTCGTACTTTAACATTTTCATGACTTTTTACTAAAACGAAAGTCGTAGATAATCCTCTTTCTTTTTTAAACCGCAAATTAGACGGATTAATTGTGATTCGCGCAACCATAAAATTAAAGTTTGGAACATGTAATAATTCATCACACGGTCCACCGTAACTCTAAATATCATAAATACCATCTTTTGTGCATTTTTCTCGTCTTTTCCTTAAACTAATAGTTATATGCAATTGACCAAGGTAGAATGAAATGCCAAACCTATGATCGTGGTCTATTAAACATGTCTAAAATCTTCATTTTATGCAAACTAGCTTGATCCAAAAACAAACGAGAGTTCATGTTCACGTTCACAACGTTTAATGTTGTAAGTTTTTGATTTCCTTTTTGTTGTTTAACTTCTTGTTACATGCATTGTAGTCTGGATGTAATTTTACTATCATTTGTTTACTAGACCTAAAATACTAGATCTACATATTTCAAGCATATATCATTCTCCTTGAATATTCTTTGTGTTATTGTAATTCATTGCTATTCACTTTTATGAGCACATATGTTTCACAGGATCTATAGTGACCAGCTCTGTTATATTTCTATACTATTTGGTTACAGAATCATCTGGCTTTTAAGATGTACTCGCGATACTAACCATCCAAAGTGTAAAATCGTCGATAACTTCAAGAAATCAACTACATTTTCATTAGCTTGACATATTCATCTTAATTAATGCTATTTTGGTGTATATATTTATCAGAAGATCACATTTGTGACTTTTTGAAGAAAAGCTACCAATCATGACATTCTTAGGCTATTTTTGGATTATGACAACAATAAACATTTAATTTGATACTTAGTCACACCGACATTTTCACATTAAATTTATACAACATGATTTGAATAATCAATAACTATGTTGATTAGTATGCTCAAGTTCATTCATTAGCTATTTTGAGTATGCTTAACTATTTTGTGTTTATCGAGTCTATTGCAAGCATTTTGGTTTGTTTCAGTAGCATAGCTGCATAACTAATTCGAATCTACGAGCTAGAAACCAAATACAAGATGTCTATGAGCATCAATGAGTACGTAGCCTATGTTCAAGCAGATGATAAATTAATTTCATGACGAAGGAAATAGACTTCACTACCTACAGGACGTCTCAAAAACTTTTAAACGACGTAATTGGGGAATTTAAACCAAGCCAAGCACAAGATCAAGAACCAGAAAATGTGACTAGTCTCACGAATATCGTGAATCAAAATTTGTTTTCGCAACATAGTTCTGATGAGATGACACTGGAAGAGTTTTTTTTTATCTATTTAGGGGTTGTTTGTGCACCAAGACAAGTGTCGTACCCCCAACAAATAGTTCAATACCATAACGATAGCATTGTCCGTGCGTATGCGACAGGTATGCATTTATTTTTATTACAGAAATAAAGGAAACAAATCAATAACACTTGGTTTATTGTATCAAAAAGGTGGTAGGCGCCGTAGCGGACACAGTTTTCCTTCAAGTAGTTCTTCAACCCCTTCTGAGGCGATATTTAATGAAACTAATCAAACCATGCGGCTTGATGCTTCAGCGACAACTAATGCAAGGAGGCGTCGTAGAATGATCGATCGATGCAAAAAGGTGGTAGAGCCAGACGGACACATTTTTCCTTCAAGTAGTTCTTCAGCCCCTTCTGAGGCGATATTTAATGAAACTAATCAAACCATGTGGCTTGATGCTTCAGCGACAACTAATGCAAGGAGGCGTCGTAGAATGATCGTGATCGGACGACAAATGTGTTTCTAATCATTTATAGCAAGTTATTTGCTTTGATTAGATAAAGATTGTTCCTTATTTGTCATGATCATGATTTCTTATATTTTTTGTGTAGGAAAAATATGCACAAAATGGAGTTCGAAGAGAACAAGCTCGAGAACCATAGAAAATCGTGAACAAAGTTTCAATGTCACTCAAAACCGTTGTCTATATTAGAATCAAAACTCTTGCTTTTAGATTTATGCTTTTATGACTAAAATTGATAGCATCCCAAAGAAAATAAACTTGCTGCCTTTTTTAGTGTTAACATAGCATAGTATCTCTAATATAATGATAAAACCTCAAGTCCTTTTAAGGTTTCTTTAAAAGGTTTAAATCGGCAGGAAACCCGACTTGTACACCTTTTAGGTGTCGATCAACCATTCTCAAAAACTAAGCCCCTCATTACGCAGTGACCTTTCTAGTGACCATTTAAGGTTTATACTTATGTTCTAAAAAAGAATCTATTTTGTAAAAGAATTCTAATTTATTTCAAGATGAGGTTGGAGAATAAAACTCGCTAATTTTTTTATAGAAAAGAAAAAATAGTATAGGCTATTTTGTGAGCAAAAACAATGATTGAAAAAAAAATCACGCATTTCTTTCAGTCACAAGAGAACTTTTAAATTCTTTTAGCAACTGTTTTCTCTTATGTGTGTTTATGAGTTTGCCTTTTGGATATTTTTATGATCTTGAAAGACCATTTCGTTTGCATGTAGAATTCTAACCCATTACCAAAGATTTTGGAAGAGCATTTCGTATTTTCGTTGGTCTTAGAAGGCTGTTGAGATATTGGGCTTTTGGCATGGGCCTTCTTAGTTACTACTAGTATTTACTTTTTTTGAAGTAACATTTTAACCAGTTTATTGTTTTTTTAAACTGAAAAATATCATATTCGTGTTTTTTTTCGTATATTAAGATACGGTTAGAGGTAGTTAAGATTCCATGCGTTTGTTTTTCTCTATTCATTAAAAGAGGTAATAAAAAGCCAAAAACTCTGACTGAGAAAACACATTTTTACGAAGGAGAATGCTTATCATCCCCTTATTAAACGAAAGTTACCCATGTAGATCACCCATCTAACCACAACCATAACCCGCATTATTATTGTATCTATTTCAAGTCGCGGATTTGTGATGGGAGAAAATGTTTCATTAATAATCCAACAAATTCGATATTTTATACAAAAAAAAAAAACAACTATTATATGAGTCAGATTTAGATTTTGTCAGCCTCTTACTCACATTAAGATGGAATCATATTTAAACATTTTAACCATAAATTCAGATGTTGGAATCAGATTCAAATTCAGAATTTTTTAAAGGGCAAATTCTACATCTACTCCAAAAGTACAAGGTGTTCACCCCACGTGCCCCAAAAAATTCATAGTTCTTCAAATACCCCATGGGCTAATGTCTCCTTTGAATTCCTGGGCAACTCTCATAAAATTATGACAAGTGTCCTTATGCTTGTCACGAGAGAACTTTTAAATTCTTTTAGAAATTGTTTTCTCTTATATGTGTTTATGAGTTTGCCTTTTGGATATTTTTATGATTTTGAAAGACCATTTCGTTTGCCTGTAGAGTTCTAACCCATTACCAAAGATTTTGGAAGAGCATTTCGTATTTTCATTGGTCTTAGAAGGCTGTTGAGATATTGGGCTTTTGGCATGGGCCTTCTTAGTTACTACTACAATTTTCTTTTTTTGAAGTAACATTTTAACCAGTTTAATGTTGTTTTAAACTAAAAAATATCATATTCGTGTTTTTTTTTATATTAAGATACGATTAGAGGTAGTTCAGATTTCATGCGTTTGTTTTTCTCTATTCATTAAAGAGGTAATAAAAGGCTGAAAACTCTTACTAAACTAGATATTGAGGGAGTGTTTTAACACCTTTTAACGCCTCTCAACTTTGTTTTTTTCTCTTTTAATCATTTTGTATTTCTTTTTCTTGTTTTGAATTTTCCATTCAGATACAAAATACTTTTAAAGAAAATCACCGTATTTTTTTATATAAAAAATGTAAAAAGGATATTAGTTACGGTGACATTCAGATTGAAACGTTAAATCATAACCAAACACATTTTTACGAGTTGAGAATGTTTACGATCCCCTTATTACACGAGTTACCCATGTAGATCACCCATCTAACCACAACCATAACCCGTTTATTATTGTGTCGATGTCAAGTCGCGGATTTGTGATGGGAGAAAATGCTTCATTAATAATCCAACAAATTCGACATTTTTATACAAAAACACTATTATATGAGTCTGATCTGCATTTTCTCAACCTCTTACTCACATTAAAATGGAATCATATTTACACATTTTAACCATAAATCGTGATGTGGAATCAGATTCAAATTCGAATTTCTAAAGGGCAAATTCTACATCTAATTCAAAAAGTACAAGGGTGTTCACCCCATGCTGCCAAAAATTCCTGGCTTCTTCAAATACCCCATGGGCTAATTGCCTCTTTTAATTCTGTGGCAACTCATATAAAATATGCATGAGTGTCCTTATGCTTGTCACAAGAGAACTTTAAATTCTTTTTAGCAATTGTTTTCTCTTATATGTGTTTATGAGTTTGCCTTTGGATATTTTTTATGATTTTGAAAGACCATTTCGCTTGCCCTGAGAGTTCTAACCCATTACCAAAGATTTTGGAAGAGCATTTCGTATTTTTGTTGGTCTTAGAAGGTTGTTGAGATATTGGGCTTATGGAATGAGCCTTCTTAGTTACTACTACTATTTTCTTTTTTTGAAGTAACATTTTAACCAGTTTATTGTTGTTTTAAACTAAAAAATATTATATTCGTGTTTTTTTGTTTGTTTATTAAGATACGGTTAGAGGTAGTTAAGATTTCATGCGTTTGTTTTTCTCTATTCATTAAAGACGAATAAAAGGTCAAAAAATCTTACTAAACTAGATATTGAGGGAGTGTTTTAACACCTTTTAACGTCTCATAACTATGTTTTTTTCTCTTTTTAATCATTTTGTATTTCTTTTTTCTTGTTTTGAATTTTCCATTCGTATACACAATACTTTTAAAGAAAATCACCGCGTATTTTTTGTTAAATAAAAAATGTAAAAAAGGATATTAGTTATGGGTAACAGCAGTATTGAAACGTTAAATCATAACCAAACACATTTTGACAAAGTTGAGAATGTTTACGATCCCCTTATTAAACGAGTTACCCATGTAGATCACCCATCTAACCACAACCATAACCCGTTTATTATTGTGTCGATGTCAAGTCGTGATTTGTGATGGGAGAAAATGTTTCATTAATAATCCAACAAATTCGGAAATTTTTATACAAAAACAAAAACACAAGTATCCGAGTCGATTCGTTTTCTCACTTTACTCATATTAAGATGGAATCATATTTAGACATTTTAACCATAAATTCAAATGTTTGAATCAGATTCAAATTGTAATTCTTAAAAAATTCTACATCCACCCCAAAAGTACAAGGGTGTTCACCCATGTGCCCCAAAAATTCCTAGTTCTTTAAATACTCCATACGAATCGCCTCCTTGAATTCTTGGGCAACTCTCATAAAATTGTGACAAGTGTCCTTATGCTTATCACAAGAGTACTTTTAAATTCTTTTAGAAACTGTTTTCTCTTATATGTGTTTAAGAGTTTGCCTTTTGGATATTTTTATGATTTTGAAAGACCATTTCGTTTGCTTGTAGAACTCTAACCCATTACCAAATATTTTGGAAGAGCATTTCGTATTTTCGTTGGTCTTAGAAGGCTGTTGAGATATTGGGCTTTTGGCATGGGCCTTCTTAGTTACTACTACTATTTTCTTTTTTTGAAGTAACATTTTAACCAGTTTATTGTTGTTTTAAACTGAAAAATATCATATTCGTTTTTTTTTTGTATATTAAGATACGATTAGAGGTAGTTCAAATTTCATGCTGCTTGTTTTTCTCGATTCATTAAAGAGGTAATAAAAATTTGGGGTGAAAACTCTTACTAAACTAGATATTGAAAGTGTTTTAACACCTTTTAACGCCTCGAATCTTTGTTTTTTCTTTTTAATCATTTTGTATTTCTTTTTTCTTGTTTTGAATTTTCCATTCATATACAAAATACTTTTAAAGAAAATCACATATTTTTTGTTAAATAAAAATGTAACAAAAAAATTAGTTATAGGTGTGACACAGTATTGAAACGTTAAATCATAACCAAACACATTTTGACAGGTTGAGAATGTTTACGATCCCCTTATTAAACGAGTTACCCATGTAGATCACCCATCTAACCACAACCATAACCCGTTTATTATTATGTCGATGTCAAGTCGTGATTTGTGATATGAGAAAATGTTTCATTAATAATCCAACAAATTCGACATTTACTTTTATACAAAAAAAATACTACGTATATAAGGTTAGATCAGATTTTCAGCCTCTTACTCACATTAAAGATGGAATCATATTTAGACATTTTAACCATAAATTCGTGATGTTAGAGATGATTCAAATTCAGAATTTCTTAATGGAGCCAAATTCTACATCTACCCCAAAGTACAAAGGGTGGTAATTTCACCCCATGTGCCCCAAAATTCCTAGTTCTTCAAATACCCATGGGCATCTGTCTCCTTGATTTCTTGGAGCAGCTCACAAAATTGTGACAAGTGTCTTATGCTTAACAAGGGAACTTTTAAATTCTTTTTAGCAATTGTTTTAAACGCTATATGTTTAATATGAGTTTGCCTTTTGGATATTTTTATGATTTTGAATGACCATTTCGCTTGCTCAGAAGAATTCTAACCCATTACCAAAGATTTTTGGAAGAGCATTTCATATTTTACGCTTGTCTTAGAAGGTCATTTGTTGAGATATTGGGCATTTGGCATGGGTCTTCTTAGTTACTACTATTTTTTTTTTGTGAAGTACCATTTTAGTTTATTGTTGTTTTAAACTGAAAAATATCATGTTCATGTTTTTTTTGGAATATTAAGAGACGATAAGAGGCAGTTAAGATTTAGATCGTTGTGTTTTCTCTATTCATTAAAGAGGTAATAAGATGCTGAAAACTCTTACTAAACTAGACATTGATGGGTGTGTTAACACCTTTTAACATCTCGTAACTTTGTTTTTTTTTTCTCTTTTTAATCATTTTGTATTTCTTTTTTTTCTGTTTAGAATTTTCCATTCGTATACAAAATACTTTTAAAGAAAATCACCCCGTATTTTTTGTTAAATAAAAAATGTACAAATGGATATTAGTTATGGGTGGCAGTCAGACAGAATGCTAAGCGTTAATCATAACCAAACACATTTTGACGGGTTGAGAATGTTTACGATCCCCTTATTAAACGAGTTACCCATGTAGATCACCCATATAACCACAACCCGTTTATTACTATGTCGATGTCAAGTCGTGATTTGTGATGGGAGAAAAAATTTCATTAATAATCCAACAAATTCGAGGACATATTTTAATACAAAACAAACGAAGTTATATATGAGTGATTCAGATTTTCAACCTTCTTATTCACATTAAGATGGAATCATATTTAGACATTTTAACCATAGATTCAGATGTTGGAATCAGATTCAAATTCATAATTTCTTAAATAAACAAACAACACCTAAACTTTATTTCAAGTTCTAACCTAATTAGTAATGATCCAGATTCTTAGACATCTGCCATTCCTTGTCAAAGAAACAAAAAAGACAACTTAACCAAAAGACCCATGCCCTAGTCACTCTCAGTTTTGTATTAATGGGTTTAAAATCTAGACCTTATAAAGACATCAGATGTCTAACTAGTAATCAATGCGCCACTTTGATTGTGGTTTGAAAAATAGAACTAAAACTCTTTTTTTGCCAAAAAGTCTTTTTGTCTTAGAGTTACTTCTTGTTTGAGAATGTTCGCTAACCAAATTGTTTTAGGTTCAATATTGCTCAAACGTGTGAATATGATATGTTGTGTATATATTGTCAGATAGTTAGTTAAAAGATAAAAATAAAAAATAAAAAAACAACAAACTTTTAACAAAATGTAAAGGACCAACATAATGTATAGCACAAACTCAAAGGGTCTAACATAAGTGTAACATATTGGATTTCACAAGCACATAAACAAACTCAATATGGGCGTATAATTTAGATGGTTTAGAGAGAGAAAGTGGGATATTCTAGAAAGAGAAACTCTTGGAAGGTTAGATTCCACAAAGAACATCCAATCCTCTACCTTGCAAGGTAGAGGGTATTTATAGGTTACAAACTAAACGACCTCCCCACGGCCGTGGATCGTGGTATACAATGGGTAAAGACCCGTCCTTCCTCCACGGTGTTGTACTTGACTAAATCTAAGCTAATCACTTACTAACAACTAACATAATAAATGATATGTCTATGAGCTAACTTAAGCTAGATTATACTTGGGGTGACCGATGCTTTACAATAGAATTTTCAATTCCTAAAAATCTCCCCCTAAGGGAGGTCACCCCATGAATTACATTGTGAATCCTAGCATTCTAAGAAATCTTCAGTTTTGAGCTCGTAGACTTCACTTCATCAAAGTATTCAAACTATGTGCTTCTGAGGTGATTTCATCATTGTTCAACTACAATGTATGTTTAAATTGGAGGTTATTGAGTCGATCCACCTTGATGACCTTTGAGCATTATTAGAGATCATCACCACAAGAAATCTCAGATCACCCATTGTTGTGTTGCTAGCATATGTTGTTGTGACATTTGGACCGACATGCTCACATTACGATCATGATTTCTTCTTATCGAGTAGCGGAAGTTTTCATTGATTCATGATATTGGCAGAAGCATGGAGTGATAATATCAGAGTCATTGATGCACTAATCATGATTTCTTTAGATATGAATGTGTTGTGTGAGCATGCGGCTATGGATTGACCGCTTCATTCAATCACCATTGCAACGCGTCGGGTGTACGCATAAAACAGCGATTAGCAATAAAGCGTCGAAAGTGTCTTTGATCACTTTTGTTGAATTGAGGTACACGCCCACGGTTCCCGCTGATCAAGTACAAGTACTTCTGTGATCGTATAATTCCAAAGAATTTCCTTGGCGAGGTTTTAGCGGTGCTCTATTTGCTGTTCTCAAACCTAACGCCTCAAAGAAGACAACACGGAGTGAGTGAACCAGCGAAATGATAAGATTCAGCGATTGATGAAAAGAGATTTGAAAAACAATCGTGTCTTGCTCAATAGAAATTGTTTTTGCAATACAACGAAGGTTTTAATGAAAATCAATTATCAATCATAAACACCTTTTATTTTGAGAAATAAGTACACACGATCGATGCTAAAGAAAAGAGTTTTAAGCACAACAACCGTTTTTCAAAGGTATCCGTCAATCCATAACTCGAACCGGATTGATTCAAAAATTGAATCGCCCATTGTTTCGTTCATTTGTCACATGGTTAATCTATTGAATAGATCTCACATGCCACCTACCAGAGCTTGTTTGATGTTGGCTCCAGAAGGCTTTCCATCTTCATTGTGAATATGTATTCATATCACTCAGATGTTCTGGCAATACCTCAAGGATAATACGTAGGACTCATAAGATACAATCTCTCTTTCCACATTGTGTGAAACAGAGAGTTTTCATTAAAAGTGTCCTAATGAGATTTATTGATGATCTCGTGGCTCTAGACTCAATTGTGCATATTTGGTTCCTATGCCGGAGACTAGGGAGAGGGTCTCCTTCTTCAATATCAACAATCTCTAAGAGAAAGTCGATAGATTATGCCGGTTCCCCGTGAGAATGAAACAAGTCCTTTTAAGAGGAACTTGAGTGGTTTGGAAAGTTGAAGTGCAGTGCGTCACTGGTTCCATGACGTCTTGTCTTCAATACCGATGTTACCTTGGTAACCACCAATAGTATATGAATTGAACCCGGTTTATGCCCTAAGGTTGAATTATTGGAGGGCTATTTCTTTTCACCCTTTTCACATTCAATTCTTTTTCATTCTTCAACCCTTCAGTGCTTACCGAGACTTCATAACTAGAACCTTGTTGGGTTTATTCCTCAGACTAGCTCAGTCTCAGTTTGCACTCTTCCCATATCTCACTTTTCTCCTTTTATCATCATACCTAAGGACTTCTACACTAACTAGTGGATTGTCCCTGGGTAGATCCCTCCGGATTCTGGCGGATCTTGGGAACTAATACCTAACCTAACCATCCTTATATCACCATGCATAAATTAAATTGGTGGGTCTTTTGGTATTGTTCTTCTTCCTTGAAACCAATATAAAAATCATTTGGAAAAACAATCAAGGTACTTGTGATACGAGATCAAAACATTTTGTACCTTAATAGTTTTGATCATTTAGAAATGCTTCCCCTCAACATGTGCATATGATTTTGAAATTGTTTAGCACATGGAGGCTAGAGTTCTTTGAAATAATTTCTTGATCACAATTTCAGTAGGAAAAGCCATTTGATTTTCTTGGTAAATTCTCCCCTCAATATGTGCGTAGAATATTTGAAATCATTTTATCACATAGAGGAAAGAGTTTTTTGAAGTACTACGACGATTACCAAACATTTAGAAACCATTTAACACACAATCAAGGTACCTTATGTAAAAGCATGGAAAACTTTGTACCTTGAAGGTTTGAATTTGTTTTGAAATGCTCCCTCTTAATATATGCTTCGAGATTCGAAAATATTTTAGCACATATTAGAGAGCAGTATGCACTTTGAGACAAAAATGGTCATATTTTATCATCTTTCATATTTATATCACATTTTCTCCCCCGATCAAAAATTTCAAATCCTTTGAGATTTTGGATCTCAAGTGATTTAAATATGTATGAGACAAAAACATTTGTTGGAGAAAAATGTGTCCAATTTTATATGATCGAAGTGGACAACAGAAGTTCCCTTTTTAGAATCAAAGGGAAACCACAGTACATAACCTAACACTATTACATGCATTATAGTTGTTCATAGTTTCTACACCACATTTTACATATAAATAATACAAAACAGAAACTACTTCCGGAAGATGTCTTCATTCAGTTCTTTGAAGTAGTTTGTAATGACCTTCACGAAGTCTACCACTAACAAAACTTTCAAGGCTACGGAAGATCATTCGAGTCTTAAGTCTTCGCCTGATTGCAGCAATGAAATCTTCACACCTCTTTAAGTCCTCATCGCACTGAATTTTGTTTTGTTCCACGGCTTGATCAACTCACGATTTCTTTCACTGAGTTCAATTCTTCTTCGACCATCTTGAGAGTACCATCGCTGAATTTGTAGAGCTCGCACAATCTCATCAAGATGCGAGTCCGTTACTGTCGTGGAAGAGGATGGCTCTGGGGGTGTCAAGCACTCTATAGTCGCGGACAAATTCATGTCCTTTGGCATCCCATTGTGGCCTTGTTAAATTGACCGAGTCCGGGTAGCTTTCCATCCCAATTTGAAAGTCCTCAACCCGCTTTGGATGACTAAGCCTCTGATCCAAAGATTGATGCGGTGGCGAGAGAGCTTTTCTTTTCACGAAAGCGTAGGTGTTCAAGGTGTCCTTGGAGGTTCAAAAGATAGAGATCTTCAAAGTCACTGGCTGAGATGTTTAAAGTCGTTTTCTTCAATAACATGATCCTTCTTGTCCGCTCTTCAAAGAACAATCTTCTTAAGGTAATCATAGCCATAGATTTGGAAGATCTCTACACTGACAACACTTAAAATTCACACCTTGGATCGAACGACTCTGCGACTCTTATTGGCACTATGTCTATCAATGTAGAATTGCTTCTTCTTGAACCACCAATGAGAATTTCCATATGAGCCTTGATGTCATATACTTGTTCTTTGTGCCTGAATGATCCGGAACCATCTGCTTAAGGCCTTGATCGAGTAGGTAGCAACTTTCATCTTTGAGATTGATAAGGTGGTCTTCTTCGATGAGTATGAGCACAAAGATAGTCCAGGTCATGGTTGAATAAGAACTCGATCTGAGGCCCGATAGTCATTTGTCGGAGTTCACCACCAAGAGGAAGGGGCCTGTTCACATTGAATCGACCAATCTCTCCACCGACTTGATCATTCAAGATCTTGTGGCATTCTTCCATCTGGTATTGAGTGATTGGCATCCAATGGAACACCTTGACAATTTCAAAAGCAGGTCCTTCAAGATCCTTCGGAGTGATAGATGAAATTCCCTTCTTTTCACAAAACCACTTCATAAAGCTACCCATATCTCCAGTGATGTGCAAAAGAGAGTCTTCATCCGGGCTTCATAGTTATTTGTGATATTTGATGCCCAGCTTGTTATCGAATCATCATGTTAGACTCGATGGACCATGAAGGTTCTGGAGTATCGTCTCTTCGGTGAACCAGCTTTGAATTGTGTCCTTTGAAGGTGCCACTCTAGAGGTGTTAGAGCGTTCTCCGATCACGTATGTATCAAACCATTCATCTTCAGACGGCAGGAATATGCTTGGTGGATGCATCTTCATCTGATTCGACTCGCCATGACATACGACTCTTCATGAAACATTTGATCTTCAGGAATTGAAGAGACTGTGGGAGTGAACCTTGAATCAACCGTTGTCCAAGTTGTAGATTTCTTAGCCCCATTCTCCGGATGAACTGGTTGATTGGGAGGTTTTTGGTGGTGATGATGGTGGTTGTGGTGGAGGTGTAGAGGTTGTCTTAGAAGATCCACCGACTCCTGAAGTTCCAGACCCCAGTTGGAGGCGGGGAGGAGGAGGAGGATCTTTAGGACCTTTAAGCAATGTCTCCAACACCATGGTCCTCCTTTTCTTCTTAGCTTCTCTTTCTCCAATGTCCTTCAAGAACTGTTCATGATTGTCGTGCCTAATTGATTCTTCGAGAGCCTCATATAGCTTCTTTTGGACCTCATGCTTATGCTCGTTAGCCTTCATACATCTTATCGAGAAAGTACGACTCTCATATCTGCAATAGGAAGATCTTTGAATCGTCTAAGCAGTGGAGCTTCCATTGCCCATTCCACGATTCTAACTTCTCGCTTCAATGGCATCTGCAACCCCTTCATCACAGTTGAGGTGCTCCAACCTATAGACACGATTCTCGAGGGCATTAAAGGATTTTGGAAGTTGTCTTTCAAGTGCTTCAATTCTTTTCACTACTTTGTCGAGCAATTGATCAGATGTAAGTATTTGAGGTGGTGAAGCTGGTGGAGTTTCCATGTCGAAAAGTAACCACCGGTTCAATGGATAGATCCTTAGCGATTCGGTGGTGGAAGGGTTTTGCAATAGAAGGTGCTGACATAGGTGGAATGGTTGAAGTGTCTTGTTGAATATCGACAGTAAACATGGATTGGGCTTCCTCTTTATCATTATCTTGCTTTAGAAGCCTCAATATCTATGGGTTTGTCATTTAAGAATTGATCACCGAAAGAGAGGTCTGTATCTAGGTTCTTCAATGAAGATAGAGAACCTGTAGATAGATTTGGTTCTTCCATGTGCATGGTCTCATCTGATCTTGACTCAAGGTTCTCCTGTGAGTCTTTATGCAACATGTCATCAACATTTTGATCAGACTGGGTATCACTTGATGCAGAGAGTTTCTTGTTGTGCGACACTTTCTTTTCCAACCCAGATTGTTCTTGAGCCGAAGAGGATTCAACACTTCTTTTCTTCAGCTCAAATTGAGTGGTAGTTCTTGATGGTGAAGTGGAGATGGTCGGAAGCATGTGAGCGCTTGTTCTCATCTACACCCAATCCCTTTCCCTTTGTCTTGTGTGATTGGAGTTGTATGGCGTGGCTCAGGGTTCGAGTTCTCTTAGCACAATACCTCCAACTGGTGCACTCAAATTCTGACTTTCTAGACTTTGCTTGATTCCAAGTTGCGAGGCGATCATCTTCATCAATCAACGTTGTGTTACCCCTCGAAACCTCAGTTTCCTCAACGCTTTCTTTTTCCACTTCCTTCTTCTTTCTTTTCTACTTCTGGGTTGTGGTGTCAGTAGGTTGTGACCTTTTAAGTCTCTCTTTTAGGAAGAGCAAGATATGAATTTTTGATTTTGATCCGAGGTAGACTTGGCTGATTTGGTTTGTGGTGGAGTGGGAGAGACATCAACATTTACAGAGGATCCGAAGCCCTTTCTTGTACAATTTAAAGTGATCCGCCTTCTTAATATCGCAGTGAGAAGAGTATCGAGGAATTGGCAGCTCCAAAGATCTCTTTATCCATACCTTTAGCAACATACTTAAGGTTACCTGCAACAAATTCATCCTTGGCATTATGAAGGATTGATTCACCCTAGGATTGAAATTGTGGGTCTCATGTTGCAAGTATTGGATGAAAAGCTTCGAGAATCTGATGCTAGGAATCACAAGTTTGTTTACTTTCTTTCGTCCCCGAGCTTTATTCGAAAGTTTGTTCTCAGAGATAAATGTGTTCATTGACAACGAGAATTCTTCCTGATCGTTCGATACATTTACATTCACCCCATTGACGATACCCCATAGGATTTGCAAGATGGGAATCCTTACTTTATCAAACCCCTATGTTTTGCCGATAAGCAAAGTTGAGAACTGTAGTCATTGCTCTCGTGGTTGATACATGTGTCCGTGATGATGTCGAAGCCCTTAATATGCCAACTTGATAACCCAACCAATCGAAAGACTATTAGCTCTTCTACACTAGGTGGAGGTTCAGTTAGTATGGTGGGGTTACGAGGTGTGATTCCAAAGGCCTTGCTTTGAGAATATCGAATTAATTACAAATTCTTTATCATCCAGTTTGCAGGAATATTGAGCCGTGATTTTGTCCCATTCAATGGTGTTCCAAAATTGTTGTATGTAAATGGTGGGAATTGTGCATTGCTTGGTAAGCAATAGCGAAGAAATTTGTGTTTTGAGGATATCAATAGACTTTAAGGGTTGGATTTTGTTGCAACTTTTGCATGTCCACATAAGCTTACTTTTCCCAATCTCTACCCATTTATCTTCAGGAAGGATCTCGTTGTCGTAGTACTTTGGGTGGAGCAGAAGATGAAAGGTTCTGAGACGAGGTTGTGTTTGCCATTGAAAATCTAAAGATACACACATACAATAACAATGATTGAAAGCATGTTAGTTTAGATATGGTTAGTTAAACAACATTGGATCCAACCTCATGACATAGACACAGCAAGTAGCAAATTTGACAGAGTTCCCGTAATCAGATTGAAATAGATTGAGTGGCATTAGAAAGTTTTCAAGGTAACTGCTTTATATGACACAGTTTTCAAGAGACAAGTTGATTTTGAATCAAATTATTTAAAAACACAGTTACTAGGAAATAATATCATGAGACAAGATACTATTATGGAGATGTTATAAGATTATTTGAAACAAGTTGTGAAACCAAGTTGCCACAGGAGAAACCAAGTACACATTTGCTCAAACAATATATGTTATAGCAAGTTAAGCTAAGAGTATGTTTGTCAATACAAGTCGCTACAGAAAACCTGAATCAAGTTAGCTAACATGAAATTACACTAGCAAGTCGCCTTAAAATAATTTAATAAACCAAGTCGCCACTTGAAAATTGAACCGACAAGAAGTCGCTAGACTTGTAAGAACCAAGTCGCTATCAAAAATGATAGGACCAAGTCGCTACAAGTTTAACAAGTTGTAGGACTTGTAAGTACAAGTCGCTACCAACATTGATAGTGATAAGTAAGTACGAGTTACTTAGGTAAGTCGCTAAATAAGTATAAGCAAACTAACTCGCTACCAAGAATATTGGTAAGTCGCCACCAAAAACACACAAACCAACTCGCTACGAAGAACACATCTAAGTCGCTATCAAGAACATTTCAACATAATCATTCCAACTCGCTACGAAGAACATATCTAAGTCGCTATCAA
Source organism: Chrysanthemum makinoi (assembly GCA_910596185.1). Classification (NCBI taxonomy): domain Eukaryota; kingdom Viridiplantae; phylum Streptophyta; class Magnoliopsida; order Asterales; family Asteraceae; genus Chrysanthemum; species Chrysanthemum makinoi. Next base: position 257,509,378 of record OU343217.1, read on the forward strand.
GAACATTATCATATCCACGCAAAACTACAAAGTCCAATCAATATCCTAACACGCACAGATCGCTACCTATAGCAAATACAATCCACGACAAACACAAACAAGTACACACGACCCTATCACAACATATTCAATAGCAAATACAATATAACTCGAATCCATTAACACAACACAAAAAGTCTCAAGCCATTCCTAAAGAGCCAAAACATACAACATATGCCTGTTAAGTGATTCCATTAGTGCGAATCCATTTACCAACCTAATAGAGGGGATCAAATGATGAGGTTCAGTTGCGCGGTGGGAAACTGTAATGGAAGCAGAGTTATCATAGCATCTAAATCATATGTTTGGAAGTAAAATAATAGATACTACACATACCAAGTCGCTAGGATGAATAAAACGCACGAGAGAGAGAGAGAGAAGAGAGAAAAATCTTTTTGATATTTTGAAAATGAAAAAGAAACTGTAAGTCGCTAGGGTAAAGGGATAAACATTTACAAGAATACCAACATGACACTTTCGGTCCCTGTAGTTTTGAGACTCGTCAAGTAAGTCGCTAGCAAAGAAACAACCAAGTCGCTAGGGGTTTACACAGCAAGTCGCTAACATATCTTCTTGTGTATACTAGACATTTACAGTCCATAAACTTATCAGATTGCAAACTAGCACATAGCACACATAGCATAATTAAGATGACATAATAGGATAAGCAACCATTGTGCATATATAAACGAGATAACTTGTAAAATTCTCCCCCTCAATCAATGTCACCAAAGACCATTGATTGAATTAACCCCACCCGTTATAAAACAAGAATATATCATTTGTTCGAACTTCATCTATGATCCCGTGTCATTATTGAACGGAATTTCTAGGACCGTAGATGTTATCGATAACAAATGATATATCCTTTATTAGTTTGAGGAAAAATGACTAAAATTATGAATTAAAAAAATGATAATTAATTAATTTTTTTTTGAAATAATTTGTACACAGATATATAAGAGCGAGTCCTGATTCAAGTTGAATAGGAGTCAAAGTACGAGGTACATCAATTCTGGCAAGCTATAACTCTTGAGTGAGCACTATTCATTTCTGATGGAAACCAAGTCATGAAGTTCTTGATTGAATTGAGCATTGTACCTGAAAAAGACTGAGAATACATTGCACTAGAAGCACACGTAGAATTGCAAATGGATGAGTTAGTGACATGAGTAATCTCACTATTGGATGTTTCACAGTTTGATCTAGGCGTATCATTAGTAGAGATCCCTTTAGGTTCAATATTCTTGAAGAGTTTTCCTGTGGGCATCCACTTAAGGCAAGATCTAGGTATGTAAGTCAGTTTGGATCCTGTAAACTTAAATAGTCTGCCAGTGGGAATCCATTTGAAACAGCTGCTAGTAGATTTGGATGTAGGCATTTTCCCTTTTTGAATATTGGTCCTTTTGTAATTATTGGGTTTCTTAGGGGATTGATCTACCATTTGATGCTTCTTATGAGAAGTAGATGAACTCCTAGTATTCCTGATCATAGAACTTTGAACATTAACCCGAGGTTTGTTATTCATCATATCGGAACGAAGTAGAAGTGACTAGTTTTGTCCAAGCGGTATTCATCAACTTGGGAGGCAAGCCTAGATTTCGATGGTTTAAATCTTTCAGGTTCTAAAAGCATTCTACGCCTAACTACGGTATATTTTGAGTTGTTCTGAACAGTTGACTTTCCCAAGGTCGATGGTTTTGCAAACTTAGTGTTCACCCTATTTCCAATAGATTTCCTAAGCTCATTTTTTAAGGCAACAATATTGAAGCTCTTATCCTGAATTTGGGCTTTGAGGGCATCAATGTCAGCCAAAAAGGAATTTGTTTGATCTATCAACTTGGAATCGTTCTCTAATAAGTTCTTTCTTAAGGACTCATTTTCTCTTAATAAGTTGGATACACATAAAGCCAATTCATCATTCCTAGATTTAAGCTTACTACTCACCTCATGGTTAGAATTGCTCATCCTAAGATTGCATTTCTTATGCAGATCTGAGAGTTGACATTTCAGATTGTACATGGTTGAATCTTTGTCTGAATCTGGGTTTTAAGTGATTAATTTCAAAAATTCTTGAAATTGCAGGGAATTCGGATTAATGCAAGATTTTGTAGCACGAAAACTTTCTTCCTTTTGTTGTATTGCAATTTCAGGGAAATACAATGTTTTTCAAGAATTGAGTATTTGTTTGAAAGTTCATCATAAAACCCTTTTTCTACCATGTCATTTGTTTTAAAGATTTTAGATTCAGACTCAACCAAGACATATTTATTGATATCATATTCAAAGATAGGGTCAGCAAAGGTACCTCAATGCATGACACGTGTTCACTTGTTGGTATGGCATCACGTATTCACCTCATGCATAACAGACTTACTTGACATGCAAGCAATTTCAAGCTTTTCGGACTCGAGCCTTTGTGTTCAAGATGCCAATTACATCATTCATTTTGTTTCAAATTCCGCAGCGATCGGCAAGATCAGATCATCCGCTCTTTCAACCGATCCATTACTCAAAATATCACAATTTTCCTTTACTTTTCCATGACACTCATTCAACTCATTCAAATAATCATTCCTTTGAGCAGCATCCTTAATGTACACTTCCATACTATTCATAAGTTGGATATATGTGTTGATGAACTCATGAATTTCCATTCCAGGTGTTTTCTTGAATGAAATTCCACCACGTGTTGATCAAAGTCAGTAGAATATTCCCCTTTGATAAATGGCTGAAATTGGTTGTAGATAACTTGAAGTGCAAAGATTAGAATCATCAATTAATACCTTCTCATTGGTAATTTGAAGCTTCAGTTGTTCTAAGTTTAGAAACACAACCTTTTCAACGAGGTAAGTCTTGCGGAAGAGAGCACCGCATGTTCGACCCATAAGAGTGGATAACAGTTGTGTGAGGTGCTGATGAAGTAATTGAAACGGCTTAATGTTGCATTCCGAATGCTTTGCATCATGGGTCATTGATAGGTGTGATTCTTTGAAGTTTGAGTCGGAAGGTGAAGAGTTTTGATCATAATCAGTAGAATCAATCAAGGTAGGACATTCGAATGCAACCCCATTGTTTCATTGGTGAGGTATCGTAAAGTTCAAGCACTTTGGAGATAAAAGGGTCGTGATGTAAGACATTGGGGTGGACGAAGTATCTGCCGCATGAACGCCCTCGCCTAAAGTAGAGATGATTGTAGGCAAGTTGGTAGACATGTTGACAGATAACACAGGATTTTATAACTCAATGATTAAACCGGGAAATAGATTCTTTCACGGGATTTTACTAAATCAAGAGAAAACCGTATTACACACAAAAGTCAACCAAGTCGCTAAGAATCCTTGAACCAAGTCGCTAAGTAATAACAAGACAAGTCTCTAAGTTCCAAATCACTACTAATTTTGACAGCAAGTCGCTATGCACCAAGTCGCTAAGATGTCAAGTCGCTAAATAGCAACTCGCTAAGGTCCAAATCGCTAACACCAAGTCGTTACGAAACTTAAAGAACAAGTCGCTATCAAAATTGAAAGCAAGTCGCTACCTTACCAAGTCGCTACCAGTAGTGGAGAATCCACTAAGTGTACTGCTTGTCGGCTTGTCTCAAAAGGCAAGTCGCTATGACCAAGTCGCTACCAAAACACACTACAACTCGCTACCTTATCAAGCAAGTCGCTACCATGAAATTCACTCCGAGAGCCAAGTCGCTACCAAGAAAAACTTTAAAAACACACTTTTCAATCCAAAACAAGCTCAACCACAGTGATTCAAGCTTACCAAATCAAAACCCAAGCACATACAATGATTCTAAACACAAAAGTACACCCAAAATTCAACCTTTAACACTAGAGATGAACCAAATGATGCAACAACCACTAAACTTTTTCAAACTCAAAAACCATCCAAAAACCACTAGAAATCCAAGGATATGTAAGAGATGATCTAACCATGGCTCTTGATACCATTTGTAACATATTGGATTTCACAAGCACATAAACAAACTCAATATGGGGGTATAATTTAGATGGTTTAGAGAGAGAAAGTGGGATATTCTAGAAAGAGAAACTCTTGGAAGGTTAGATTCCACAAAGAACATCCAACCCTCTACCTTGCAAGGTAGAGGGTATTTATAGGTTACAAACTAAACGACCTCCTGACGGCCTGTGGATCAGGTATACAATGGGTAAAGACCCGTCCTTCCTCCACGGTGTTGCACTTGACTACATCTAAGCTAATCACTTACTAACAACTAACATAATAAACGATATGTCTACGAGCTAACTTAAGCTAGATTATACTTGGGGTGACCGATGCTTTACAATAGAATTTTCAATTCCTAACAATAAGTACATAACAGAACACTATGACAGTCTCCTAATTTTCTTATGATCCAACACAACATTTCAAGAAAAAACAGTTGACCACAATACTAAATCATGTAACAAAATCAATCTTTACTCAAATCCCTTAAAAACCCAACAATTTTACATAAAACCCATTTCAATTTCTATAAATTTCCCTCCAAAAACTTGTTTAAAATCATTAATCATGTATCAAATATCAACCCTAATTAGTATTTTCTTGATGCTAATAGTAATCTCAGTTTCAGCTTCATTTTATGATCATAGGTACAATGTAGGAGATAATGTTCCTTTGTTTGCTAACATTGTTGGTCCTTTGAATAATCCCAGGTTAGTACTTTGTTGTTTTTTTTTTTTGTTAAGTTTGTGTTTAATTAGTATAAGTTTTATGTGAAAGATTATTGATTTTTGGTGTGATTTTGATTGATTTGATGAGAATTTGAATACCCATGTAGAAAGCTGCTTGATTTTGTATTATTTGTATGTTTTTGGTTAATTTTGAGTTTAGTTAGCAGAAAAGTTGTGTGAAATGTTATTGATTTTGGTGTGATTTTAGGTTGGTTTGATTAGGATATGAATACCCATATCGAAAGTTGGTTAATTTTGATGAAGGTATTTCAAATTTTGTTTTTGAGTTTGAAAGAAGTTTTTTTTGAAGTTCGAATTGCAAGATTTGTGCTCGTTATGTCGAAAACATTGATAATTTGACTATATGGGGAGTATTAAGACCATAAACATCAAGGAGATAAGTACATTGCAGATTCATGTTATCGTTCTTTGAGATTAAAAGTTCAAGTGTTGGGTCGGGCCGATAAGGAATGTGAAGTACTTTTTTCTAATCAAACCATGCGCTTGATGCTTGCCACAACTAATGCAAGGAGGCCATAGAATGATCGGTGATCACAACAGTGTTTCTAATCATTTATAGCGGTTATTTGCTTTGATTAGATACAGATTGTTCCTTATTTGTCATTATCATGATTTCTTAAATTTTTTGTGTAGGAAAAATATGCACAAAATGGAGTTCGAAGAGAACAAGCTCGAGAACGATAGAAAATCGTAACAAAGTTTCAATGTCACTCAAAACCATTGTCTATATTAGAATCAAAACTCTTGCTTTTAGATTTATCCTTTTATGACTAAAATTAATAGCATCCAGCAAAAATAAACAGATGCTGCTTTTTTAGTGTTAACATAGCATAGTATCTCTAATTAATATAATGATAAAACTTGAAGTCCTTTTAAGGTTCCTTCAAAAGGTTTAAATCGGTACGGAAACCCTGACTTGTGCACCTTTTAGGTGTCGACTAACCATTCCCCAAAACTAAGCCCCTGTTACAGTGACCTTTCTAGTGACCTTTTAAGGTTTATACTTATGTTCTAAAAAAGAATCTATTTTGTAAAAGAATTCTAATTTATTTCAAGATGAGGTTGGAGAATAAAACTCGCTAATTTTTTTATAGAAAAGAAAAAATAGTATAGGCTATTTTGTGAGCAAAAACAATGATTGAAAAAAAAAACGCATTTCTTTCGGTTACAAGAGAACTTTTTGTTAGGAATTAGAAATTCCATAGTGAAGTGTCGGTCACCCCATATATAATCTAGCATAAGTTAACTCGTAGACATTACTTTATTTACTAGTTATTTAGTTAGTTATTTAGTTTAGTGCAACACCGTGGAGGACGGATGGGTCTTTACCCACTGTATGCCTGATCCACAGTCCGAAGGAGGACGTTTAGTTTGTAACTATAAATACCCTATACCTCTCAAGGTAGAGGGTTGGACCTTTCATTCTAATATAACCTTCTATGTTTTCTTTCACTTTCTCTCTCTACAAAGGCTCCCATCCTACTTTCTCTCTCTAATACCTCTAAACCATACGCTCCATATTTGTGATTGATTGAGTGTTTGGGAAATCCAATATGTTACAAATGGTATCAAGAGCCATGGTTTGATCATCTCTCTTACATATCCTTGGATTTCTAGTGGTTTTAGATGGTTTTTAAGTTTGAGAAAGTTTAGTGGTTTTTGCATCATTTGGATCATTTCTTGTGTTAAAGTTTGAATTTTGAGAGTACTTTTGTGTTTAGAATCATTGTATGTGCTTGGGTTTTGATTTGAAAAGCTTGAATCACTGTGGTTGGCCTTGTTTTGGATTGAAAAGTGTGTTTTTGAAGTTTTTCTTGCTAGCGACTTGTCTCTCGTAGTGTTTTTCTTCGTATCGACTTGCTTCAATAATTGTTAGCGAGTTGTAGAGTTAATTGTTAGCGACTTGAGCCTAGCGACTTGTCTATTGAGACAAGCCCAACAAAACGCATACAAGTTAGTGGATTCTCCACTACGGCTAGCAACTTGGTTAGGTTAGCGACTTGCTTTCAATTTTGTTAGCGACTTGTACTTTGTATTCTCAGCGACTTGGTGTTAGCGACTTGGATCTTAGCGAGTTGTTCTTTAACAACTGGACTGTGTCTTAGCGACTTGACATTATAGCAAATTGTGTCTAGCGACTTGGTGCTTAGCGACTTGATTTCATAATTCTTAGCGACTTGGTGCTTAGCGACTTGTCTTCATAATTCCTAGCGACTTGGTGTTATGGTTCTTGGCGAGTTGTTTTGTTGGCGACTTGTCTTTATAGAAATTTGGTGAATTGATGCAAGTTACTCATATCTAATATCCATCAACACAATGTCCTACATCACTGACCCTTTAATCTCCAAAGTGCTTGAACTTTATGATACCTCACAGAACAATGAAACTGGTTGCTATTCTGAATGTTCTACCTTGATTGATTCAGCAATTTATGATCAAAACACTTCACAATCTAAGTCAAAATCTAATGAGTCTGTAACATATTGGATTTCATAAACACATAACAAACAATAATATGAGTCGAATTGTTTAGAGGTTTTAGAGAGAGAAAGTGGGAGCCTTTCTAGAGAGAGAAAGTGAAAGAAAACATAGAAGGTTAGATTAAGATGAATGAAAGGTTCAACCCTCTACCTTGGGAGGTAGAGGGTATTTATAGTTTTACATAATACGTCCTCCTAACGGACTGTGGATCAGGCATACAGTGGGTAAAGACCCGTCCTTCCTCCACGGTGTTACACTAAACTATTCTACGCTACTAATTAACTAATAAACTACTAAATAACGTAACTAACGACAAATCTACGAGCTAACATATGCTAGACTATAATTGGGGTGACCGACACTTTAACATGGAATTTCCAATTCCTAACAATCTCCCCCTAAGGGAGGTCACCCCATGATTTACATTTTGAATCCTAGCATTCTTTCTTTGTCTTTGTTCTTGAGCTCGTAGACTTGAATTCTTCACTTTCACAATCTTTGTGTTTTAGCAATGACTCTTCATAGTCCGCATATTTTGTACTTTTAGTGGAGGCCTTTAACTGATCCACATATTTGATGATCTTCGAAGCTTTTTCAAATCATCACCACAAGAAATCTCTCTCGATCATCCATAGTTGTGTTGCCTTCATGTGATGTTGTGACTTTTGGACCGACATGCTCACACTTTTGAATCATGACATCTTTCCATCGAGTAGCGGAAGCTTTTATCGGTTCAAGATATTTGCAGCAGCCAGCAGAACATAGTATAAAAATATCGAACCGGTTATGTAGATATGTACAAGTCATGATTTCTTCAATTAAGTGTGGATGCTGTGAGCATGCGGCTTTGGATTGACTCTCAATTCTGACAGCTGCAAATCGTCCCGAATGTACCTGCAAACAACAGTTAGCAATAAAACACACAAAAATGTCTTTGATCACTTTCGTTGAATTGAGGTACACGGCCCACGGTTCCCGTTGATCAACAAGTACTGCCGTGATCGGTAGGATTCCTAAGAATCTCCTTGACTTTCGCAGCTGTTCTAGCCGTTCTCAAACCGGAACGTCTCAAAGAAGACAACACGGAGTGAGTGAACCCGTGAATTGAGATTCACTAATTGATGAAAATGATTTGAAAACAATCGCTGCATCGCTTGAAGAAAGAGTTTTGCAGTACGACGAAGGTTTTATGAGAAAGATCAATTTTCAATCAAAAATACTTTTTATATTTGAAAAGAGTACACATTCGATGGGCTAGAGAAAAGAAGATTCGCACATCGAACGGTTTTTCTAAAAGTATTTTTCAATCAGAGATACTTTTTGAATTTGAAATATGAATACACATTCGACGTGCTAGAGAAAAGAAGGTTTGCACATCGAACGGTTCTTCCAAAAGTATTCGTCAATTCCAATCCTGGACCAAGGTTGCTTCAAGAATGAATCGCCCCATCGTTTCTGTCCAGTTGTCACAAGTTTGATCTTTAGAAAAGATCTCACATGTCACCCACCAAGCGCTTGTTTGATGTTGGCTCTAGAAGGATTTCCATCTTCATCGTGAATATTTTCATATCACTCGATGTTCTGCAATACCACAAGGATAATGCGTAAGAATCTTAATATATTCTTACTTTCCACATTGTGTGAAACAACAAGTCTTCATTAATTTTGTGTCCTAATGAGATATTGTGGATGATCTCTTGGCTCTAGACTCAATAGTGCACATTTGGTTCCTATGCCGGAGACTAGGGAGAGGGTCTCCTTCTTCAATATCAACAATCTCTAAGAGAAAGTCGATAGATTATGTCGGTTCCCCATGAGAATGAAACAAGCCTGTTAATACAAATATCGTCATTAAACGTTATTTATATTTTTGATCTTTACCTAAGTTTTGTTAACGACAAAAGTAAATTTAATTTATAAAAGCTTAAAGCTTGTCAAGTTTAATAGATATTTAAACTAGCTTTTTCAAACAATATATTCATCATTCAAGCATTTACATTTATGATTAGTGACATCTTGATATGACTCTAATCATTATGTATGATAGTAGTTTTTAGAATGTGTTAGGTTCTTAAACCAAACACTACTTAAGTACTTGCATATTTCTAAAAATAGAAATACAACATATGACATCATGTGATGCATCATGGAAATCATTGGAAGATTTCATTAGATATTTTGTGTGGATTTGTACTCTTCATATCTTGCACAATCTCATTTAGATAGAGTTGACCTTGGCAAGATTTGATATCTTGGCTGTCAGACCCGGCGGTACCAAAATGGTACACGGGCGGAACCCCTAAAGGGGTTCCGCGGTCCGTGGACGCTCCTGTCCATTTTGGCTATAAATAGCAATGCCAAGCCAAGTAGTTTCTCATCCCTTTCTACTATACTCTCATACATATCTTCTCTCTTTCTAACTCAGTTTCATATCATATTAGTGATCTCTTTTGTAGCAAAGAAGATCAAGTCACATTCAAGATTCAACGAGAAGTTGGAAGTCTTGTTTGTTTAGTATTGTATGATCTAGTGTTGATTCATACTTCATTGTTGTATTAAACCATCATAATCTTGTGAGTGTGAGTGGTTAGTATTTTAGTCCTCAAAATACATTGTGTGTGGGAGTAGTTGTACCCTTGGAAAGAACTCGACATCTAGCTTAGTGTCGGAAATAGTGTAAGCGAAGTGTAAAGGTTTTTTCCGCCGGTGAAAGGAGCTTGTTGACTAGTGAAGTTAAACTCTCGAGTGTGAGACTCGGGGAGTGGAGTAGGGCAAGGAAAAAGATTCCTTGTAGACCGAACCACTATAAACAACTTGTTGTGGTTTGATCATTTCTTTCCTTATTTACTCTTTACATATTACTTGCATATTTCATCAACATATCCAAAGATCAATATCAATTGATCTTTCAATAAGTTTCAAAACAAAGTTTTTAATTGGTAAACTATTCAACCCCCCTTCTAGTTTTCTACAATTGGTACCAGAGCCTCGTTGCTCAAGAATTTCAAAAATAACTTGTATTTTATAAAACTTGAAACGATCCATGGATTCTGAAAACTTTAAAGAAGGGAAATCTATGCAAAGACCACCACTCTTTGAAACCAATGGATTTATCTATTGGAAAAACCATTTTGAAACATATGTAAAATCAAAAGATATAGATCTTTGGTTTATTATTGTTAAAAGGGATTTTATTTCTACAACAAAGGATATTTCCGTTGATGAACAAAAGAAATTAGTTGCTAAAAATAATGAAGCTAAAATGATGCTTTATAATGCTTTACCTAGAAAAGAATATGAAAGAATTTTTATGTGTGAAACCGCCAAAGATATTTGGGAATCTTTGATTATTACACATCAAGGTAATTCACAAGTCAAGGATAACAAAATTGATCTTCTTGTTCAACAATATGAACAATTTGTTATCCCTGAAGATGAAACCATTGATTGTGGCTTTGCTCGCTTTAACACTATTATTACATCACTTAAAGCACTTGATGAATCTTTTCGTAGTAAGAACTTTGTCAGGAAATTTCTTAGAGCACTTCATCCCAAATGGAGAGCTAAAGTGACCGCTATTGAAGAATCAAAAGATCTCTCAAAAATGTCACTAGACGAGCTAATTGGCAACCTCAAATTTCACGAAATGGTAATGGAGAAAGATTCGGAGATCATCAAAGGAAGAAAGGAGAAGATCAAACCCGTTGCTCTAAAAGCAAAGGCGGAATCAAGCGATGATGATGAATCTTGCTCTGGTAGTGAAGATGAGGAGTATGCCATGGCCGTTAGAGATTTTAAGAAGTTCTTTAGAAGAAGAGGAAAGTTTGTAAGACAACCTCGAGAAGAAAAGAAGCCATTCAGAAAAGATCGGGATGACAAAAAGGGTAAAAGTGAAAGAAAGTGTTTTAGATGTGGTGATGCAAGTCATCTCATAGGAGAATGTCCAAAGCCACCTAAAAGCAAAACTCAACGAGCTTTTGTAAGTGGTGCTTGGAGTGATAGTGAAGACGATGAAGAATCAAGCAAGGAAGAGATCGCTCTAATGGCACATGAGTCAAATGAGGTACTTTCTGACTCTTCTTATTCTTCTATAGATGATGAAACTTTGCAAAAACAATATAATCAATTGTGTGAGCTAAGTCTAAAAATCATAACTAAAAATAAATTTTTAAAACCAAAAGGAATTTTGGAAAATAAAGTATATGAGTTGAAAAAAAAGCAAAACGACTTGAAAAAGCAAATGACGATGATTGTAAATCATGTCAAGAGCTTAATCTTGAAATAGAAAACCTAAAGCTCACACAAGATGTTCTAATCGAAAATAATTCTAAGTTTAAAAGGTTTAACAAAAACATCGCCCTTGCCGATGAAATAGTTAAAATCCATAAAACACCAGGAGACATGAATGGGCTAGGTTTTAATGAAGTATTAATTCCAAAGAGTCAAAACAAAATGGCCGAAAAGGACGAACATTCTGTCAAAATTGTTGCAGACAGCACGGACCGACGGAACCAAAATAAGGGTTCCGTCCGTTGTGCAAAATGGTGCCGTGGGTACTTCAGCAGAATAGAATGTTCGCAATACGGACCGTACTGAATTTGTTAAAGTAACAAAGAAAACCAATGATAGTGTTAAACTAAAACCAATTGTTACATCGAGTAGGACTTGTCAAAAATGAATTTAGATCAAAAACTACTCAACAACGATATAAAACTCATTTTGCCAAACGCCCCTTTCCTAAGAGCAACCACAACGTACAACCCAACTACCAACACAACGGTTGGAATCAAAACTTTACTAGACCATATCAAACTCCAGATTACATGCCATGGAACTCTTACCCATCGTTTCCATACATGAATCAAATAAATGGTATGTTTAACCCAAACGGACCCATGAGATATTGGGGACCAATGCTTGAGTTATTTGCTTCTTAGGTATGCTTGAAAGTTGGATTGGAACCGGATGAATGGATAAAAGATAGTGGATGCTCACGACACATGACGGGCAACAAAAGTCTCTTCTCATCATACCAAGAGTATGACGGAGGTAATGTCACCTTTGGTAGCAATCTCAAAAGCAAAATTATTGGCAAAGGTACGATTGCTCATAACTCCCTAACTATTGAAAATGTTGCTCATGTGGATAGGTTAGGATTTAATCTACTTAGTATTAGCCAATTATGTGATAAAAAGTATAAAGTACTATTTGATGAAAATGGTAGTAAAATACTAAAAGATGGTATCACCATAGCTAAAGGAATTAGGAAAAATAACATATACGTCATGAAAATAGATAAAACATATAATGACAAACTTTGCCTAACAACATTAGACGATAGCTCATCTCTTTGGCATAGACGCTTAGGTCACGCTAATATGAGACTTATACAAAACCTATCTTCAAAAGAGTTAGTTAGAAATTTACCAAAACTAAAATATGACCAACACTTTTGCGACGCTTGCAAAATTGGTAAACAAACCCATAGTAGTCACAAATCTAAAAATATGGTGTCCACATCTAAGTGTCTAGAATTATTACATATGGACTTGTTTGGACCATCCGCTATAAGAAGCTACGGAGGCAACTTATACACTTTGGTCATAGTAGATGATTACTCAAGGTTTACTTGGACATTGTTTTTGAAAACTAAAAATGAAGCTTTTGATAAATTTGAAAATCTTAGCAAGAAAATTCAAAATCTTCTAGGTGTCAAAATTGTGTCGATCCGAACAGATCATGCTCGTGAATTTGACAACGAAACTCAATTTGGAAACTTTTGTGATACAAATGGTATAACACATAACTTTTCCGCTCCACGAACACCTCAATCAAATGGAGTAGTAGAACGTAAAAATAGAACAATTCAAGAAATGAGTAGAACAATGCTTAATGAACAAAACATTCCTCAAAAGTTTTGGTGTAACGCCGTTGACACTTCTACATATATTTTAAATAGAGTCTTAATACGTCCTTTCTTAAACAAAACACCATATGAACTTTATAAAGGTAAAAAGCCAACGTTAGGATATTTTAGAGTCTTTGGTTGTAAATGCTTTATTCTTAATACTAAGGATTATCTCACCAAGTTTGACCCAAAGTCTTATGAAGGTGTATTTCTTGGTTACTCTCAAACTAGTAAAGCTTACATTGTTCTAAATAAAGAAACAATGATAGTCGACTGATAAGATCATTTATAAGCTCAGCTAGGGATTAATAACAAAGATAATAAACATAATACGCAGCGGAATAATCAAAACAATACTTTGTTATTGAACAAGGTTTTCATTCACTAACACTAACTAATCTTAGACGTTTATAGGAACACGTCTACTAACTAAACTAATAACCTAGGCGTTTACAAGACTATACACCTAGGACACACACACACCTTTTAGTCGACTACATCTTGGAAGACTTATATTAAAACCTACACCTATGTCCTCTTTATATACTAGAGGATAAGGACTAAATAATAAAACTTCCATTGCAAGCAAGTCCTTCCATCTTTTAGTAGGTTTCCTTCTTGTCATATTAAGTCCCTCTTGTTTAATTTTTTTTGTCTTTATTAACTCAAACGTATAATTCCCAACAATCTTCCCCTAGTTGATAATGACAAAACCATTCTTGAACGAACTTCCCTAGACGAAGTAGAGAAATTGAGATCGGGGATCTCACCATGAATGAAACAAGTATGTCTTCCTTTGTCTTCCCCTTAATCCATGCTATGTCACTCAAACATCTCTTCCCCTTTTTGTTATTATCCAAATAGGGAACATATGCAAATAATGATCTTGACCACCACGAACCAATATCATACTTCCAATCTAAACCGGCCCAATGCTTCAAATCGCCCACCATTACGCATCATAAGAAAAATGGATCCAAACAAAGAAAACTCCAACTAGCTGTAGTAATAATGATCAACAGTAGTAAAAATCAAACACTTCCCCTTGAGTGATGCATGTAGATCAAATGATTCTTCAAATCGGTAAGCTCCTTGTAATGAATTACTGCTAAGAAGAAACCAAATATAACTTAACTTTGATGAAGAAGTATAATTTCCCAAACTTGTGTCTTAAATCTTGTACTATCCACGGAACTCCATACTTATACGCTTCAAATATAAGTAGACCGCAATCCCTTGACAAGAATCCTCAACTAGTATGAGACACTGAGCACTACAATTTAACTCCTTTAAGTGATAGTTTACTAGGTCTTCATCCATCCACCCTCTTGACCTATGAAAACTAGATTTTGCAAGTCTTATATAATAAGAACACAAACCAAGTAATTCCACTTCATCTTCAAATAAGTGATAAATAATCCTCTTCGTAATCAATTCTTCAATAAATCTCCAAACGAAGCTTTTAAACCTTTTAAGAACAAATAACCAAACTCTTTGTGTGTGTGAACAATAACTTGTGTGTGTGTCGTCCAAAAACCATAACAAATATCACGCTCGACTTCCCCTCAAGTCCAAAACCATTTGAGAACCAAAAATCCTTCGTCGTCCGATATTAAATGATATAAGTAGTACAAATAATCCTTGAGCTCTTACATCACCATTAACCACGTGATCTCCACATCTAATCAATCACAAGACTCATAGGTCCCATGCCCATGTATGCAAAAAGCGGCATCCAATAAATATTACGAGGTACTATATTGCTTCAAAAAATAATTGTAGCATTAACACCAATAAATACGAAACTTGTATTAACCTTGCATACAGTTAACCAAAATAGTCACCAATACAAACTACGGAGTATTACTTTTGTACTCCATATGGTACCACGTGACCTTTTATGAAACAAATAGTACC